>JAKTWY010000026.1:0-165315 GCA_030582335.1 Yamadazyma nakazawae
TGGCGTAGTTGGTAGCGCGTTCCCTTAGCATGGGAAAGGTCTCCGGTTCGACTCCGGACTCGTCCATTTTTTTTGCTTGGTTCTATGATTCCACGTTGGGGATATGACTTTACCCAATTGAATGTACAAATTCAGCTACAAAGTAGAACTGTTTCTATACAATGTTGCACCCAAGGGAACTGACTCCAGTTTGACGGCTCCCCCATGGAGAGATCCATCCCAACAGTAATCTTCAAAGCATTTCTTACACTGCTTCGTTTGTTCCTGCATACTTCTTTCCTGAGAGCGTCTTATGATAGCACAGGCAATACAACTTTTGAAGTCTTCATCCAAAGTCAGATTAAATCGACTTGCAGTCTCAAAACCGTTCCGAATAATAGCTCGTTTTTCAGCATCTTCATAACTTAATTGATAAGTCGATGTATTAGATAAATAAGTGAATGGAGCATTAGCTGTGTAAATAATCAAAGGAGGAATATATCCGGATGATCCAGGACTGTTTACCAATGAACTTAAATTTGCCAGATCGCAACCAAAGAAGGTTGGTTTAGATGTCAAGTTCAAATAACGGAACGTCTGTTTGTCGGGGACGTACGGAAAAGCAGTACCATTAGCTTGGCTCAAAAATTGCCTTTGATAAGAGTTTATCATGGAACTTCCGTCGGGCCAATTATCATCTGTATCTGCAGAATTGTCATAAGCGAAGATAACATCAATATCACGACTTGGTTGTATTAATGGTTGCAAAGGAATGTTTTGACCATCTTCGCCCCCATCAACCAAGTACAAACTCTCGCTATTCTCAGTTGCTTTGTCATAACCCTCCGTGGTATTTTTGAACGGGTTGGGGTTATATACAGCTACATCCTCTTCTGTACAATTCACAATATCCAATAATGGCATAACTGCTGTTTGAACAATAGAAGGCAAGCTGGAATTTTTTAATTGTAAGATGAACTGGTTGAATAAGGAAGAAGAAGTTCCAACAACGAATCCAGCATTATCATACCCAGAGACACACTTACCAGTTGGCTTACCGCCATCCAATCTCGTCCCTAAGTACTTCAAATCGACAAACTGATAGAGAGCGGGGTCCCAACTACCAAGTTCAAATGGATTAAATTCAGCTATAGTAGCATCACCATCAATTATATAGGTACCGAGAGATCTGATGTCCGAGACCACGATTGGAAAAGGCATAGAGTAATCTTTGAATTGTGGAATGTTTCTGATGTCACTGAAAAGTAGTCCAACCCCTGCTTCTTCATATTGCAGAAAGAACTGATAAGATAATGCTCTTCCCCATATATCCGTAATGGATGTTGAGTACCCAGCGAACTCTTTTTCCAACAATGCAAGATTTATTTGAGTATAATCTTGAGCTGCTTCGAATATGTTCCAGCCCCCGAGATCAATAATTGAATTCTCTAGGTTCCAGACTTCACCTTTATCAAGAATATCTACAACAGAAGAGTAGTTATCCAATACAAAGGATCCAACAAGCCAACTGCCGCCTGATAGACCTGCTAAATATGTGGAGGCCTGTAAAATCCCTCCTAAACCATGCTCATTTGAGTCTTTATATCTGTCATCAAGCGCTAAAAGCTGACCAGCTCCATTCAACATGGCTCTATACCCACCACCACTGAAAGATATTCCAATTTTGATGGTTTCACTTATCTCGTTCATGAAACTAACCACATCGAAGTCTTCAAGATCAGCTTCTTTCAAAAACTGAGTGATTCTAGGTTTTGTGATTTCCAGACGTTTACTGATCCAGCTGGATTCTTCAGGTGATAATCCATGAGCTGGTCTTAACAAATCTTTATCCGGACAGGCAACTTCTCCTGGAGCGTATTCACCGGTGGGGGATTTGGCCGAAATGTTGGCAACGAGACTCGTCAAAAATGCTAACAAGAATAACATGATTTTGAACAAACAGATTTGAAGAAAGAAATATGACCCCTTTATAAACACGAATAATATTGTTTTCTTACCATATTAATTAAGTCGTTTTGATAACCAATGGTTATGTTACCCAAACACGAGAGAGTGCATATTTGGGTCTAGGAAAAACGGTTATTTCGAAAAAAATATCAGTGATTTAAAGCTAATGTTATATCTGGATTCCTCTTTCTATAATCACGATGCGAAGTTATGTAGCTTCTTACAAGAATATAAGTCTAGTTTCAAAGCGTATCCTATGGAGTGGAACATGGTGGCTGCAAACATTTTTCTACTTAGGCGAGCACATGGGCCCAGGCTTTTAATTGATAACTGATAACTCCCCTATTGAATCTGACGTAGGTATATTTGAAACGATAAGGTTTAATTCTTCTTCCTACCTCTTGAATCTCGAGTGGCGCATTCTTCTTTCTCGAGTAATATCTAGAGTAGTTCTCTTGATAATATCGAGGTAAACACACTTCTTGGTGTCACTTCTTGATTCACATAGACCTCAGCTAATTAGCACGTAATCTTTGATCCAGAAGCGTCAGACTTAAAAAGCATTCGTTATTTGATACATATGGGCATATGTAGTCTTGCATCTTAAAATTTGATACGCGAATGCTTCTTTTCGTTTTAAAAACATTGGTCTACTAACGCGTAAAGCCGTACCATCAAATTGTATGGACCAAATTATTCAGTCCACTATTGAAGGTATAACCCCAGGTTGAAATATTTCCAGTTCGAATATGCGTTTGCCTTTTCAAAAGCCGAATATTCTGATAAAAACTCAAAGCTGTTCGGAGCGACGGAAATATACACAGGTAAGGGCTTTCAACCAATGAAACCTTTAAACGAAGCCTTGGGCGTTGCCTAAACAGGCCTATCCTTGCCAGGACTAACCGCAGCGGATGAATCTGAGGTATGTACAGAGCACTTAGCTAGCACAAATTACTTGTCGTATTTAAATTGCCCATGGAATTACTCATCCTATTATAAGGAATTTTATTAGGTGCCATGTTGATGTGTTCCGGTGCCAACACTTGAAAGTCTGATAGCTACACAAATACTCTATGACCATATTCATTATTTATATAAAATTCTAATTCAAAACTTTTGGACAGTTTTGTAAAAAGTCTTACCTTGGATTTCAGCGACATCCAATTCAAGCTTACTTGGTTGTCTAGAACCATCACCGCCAGCAAGTACACCAGCACCCCATGGAGATCCACCGTGAACTTCGCTGAGGTTAGTCAATAATGGGAAGGCTTCACCGTAACCTAATGGCACGTAAATCATACCGTGGTGAATAAAGTTTGATAAGGTGGTGAGGACGGTAGTTTCTTGACCACCACCGAGACCACCAGTGGAAACGAAAACACCAAATGGTTTACCGTACAATTTACCGGTAGCCCACAATGGACCAGTAGAATCCCAAAATGCTTTCCATTGAGATGGGAGGGAACCATATCTGGTTGGAATACCGAATAAGAAAGCGTCATATTCTGTCAAGGTTTCCAAAGTAGCTTCTGGGTCTTCGGATTTTGGAGGAGCGTGCATAGCAGTCAAAACTTCTTCAGGTAAAGTTTCCTTAACTTGGAAAAGGTCAGCATGTCCACCAGCTGATTCAACACCTTTCTTTTGAGCTTCAGCTTCAGTTCTGATGTGACCGTAAGTAGAGTAGTAGATGATAGCGATTTTTGGGGCCATTGTATTTGTTAATAGAAAAATTCTGAACCCAGGAATGTTCGCTGCTTTAAATACAAATTTTGCAACTAGGCGAATTTGTATTAACTGTGTCAAATTTCACGCGTTAATAATTTTTTAGTAATGGTTTCCGACATTTGAAATATATATTTCCAATGTCGGAAACATTTCAAAGTAGCATGTTTGTTGCTTGACTTAGTTTCTATACTTTAATGTCAGCATCCGCCCCTTTACCTGTCTGAATGGCTCCCCAATTCATTGTATTATAGAACACCACATCACCCAGAACTCATTTACTACGAAATTTTGTTGACTTCGGCAAGCTTTAAACGCCATGCTTATCGAGCGCTCTTCCAAACTTGGGTCGGGCTAAATTACTAATTTATTACAGATTGAAGAGAAGATTACAAAAATTTTGAGCCACTTTTTTTTTTCAATTGTCACCATAAAATAAACCCATATCCCAGCCCTTTCATCTAACAATAAATCAATTACTTTATCATGGCACCAAAAGTCGCTATTATCTATTATTCAATTTATGGTCATATTGAGACATTGGCTAAATCAGCAAAAGAGGGCGTAGAGCTTTCAGGGGGTAAGGCTGATCTCTTTCAAATTGAAGAAACCTTACCTGAAGAAGTTTTGACTGCAATGCATGCTCCTCCAAAATCTGACATTCCGGTGGCTACTTTGGAAACCTTGACAGAATATGACGCTTTCTTATTCGGTATTCCAACCAGATATGGTTCCATCCCATCTCAATGGAAAGCATTTTGGGATTCTACTGGTTCATTGTGGGCTACCGGTAAATTGTACGGTAAGCCTTTCGGTATTTTCGTTTCCACTGGGGGTCTCGGTGGTGGTCAAGAAACTACCGTTAAGCTTTCATTGTCTAACTTTATTCACCACGGTATGATTTACGTGCCATTAGGTTACGGTGAAGCCTTCCCATTATTGACTAACCTCGACGAAGTTCACGGTGGATCTCCATGGGGTGCTGGAACTGTTGCTGGTGGTGATGGTTCTAGACAACCAAGTAAGCTTGAATTAGACGTCGCTGAAGTTCAAGGTAAGACTTTTTACAAGAACGCCTTGAAATTTGACAAAACCGAAGAAGCCACTGGAACATCTACTGATAAACTGGTCTCCAAAAAAGAAGCCGTGCAAGAAGAGACCCCTGCCTCAGGAACAAAAGCAAAAGAGACAGTAAACAATCTGGAAAAAAGAGAAGCTCAACAGAAACCAGCAGTCAAGGAACTGGAATCTACATGTTCTAAGTGTATAATAATGTAATAATTAGAATTAGAGAAATAAAAGAGTTTGGAAGGCAAATAGTTAAAATGTTAGTAAAATTTGATAGCCCCAAAACCAGCTCACACATACCATCCAATTCCGACTAAAAGAATATCAGACTTAAATCTCCATCTCCTGTTAAACATCTGAGAATAAACGCACTATCATTTAGTACTGTGATGTAATCACCACTAGCCCGTCTTTTGACTAATGCAAGAGCCAGAGCTCTGAAAGTAGCCCTATAACAGAAAATCCAAAAACCCTTCACGAGCCGGAATTCTTCCCTGCATTAAATAAACTTTTGTAAGCAGTTTTGAATTCTAGTGGAGGATAAAGCAAGTCTTCTGACAATAAGGAAAGATTCTTTTCTAAAAAAAGTTGTAATCTGGGTCATACTGGGTGTTGTGGTCTAAATCCGATCATTAGCTTTAAACTTCAAAATATCAGAAGCATTTGTGCATATGCACTACATTGACCAGTGATCTGAGATGCATGAACAAAAGATTTCCGTTTCGAAAGCCCAATTTTAATTGCAGTTAGTCGTTTGAATTGAACTTGGAATTAACGCGATTTCTTTGATTTGAATTTATATGCGAGGTACAGTTCCACTAGATGAAATAAATTTAGAATGGAGTGGAATTATAGAATGGGGAGATGAGAGTGGCGATATTGTCTCACTTTCACAGAACAACAAAGAGGCAGAAAAGACCGAGATGTATGAACTCCAAGCAGAAGCTAGTGAAATTGAAGACAGCGAAGAGGAATTTACATTATTGATTGATATAGTACAAGCGCCAAACGAAAAAGACGCTTCAACTGCAGTACAACAAGAACTGGAAGGTAAAGGAGAAATTGATGTTGAAAAGAAACAAGAGTTAAAACAATTAGAGTTCAAGAAAATGGAAACTAAAGAAATACGACGCAATGAAATAAATAATGAAATTAATGATATAAACAAGCCAGAAATTATAAAGCCAGCTTCTTCACAACATGAACCACGACACAACGAATCGTCACAAATTGAGCTGCTGCTACATCTGTCATCACAGCACCTTCTGTCACAAACCATATTCACTCCCCCCACGCAAACAACCTTGGTCACATCCCAAAGCGGATCTCTTGCAACCCTAAGCCAATCTCAAGATAATAAAGTGAAGAGTTTACATAAGGTATCAAAGTATGGGGTCCAAAAGTCCAAAAAGCTACTGGATATCCTTAACAAGATTACACCCAACAACCGATACAATATTGGTCTCAATAGGAACCATAAAATTGAGTCATTACATAGGATAAACAGATAGACATCTCTTGAGTTCGTTGTTAATTAGGCTTAACTTTCTCCTTCTTCGTGATGTTTCCCTTCAGTCACTTCCTTCTCTTCTCCTTCTTCGGTCCCCTCTACTTCTCCTTCTGCTTCTCCATGCTCACTTTTTTCTTTCAACCCAGTATAAAAATTGCTCCATAATTCACTTACATTGGTGAAATCTTTACTTACTTGGACAGAATTGTGAAGGGATCTGTTTAAGGTATTGAGATTTAACACTATAGAGTTGATCGATGTACCTATTTCTTGAATCAAAATATCTCTGTACTTTTCAAAATCACTCATAACAAATAATTACTTCGCGTTCCAAAAACTTTGCTAATATACTAGGAATAATAGCCCACTAATATGGATAGGACTAGTTACACTACTAGTAGCAATATTAGCGGGCGCTTTTGCCTGACAGAGAAATGAGAGGTTTTTTTTTAAATCGGACCCTGCAGTTGGCTGAGATAACATATCCATCCTTTCAGTTTATAGCTACTAGAATAAAGAGCAATTGAGTTAAAAGTACTGACTAGTTGTTTTTCATGGTTGATAATCGATGAATCCTTACGTAGCGTAGGCAAAACAGTAGATAGTTGAAAAGAATCGATAATAATTAAGTTGCCGGGCCTTTCTCGTTCCGTCTGTGACATGTTAAGATTATACCACAATTACAGCTATATTAACGGCAAATAACCATTACATCCGGGACTCTGCAAGACTCTGGGGGCAGGGAAACAAGTGACTTTCGCTTGTAAGCTTAGGTTATATGTCCATTCCGGAAACAAATGGATATAGGTTCACTTTCCGTTTAGTTTTTAGCGCTAAATTACTTTTGCTTTCTGTATAGTTGCGCTACACTTTGAAGATCTATCGAATACAACAGAAACTCAAAGTAAAACTTTGACACACAATTAGATTCCTGCAAAGATGCCACACGTCTTCTTCATCTCTCAACAGCCCATAATAATTACACGTAACACCACGTCACGTCCCTCACTCCACCTGCCCCGCTTCTTTCAATTTTCGTATTCGTCTAGGTCTGTCTCGGTTCTCAAATTTCCTAAAACAGTAAAATAATTACCTAGTGGTACAATATATTACAGATTATTTACTTAAACAAAAACTAACAGAAGAAGGACCCTTTCTGTCACATTTCTGGCTGCATCTCTTACGGTAGTCTTTCTTTTCATCGAACTTGACAAAATTATTTTTATGAGGTGCAAAATAACATTCACTACTTGAGCCAGATGATGTGCTAGAAGTGCTGGAAACAGACTTCTTTTTGCTTAGTTTGATAATAGACATTATGGGTAATGAATGGTGATCTTTCTTGTTCAGGTGATATTTCTTATTTAAAACTTTTTTTTTTTATTCTGGGAATGTAATTTGATTGCAAGCAATTCAATACATAATGGACTTCCTACTCACGCAAACAAAAAATCCGAAAAAAATAAAAATGAAACAAGTACAGACAAGTGTGGAGTATTGTTGACGAGTTCTGGTGATATCACTTCAACACAGGAGGGTGCAACAAATTACAATAATTTGAAACGAATTTTGAACCACAAAAAAAAGCCCTCACTATACGAGATCCTTTTAAATGCTTATGATAATTGTGTATATACCAAAGATATATACACGAGTTTATAAAACTTTTAACAAAGTTGAATAAATGGTTGTTCTAAAGTCAAAAACTTTTCAAACGGGGGTTTGGGTTGAGTAAATCTGAAACCGATTAAAAAAATGGATTAAAGAACTAGTATTTTTATTTATTACAGAAATTTGAGGATATTTATATTTGAAAACTTTTCGGTCTGCGCGAATAAGTCACAATGAGTGTCTCGCTCGAGCATTCTGGCAGTTAGTGGGGAGGATGAGGGAAAATTTTGCAAAAATAAATCCCTCAGCAGTAAATTCTGGCACAGTAAATAGGCTCCTTAATTATTATTTCTTAACTGTTCTTTATATTAAGAAAACTTTAAGGAGTGGAAATTTAGTTAAACCTAGATTATAACTATAAGCGGTGTCGTATATTTACTCATCCTCTTCAAGAATTGGTTTAGATAGTCGTATAGGGCGTTATATGTATATCATCTACGGGTGGTAAATCTCATACTGAGCTGAGTACACGAACAATACAACTCTAAATTTGGTAGGCCTTAATTAGGAAGCGTTGACTCTTATTACATCATGAGTCTGACCCAATTAATGTCGCGGACAGGATGTCGTGAAGTTCAGATGTTTTTTAGTTGCGATACCAATAACCCTAAATTTGTCAAACAATAGATGTACTGTGACAATACACGTATTAGGTTGTATATACTTGATATTGGGTCTGCTTACTTGGGTGGACCCCATGGATTACAATGAACGTGAATTCAATTGCGTTCCTTGCGTTCCTTGCGTGAAGCTTGCAGCTTCCACGGGATCCTCGCAAACCGCCACACGACGCCCCGCGGCATAGGGCTACGGCCCCGTCCTAATCGGGTCCCGCACTGGTCCTTATTAGGGATCGGCTGCTCTTGTCGCCTGAGCCGCTTAAGAGCTGACAACCCGTAGAGTCATATTTCCAGAAATCGTAATAAATACCGGAAGTAAATTACTGGACTACAACAAACAAGACCTAATAAATACGTATTTGTATCGACACGCATAGACCATGGTTATTAAATTATGTGATTGTCTTCTATGAGTTTGCTACTCCAAACTTTTCCTAAAATGGTCTAATGACAAGTGCCCGTATTGTTATCTGTATGTGATTATAATTTCCAAATTTAGTACAAGCACTAATGCCATAAATATATAAGTAAGTACAAGACAGGTTACCTCACAGGTTGCAGCTGCTAATATCAAAGCAATCTCATCTTGCTATAGATTCACCCGGAATTATACAATCTGTACGACATTTCCATTTCAGATCAAGAACGCAGCTTATCCTCGTCTATCACACTGATGACCCTGAGATGATATTTGACTGTTACACGACTCCTTCCTACAGTCCCGAATCCCGGATACCTCTATTAAAGGGATGTTCCTTTTGGCCCGCTATTAAATAGTAAAATGTCGTTCACTATTTTTGAACCCCAAGACTGAGGAACTATTACTTTCGAGTCAAGATTTTGGCTTCCAAAGTTTGTCTTTTCTGGTGGTTTGTGTAGTTACTATGTAGAAGAGGTCTTTGTTATGTAAAAAGATAATATTGTCGAAATTGAAAGGAAATACTCTCTCATACCGCTAGCCAAGCTTGGGAACGCTCCATATTAATATTGAATCCAGCTTCATCAAGAAAAGCCCAATTATCACAGTAATTCATGTACAGTTATTTAATCTATTGGACAACTCGAAACTTAAGTCGATCTTGAAAACAGAGTCTCTGTCTTCTGGCTGTTTCCGAGCCAATTTGAAACCAAGTAACGCAGAAGTATGCCAGAGAGATGAATTTCACATACCAAAACCTTAGGAGAGTGAGTAATCTGAGTGTGTTCGAACATGGGTCACGTCTTGATTAATTGCAATGATTACGCCATTACTTCGAGGACAGTCCGTCAAATAAACTAAGACAAACCCGATCTTAAAAAATCAACTGCGACATTTATTTAAGAGAGGTGTTCATTTTGCGAGGGATTGACTGAAATGGCCAATTTTTCATTTTACTGTCGTCTTTCCAAACCACAAATAGTTAAAAACAGCACCCACATTTGAACGTAACTAATTTCTAGAAAACAGATTTATCAGAAGTATTCACAACTTTAAATAATTTCAAGTTTTAAATTTTATATAGTATCCAATCGACTTTAGTAGTCGCATACAATTCTTGCTAGATATGCAAGGGTTTAGTTTTTTTCTTATTTTATTTTTTTTGCTCGAGCCTCTCGCTTTTACACTCGTCACCAGGCTCGTGATACAAGATGAGATTCCAAACAAGGCTGAAGTGACCTGAAGCAGGCGTAAAGGTTTCGTGCAGTTGATAATTTCTTCAAGCAATAACTACTGTACTTTCTAAATATAGTATTTCTACTTGGTCACGATTATGAAATCTTCAGTTATTTATACCTTTTGCTAATTCTTGTCCATATCATTAATGTTTTTGAGTTATATACACTCCAGACCTACACCTCCTTCATTTGTCCATATTAATTGTACATTTTACAGTAAATCTTGAGCCAAGTTTCCTGGCTCCCCATATGCTAATGCTAATGCTAGTTCCCTATCCTAGTCGCTTGTTAATTCATCATGTTCATATTTGAATTGTTTAAATTCGAGTTCCCCAGTGAATGCGTCCATAAAATCTTCCCGTTCTTTCTCTAATCTTTCAAGTAACTCATCCTCTGTTTTGCCATGGAATTGAATACCACTAATGGATTCGAAAATTAACTTGAACAGTTCGATCAAATTGAATAATCCCTTGAGGTATCCGTAGTCTTTAGTACCAATTAGATTGAGTTTTTCGAATTGTTGTTTCAGTACTATAAAGCTCTTACTGAAATCAATCAATTTAATGATAACTTCGGAATCGTTTAAATTATCATAAAGAATAAGAATTGAAGAACCATATAACCTGAAATAATCGATTTCTTTAACTAATTTTTCAATATGTTTTAACTTCTTAATAATTGAAAGACTTCTTTTAAGTAGATGGTAACGAGACCTATTATTCAAGAACCGTAAAAGATTGTTCAAAAATTGTTTTTCGTTGAGTTGTCTTCCATAATATTTATCGTACAATTCGAAATTCCCCTTTTTGTTGATAGTCTGTAACCCACATAATCTAATCCCTAAATTGAGTGAAGTCAGGTCCTTACATTTCAATTTCTGACTCTTGATCTTATCGTTAGTACTATTGATTCCATACTGGCGAGTGCCCATTTTCAAATCAACAACAAAGGGCTGCTGGAGTTTATTCGTCAAGTCCTCCAACACTAGATAGCTCTGTGTTTGACCATTTAGACATAAATCAATTGTTCCTCGACATTTTGGTAAATATTGGCTCAACTCTGGATACTCGTTTAGCACTTTTTCATAGACAACGTCCTCCCCGTTCAATTGCTTGATGAGATATGTGTCGTGCTTGTAAATGATACTATGACCACCGATCTTGTTGAACTTCGATAGTTTTAGGGTGGTGGTATTAAACACATCGCACAGGTCCAGTACTACATGACCCTCGATAGTGTCAATATACTTACGTAGTCCGTGGGGCGTGGAGGTTTGAGGAGAAGTGCGTGTTGTAGATGTAGTTGGCGTCGTACTTGTTGTACTTGTTGTTACAGGGTGGTTCGATGATGTAGTGGGAACGACGGCTACACCCGGCCGACTTCCAGAGGAACTGAATGTATCATTGTTCCTCATCATGATGTTATTCGAGAATTTATTTTGGATGCGCCTTTATATTTTTCTCGATGAGCATCAAAACGTGTAGCAGCGAAAGTTATTATTAATGTATATTAATATATTTTTCCTTGTGGGGGTTTTCAGCCTTGTGGTTAGCAATATATTACACAAACAAAGTGACGTACCTGAAAATATACCTGCACAATTAAATATTGCATACAATAATCCTGATTTAATTGATAATTATGGTTCTTTCAATGAAAAACCAAAAGCGGTATTTCTTGTCCTTTGTCGTAATTATGAATTATTTGAACTCCTAGAAACTCTTCTGTCCGTACAAGATCGGTTCAACTCAAAATACAATTATGATTATGTTTTTCTTAATGATGAGCCCTTTACTGACTTTTTTGTAAGAACCGTTCGCAATTATTTACTGGCCTCAAAATGTTATTTTGGTCAAATCCCATATCATCATTGGTCGTACCCTGATTGGGTAGATTTAGACAGAGCAGAGGCGGCCAGGACCCGTATGGAAAAGGAAGGTATTGTTTATGGGGGTTCTTCATCTTACAGACATATGTGTAGGTTCTATTCAGGATTCTTTTACAAGCATCCTTTACTTCAAGAGTATGATTATTACTGGAGAATTGAACCAGGTATCAAACTCCTATGTGACGTGAATCATGATGTTTTCGCTAACATGCACAAAAACAATAAGAAGTATGCTTTTACTTTGACAATGTTTGAGTACGCTGCCACTATACCTACTTTGTGGGACCATGTCAAACAATATAGTGCCCTTCATAGAATCAATGGGGATCTTCTTGCATTGACAGAGAATGACGACAAATACAGTTCATATAATCTCTGTCACTTTTGGTCAAATTTCGAAGTGGCCAGCTTCGACGTTTTTAGAAATACTAATTACTCAACTTTCTTCAACTATTTAGACTCCACTGGTGGGTTCTTTTATGAAAGATGGGGTGACGCTCCTATTCACACACTCTATGCAAGCTTACACCTCGAGAAAAAGGACATTTTATACTTGGAGGATTTTGGCTACTACCATGCACCTTATCTTCAATGTCCACGAGACGAGAAGCTATGGCTTAAAAACAAGTGTGTGTGTGATCCTGAGCTAGACTTTTCATACAGTTTCCAAAGCTGTACATCACACTTTTTAAAAGTTTTAAATAACTAAAAAGATATTTAGAGATAGACACAGACCTTAAATAATCGTTTATTTTACCCTCTACTTAGTACAGAGATACCAAGACATCCACATCCTCCAAACCCTCGAGTTCATCTTGTTGAGCTACTCTCTTCAATACCTCCTTCTTGCTACTCTCCTGAATATAACCATCGAGCAACAATTCGTCCAAAATATGATACGCTTTACTGAACCCAAAAATAATATCCAATTCACAAACGTTACCATACATCTTATCCATTTGTTCAACATACCTATGGACAATCTCCAAACTGATTAATTCGTTATCATCACTTTCCACTCCCATAATGAAAAATAGTGACGCATATCTTCTGTATATGACTTTTATGTCCTTGTATTCTAAAATGTTGCACATTTTAGCACGACGAGTCAATATTAAAGTGGTGAGCTCTTTCATAATTCTGCTCTTCTCTTTCTGACTGATTGTGTCATACCATTTGGTCAACCGTACTTTACCCTGTCTGGATAATAGAAACATAAATTTAATAGCCATTGTTGTAATGAATCTGGTTGATCGCGAATAGAAATATCATATACAATGATTATGTAAGCAAGATGTATTCTTTGAACTTTATGTTAGCTTCAATTAGAAATTGACAAGTGGCATAATTGATACAAATCCACTAGTCCCAAATATCTTGTGTCAAATATCTTCTACAATCTCATCAGTTTGTCACTTGCTCATTAAATTTGCTGTATACTAATTATGTCTATCAAAATGCATCCTTCGTCAAATGAGTAGTATCTTTTAAGAACTGTAAGTGGTTGCTGACTTCGTCGCATAACTCATCTGGATCCACGTCTTTAAAAATATTGACCTTCACCCTCTCCTTACAGATAAATTGATGCATATTCAGCCATTGATGTAATTCAAAATCAAAATGGATTTCCAGTTTAACTGCGTTTCCATACAACCTGATTCTTTTCCCTTGATCAAAAACTTTACCCTGCTGCTTCAAATTCCAAGGATTGAGTTTAGGGAAGTTGGAATGGATAAACAATAGATCTGACTCCATATTACCGTAATCATTGATAGGATTGAATTGCCCCATTCCAGTACCGATAAAATTGTTATTGGTGTCAAAGTACCCTAAAGCTTTTAAAAACTTTTTGACCTGGTAGAAGTTAGACCCTAATGCTACACAAGCAGCCAAGAAAGTCTCTTTATCACCTTCACCATCGCTTCCTTGAGAAAATAACGGATAATAATGAGTAGGGCCGTATAAATTATAATACAATGCGAGTATCAATACATCAAGGTGCGTTCCTTTGTTTATCATAATTTGGCCCGATTCACTTGTAGGATCCGGAATAGCACCTTTGTACTGGTGGAAAGGAACCTCTTTTTCTTGAAATTTCGAGTAATCAACATCTTCGTAATTATTCGTCAATTCATTATACCTTTTGAGATACTTAGTCTTATCAACATCTATTCCTGCGATTTGGTAGTAAGAAGGAGATGTGGCTCTCTTCCAGAAGTCTGGCCACACGACCAACCCATGATCTCTGAATGGATTAGCACTGAACAATTTATCCGGGTTTCTGGTGGGGGTATTATCACTATCAAGGAATAAGATTTTCTCGAAGCTTGATAATAACAAAGCCAACACCTTATACTGGTAGCCCTTGAATTCAAACTCTTTGAAAATACTTTCTCCAAAACCTCTTTGCTTTAATGCATATGGTAGTAGTATACATTTGGCATTGTATTTCGGAAACACTTTGAAGCATAAATTGGATTCGAACTCATCCAAGGAAGGTATCAAAATTTCTATAGGCAGTTCACTTCCCAAATCCCTTATAGCTTTAACAGACAAGAGAGTCAAAAAATTGAATTTACCACCTCCAACAAACACTATACCGTTTCCGGAATACATATCTTTTGGTACATTGGAAGACTTGGAAATTGATTTCATTACACTTGCATGGGAATATTGCATAGCATTGAACTCCTTTTCATTCAATCGTAAAAAACTCGATAAATATTCTTCATTGAATACTATCCTATTGTCTTCGCTATCGTCGTCCTTTGAGTTATACCTAGCATGGTAAATTCTCTCATCGCTGTGATAGGTGGCCAAACTGGGTACTTGTGGTCTAAATTTGTGAAGTGTTTGAAAAGTCTTCTCTAAGAAGTTGAACTTCTTAGAGTCTAAAGGCAGTAATAATTCATCTACCAATTTGTACTTTTCAGTTTCTGCCAAATCGTCAAAATTATTAATGTTTGATTCTACATCACTTTTCCTAGCGGCTTCTGTCTCCAGAAAGGGCTTTGTTTTGGAGTTGAAGAACTTTAAGATCCCCGTGCGTTCTTTAATCAAAGAAGACCCAATCTCAACCTCAAATTCATTGATATTCAACGTTCTCCCTATGAGGATAGTGAGAGTGATTAATGCAAGTGCCAAAAGCACAAATACTTGTAATCTCCGTTTCCTTACGGTGACCATCTGTTGAAAAATGATCCAATTATTCAAATAAAGTCTCCTTTCTTGGTCTAATCAATCTAGGCTTGATAGGAATTTAAATTTCCGCCACTTCGCGTGTCCGCGTTTTCGGTTTCTCGATTTCTCAATTTTTCAATCTCATCTCCATCTCATCTCCAAACCTCTTCTCGCAATTTTAGCATAATGTCGGAAGATGAATTGGATATTACCAAATCGTTGGCCCTCAACTTAGAAAGCTCTGATGAAAGTGATAGTGAATCCGACACTTTGAATAGCAAAAGACCTATAAAAAAAAGAAAAGTGTCTCCTTCTGAAGCATTCCCAAGTTTAGAACTTTCAGATAACGAAGATGATGATTCAAACGGCAACCAAAAATTCACCGGTGAAAACATTTCCAGTTATTTCACCACTAGCAATCCTACAGCTAAGAAAGCCAAAAGTGGTACTTTCCAGTCTTTTGGATTTTCCAAATTTTTATTGGGAAATATTATGAAGAAAGGTTTTAAACAACCAACTCCTATTCAAAGAAAGACAATCCCCTTGATCATGGACAATAGAGACGTAGTGGGTATGGCCAGAACTGGTTCAGGTAAAACTGCTGCTTTCACTCTCCCGATGGTTGAGAAATTAAAGGCTCACTCTGCCAAGTCTGGTGCTAGAGCTATTATTATGTCTCCATCGAGAGAATTGGCATTACAAACTTATAAGCAAGTTAAGGAATTCAGCCATAAATCTGACTTAAGGATTACATTGCTTGTTGGTGGTGACTCCTTGGATGACCAGTTCAGTGCAATGATGACCAACCCAGATGTCATTATTGCTACACCAGGTAGATTCATGCATTTAAAGATTGAAATGGACTTAAATTTGAAATCAATCGAATATATTGTTTTCGACGAAGCCGATAGATTATTTGAATTAGGTTTCGCCGAACAGCTAAATGAATTAATTTCTGCTTTGCCTACTTCGAGACAGACCTTGTTATTTTCTGCTACATTGCCAAAATCTTTAGTCGAGTTTGCCAAAGCAGGTTTATCAAATCCTACATTAGTCAGGTTAGATGCTGAAACAAAAGTTTCTGAGCAATTAGAAATGGCTTTTATCACCACAAAGAAAAACGAGAGAGAAGCCAACTTGTTATACTTATTGCAGGACGTGATAAAAATGCCGCTCCCTACGGACGAAGATATTAATAAGATCAAGCAAATGAATGCCAGGGATGAAGATTCTGACGAAGAAAATGATAATGATAAGGATAGAAAGAGAAAAAAGTTTAAAAAAGAAAGGTTGCCACCTGCAAACCTATTACCATCCAAACATTCCACCATCATTTTTGTGCCTACAAGACACCATGTGGAATACATCACAAACTTGTTAAGATCTTATGGATACCTTGCTTCTTATATCTATGGTACCTTAGATCAAACAGCTAGAAAACAACAATTATACCAATTTAGAATCGGTTTGACTACTATCATGATAGTAACGGATGTTGCAGCCCGTGGTATTGATATCCCTATTTTGGCCAATGTTATTAACTTTACATTGCCTTCATCATCCAAGATCTTCATCCATAGAGTTGGTAGAACCGCGAGAGCTGGTAATAGGGGTTGGGCTTATTCCATTGTCAATGAAAAGGAGTTGCCCTACTTATTGGATTTGGAAATATTTTTGGGGAAAAAGATTTTAACCACTTCTATTCACGAATCTAAATGTGACTTGTTGAAACAAAGAATGGGTGATAATTACGTAGAACCAAAAGTGTCGTACACTGATAGACTAGTGATAGGTTCTGCTCCTAGACCTGATTTAGAAAATTGTGAAGAAATCTACGAAAACCTTATCAAAAACAGTTACGATTTGAAGCTAATCAAAGACGTTTCTTTGAAAGGTGAAAAGTTATTCCACAGGACAAGACAACCAGCGTCTGTTGAATCCGTTAAAAGATCCAAAAATTTGGTTGAGCACCAATTATGGGACGAACAACACCTTCTTTTTGGTCCCAACTTGGAGAAGGAGAAACAAGCTTTTTTGGATAAATTGGCAAATAGAAACAGTAAAGAAACTGTCTTTGAGTTCAATACTAGGGAAAAGGAAAAAGCTGAAAATAGCATGGCTGAATTTATGTTCAAGAGAAGGAAGCAACTTGCACCAATTCAAAGAAAGGCTAAGGAGCGTAGAGAATTATTAGAGAAAGAAAAGTTAGCAGGATTGAGCCATAACATTGAAGATGAAATCTTGAATAAAAAGGAAGAAAATCAAGATGAACAAGCCAATGAAGAAGATTTAGAATTCTTTCAAGATGCCAATGAAGTGTTGAGTCAGAACACCAAGTCTAAAAAGTCCTTTAAAGATCCCCAATTCTATATGAGTCACTATGCCTCTGCTTCTGATATTCAAGATAAGCAATTATCCTTGAGCACCAGTTTCGCCAATAGTGCATCCAAGGCAGCGTTTGATTTGGATACTGATGATAAGATTCAAGTCAACAAACAAGTCTATACTTGGGATAGGAAACGGGGTAAATATATCAACTCCAGGTCTACTGATACTAAGTACATCATAAGTGAGTCTGGTCAAAGAATCCCTGCAACTTTCAAATCCGGTAGATTCGAAGAATGGAAGAAACAGAATCCAATTCGTAACACTGACGACTCAATGAACAATTTAGGTAACAAGAAGATGAAACACAAGCAGAATAAAGCACCAAGGTTACCTGATAAGTTCAGAGATGATTATCACAAACAAGTCAAGAAGGTTGAAAAAGCTCTCGATTCTGGTAAAGCTGTTAAGGGTTATAACAAGGCTGGTATGAAACAAGAAATTAAGAGTACTGAACAAATCAGAAAAGAGAGAAACATGAAAGAAAAACGAAAGGCCAAGAACGCCAGGCCCTCTAAGAGACGTTAAGAAATAAATTTCTCGTAAGATCATGTGTTTACTTTTGTACTATTTTAATTTAAACAACCTAAAAACAATTTTTCCTATCATTGGTTTCTTCTTTGGCCACCACCTCTACTGTAAGGATGGTAACCTCTACTTCTGTTGTAGCCACCTCTGCCTCTGTAGCCACCTCTGCCATTTCCTCCTCTTCTTGGTCCTCTGGGAGGACCATAATCTCTTCTTCCATTACCATAGTCTCTTCTGTAGTCATTTTGCTGTTGAGATGGTTCAACTGGGACCTGTTGTTGTGGTGGTTGCTGGCGTTGCTCTTTTTCCTCCTCACCTTGCTGTTGGGGGTTCAATGGTTGCCCAGGTTGTTCGCCATCAGTATCACCACCTTCGGCTCCTTGTTGTTGTTGTTGGTACATGTACCATTGTTGCATTCTTTGCCAGTATTCGACCATTTCTGGTGTCATATTAGCAGCCTGAGGTTGACCATATTGGTTATATTGAACTTGACCATATTGATTGTATGGATTATACATTTGCTGTTGTTGCATCTGTTGCAATTGCTGGTTTTGCTGGTGTTGACCCCTAGGTTCAGCTCTTTTGACCTCCATAGATTTGCCTTTGAAACTGACATATTTATTGACACAAACTCTGTCAACGGCGTCAGGGGAATCATAAGTGATAAATCCAAAACCTCTTGATCTACCGGTGTCTTTGTCGATCATCAATTGAGCATCAATAATATGACCATATTGAGAGAAAAAATCGTTGAATTCTTGCTCAGTGACCAATGGATCTATACCACCTACAAAAATTTTACCGACCTTATCTTGTTCTTCTCTTGCAATAGCTCTTTTTGGATCTATCAATTTACCATCAAGAACATGATCAGTTTTTACAACTTCATCAACGGATCTTGGATCCTTGAATGTTAAGAATCCGAAACCTCTGGATCTACCTGTGGCAGAATCTCTCATGATGGTATAGTCCAGAACTTCCCCGTATTTAGAGAAGTAGTCCACCAAGCCTTGTTCAGTGGTATCCCAATTAAGACCACCTATGAACATCTTACCGCTGTCTCTTCCTAGATTGGAAGGTGCCATTTGTTGCGGTTGGGCTTGTAGTGGAGGAGGTGCTAAATTTCCAAATTGTTGTTGTAATTGAGCAAAATCTGGCATTCCCGTAGATGGTACACCATCAGGGACAGCTGGTGCCATAGGTGCAGCTGGTGGGGCAGGTACTGGGGTAGAATTCGAGACCGGAGCTGGAACAGCTGGAGGTGCTCCTCTTGGTGCTGGGGCAGCTGGAGGAGGCGCAGACGTAGTAGAAGACGCATCGCTAGCGGCGGGGGCATTATCAGTAGTAGCTGTATTGGTTGCAGAAGCAGAGTCAGAGGCAGAAGCCGCAACCGAATTGGTTTCGTCTTCATCCTTTTTTTTCTCTGGTTCAATCAGTTTTACTTCGTCTTTTGGTTGATTATCATCCTCACCATAGATATCCTCAAAGAGGGCTTCATCATCATCAATCGAAGACATACTTTATATAAGAAAAACTAAGAATTATTTTATATCCTAACTCGAATTTATTCGTTTATGAAGTATGTACGTGAGCTACCTACTTAGTAATATAAAGTTCGGTATCGGTACGATTTGTAAACGTTTGTAGACGATTCTTGAGCTCTATCCTGGTTATTACCGGGTTTTAAGAGTTCTTGAACAGTGGAAAAAAACTTGTGAACAATCAATACACTCTTTAAGTGTAAGTATTTCTAAGGAATAGACGGTTGTCGAAGATTCAAATAAAGTATCGACGAGAAATTAAATGGAATGCGGGTGGTCGTGCGTAATCTAATTTCTTGTGATGACATAGAAGATGACGAAACCCCAATAGTATGGGTATCATGGTGGTAATGGATGGACAATATGGGAAAAGATCATTGAAACGGAATTATCTAACCTTCAACTTCTTGCAGCTCTTTAGCTATTTTTTTTTTGTAAAATATAGCTCATCTCACATCTCATTTCTGCGAAATAGCTTGGGTTTTTTCAGTATGAAAGACTACTTGATATATTTTGCACAATCGTACCCCAACTTCAGAAAACCGGAGTTGGAGTCTCTAGCCCTGTTGTATAACATTGACTTTAATCTTCTGTCACATGATGAGTCCAACCCATTTCTCATTGTGAAATTAGAGAACGACGAACAAGCGAGACAGATTCTCAAACGGTCCATTCTTAGCAGAGGAATATACGAACTATGGGGTTCTGGTGAAACCTTGGAAGAGATCCATCAAAGCGTCAAAGAAAATTCGAGTGACAAATTTGAAGACTATAAGGAGTGTTCTTTCAAGTTCGATTTTGTGGGATATATGGGAAGAAGAACTAACAAGCATAAAATATCCATGATAGAGTCATTTCAATTTTTGGCATTTGAGGGTCCGATACGAATGAAAAATCCCGATGAAGTGTTCACTATTCTTGAAGAATACGAAGTCAACGGTCAAGATAAGGCAACAGAACCCAAAAGAATGTGGTTCGGTAGACAAGTCCAATTAAGTGCTAGAACGGAAAATATTTTGGATAAATACGACCTAAGAAGCAGGAAATACATTGGTACCACATCTTTTGATGCAGAATTGGCGTTGGTGTCGTGCAATATCACTCAAGTAGACGAAAATAAAACAGTTTATGATCCATTCACAGGAACAGGATCTTTTCTTGTAGCAGCTGCAAACTATGGAGGACTTGTGATAGGTTCAGATATAGACGTACGAACTTTGAAGGGTAAGAGTGATTCGTGTAACATAGATGCTAACTTCAAACAGTACAACACCCGTACAAACTTCCTTGACATTCTCACAATGGACTTCACTAATAATGCATTGCGGTCAGATTTTCCAATTGACACCATAGTCTGTGATCCCCCTTACGGCGTGAGAGAAGGTCTTAAAGTATGCGGGGCCAAAAATGAAGAAAAAGCTGTAGGAAGAGAAAACGTCATTATCAATGGAGAAAAAGCTCACTTACGTAGAGATTTCATTGCCCCTAAAAAGCCATATGCGCTCTCTGACCTATTAGATGATTTACTCAGTTTTTCTGCTGAAAGATTACCGGTGGGTGGAAGACTAGGATTTTGGATGCCAACTGCTAACGATGATTTCGAGATCAATCAAATTCCTCAACACGAAAAGCTTGAATTATTATACAACTTGGAACAAGAATTCAATAAATGGTCACGTAGGCTTTTAGTTTACGTCAAGAGAGACGAAAACTACGGAGGTGTAACGCGTAATGGATTAAGGGAAAACAACGTGAAAAACTTTAGAGAAAGATACTTCGGTGGATTTAGTGAGAAAAGCAAGTAGAAAAATAGACGCTCTCGCTGTTCAATATTTTTTCAGCAATAATGGATATACTAAAGTATGTAGACGCAGTACTGATTTCATATTAGATTATACTAACATCATAGAACCGACAAGGCCAACCCTCGTGGAATACCCGAGGCTCCCTTCATCGATAAAGTTGAGAATTTTGTGAAAGATGCCGATACCGATTTCGACAAAGTAATGCAAGCCTTTCAAGATAGATTGCAACAATATAAATATATGGAACTTTCTAAGCGTAACCAGTTGAATGAGCTCAATGTGAAAATTCCGGACATAGAGAAGAATTTAGAGATTATAAATTACATTAAACAAAAGAAAGTTGCCCAAGATGATGAAGACGAAGATGAAGAAGACAAAAAGCTCATAGAAACTAATTACGAGTTGAACGACACCTTGTATACAAAAGCTACCATCGGCACAGAAAATCTTAACTCTGTATACTTATGGCTTGGAGCTGAAGTTATGTTGGAATACCCATTGGATGAAGCAGTCGAACTTTTAAATGAAAGATTGAAGAACAACAAGCAACTGGTAGAAATTGCCAAAGAAGACTTGGTATTCTTGAAAGAAAACATTACCACTATGGAAGTTAATACCGCTCGATTATACAACTGGGATGTGGAAAGAAGAAGAAGTGCTCGTATGGAAGAAGGCACTAAGAACCTCAAGATTTAAATATTTTAATATAAATCATACTCGTATACAGTATTCTTTTGTTTCTCGGGATTATCCCCACTATACTCTTTCAAAGTGAAATACTTCAAGCAAACTCGGTACTCCAATTTGCCCGGTCGGGTTTAACATCCGTGGTTTAATCTCATCTCGAGTGGTGCGTAGCCCGGAGCTGACTAGTTGGGTAGGCGATCCCTCATTTTCTGGTAAGATCTTTTACCCTTTCTGAAAATCAAACTTTGTCTAATGTCACTGTATAAAGCATTCCCGTGGTGGAGACTAGTCATCTATGATCTCCTCCTTTGGATTCTCAACGTGACGTTCGATTGCTTCTTTAGAGAGATAAGATCGAGAGGTGCCTTTAAGATCCCTAGGACCGGTCCTGTAATCTTCGTAGGAGCACCACACGCTAACCAATTTGTGGACCCGGTTATTTTAATGAATCAAGTGAAGAAAATTAGTGGGAGAAGAATTAGTTTTCTCATTGCTGCCAAGTCGTACAGATTGAAATTGATTGGTTTAATGTCAAAATGTCAATTATCAATCCCTGTAGAAAGACCTCAAGATAACTTGATTTCCGGACAAGGGAAAATTTTCACTGATTTTAACGAAGATTCTTGTTTTGTCAGAGGACAGAATACATTCTTCACTCAATATTTGGAGCCTAAGTTCCTTCTTGCTTTGCCTAAATCTTTGGGTGCGTCAGAAATTTTAGAAGTGATTGATGACGAACTGTTGATTATTAGGAAACCTTTCAAGGATACGGAAAAGATTATCAAGTTATTAAGTGACGGCACACCTTTCAAATATGCCAAAAAGATCGATCAAAATGAAGTCTATGATCTTGTTTTTAATCACTTAGCTAATGATAACTGCATCGGTATTTTCCCAGAAGGTGGTTCCCACGACAGAACTGATTTATTACCTATCAAAGCAGGTGTAGCCATCATGGCCTTGGGGTCAATGGCTAATTTTCCTGATTGTAATGTTAAAATTGTTCCCTGTGGTATGAATTATTTTAGTGCTCACAAGTTTAGAAGTAGAGCTGTCATTGAGTATGGTAACCCTATTGAGATTACTAAAGAACTCGCTGAAAAGTACAAGAATCCAGAGACAAATAAGGAAGCTGTCAAAGAGTTATTGGATCTTATCACTAACGGATTGAAGGCTGTAACTGTAACTTGTGATTCATTTGAAACTTTAATGGTTATTCAAGCGGCTAGAAGATTATACGCAAACCACTTTGCCGCCCGTTTACCTTTACCTTTGGTGATAGAAATGAATAGAAGATTGGTTCATGGTTATCGGACTTTTGAAAAAGAACCAAAGGTTCAAGCATTAAAAGAGAAAATCTTAGAGTACAACAAAAAATTGGACCAAGTCCATTTACCAGATCACCTTCTCGAAAATTTCACTGACCAGAGCAAATTAAGAAGCTTGACTATTCTTGTCTATAGGTCTCTCAAGCTATTTGCCCTTTTCATTTTAGCGTTGCCTGGTGCTGTCTTGTTTTCTCCTGTTTTTTTGATTGCTAAGATCATATCCAATAAAAAGAAGAGAGCAGCATTAGCCAACTCTGTTGTGAAAATTAAAGGTAATGATGTGGTAGCAACATGGAAAATTTTGGTCAGTTTAGTCATTGCTCCAGTATTTTACATTTTCTATGCTACTGTAGGTACTGCCATCCTCAGAAATAAGTTGGAGCTAAGAGTTGGATACTTGAGGATCTGGCTGGTATTGTACTGTTTTAATGTGTTGATTACTTATTCTGCGTTGTTAACTGGGGAGCAGGGCTTGGATATCTTTAAGAGTTTAAGACCTTTATATATTTCTATCATTGATGGGTCTACCATTGCTGAATTAAAAGATTTTAGAAGTAAGTTGACTGATGAGATCACTGAGATAGTTGATGAATTTGGTTGGAAACTATTTCCACAAGATTTCAATTTATTAGAGTTGGATGACGAGGAAGAAGAAAAGATTACTAGAAATTTGCAAAGCCGCCGGAGAAGTAAAAAGGACGGCTCTGTTTCATCATTCAGTTCCTCTACGTCTTTAACTTCCCAATTGTCTTCCTCATCATCAATTTCTGATGGTGTTTCCTTAATAAATTCAGAAAACTCCTTGACTAATATTCCTATGTTCAGTGATTACCAATTACATGAGAACAAAGACTCCGTGATGACACCTAGAGCTGACTCTGATGATTATGCCATCTCAAGAGCCTCTAGTCTGTTGGAGTTGAATTTTGCGCACAAGAAGAATCACTCAGATACGCATCAAAAGCTCAGTGACAAGATAAAGATGAAGATGAGAGAAAAATGGGATGAAAAGGAGAAACTTGACTAATGTTATTTGCATTGTTTTTTTCATAATTATTTAATTCTATTTAATATACATTATACATAAATTACGATTGCAAATTCGCTTGCTTGGAGTAAAATTCAATCACTTGTTCCGAGGTTGTAGCATCCTCAACACCTTTGTCATCCCTTAGTCTCATAAATCTGGGGAATCTCAAAGATATACCCTTGGTAAACTCCTGATGCCCCGCCTTATATATTGGACTCAAAGATAAATCTGCTGTCAAAACTTCGAAAACAGTTGTAGGATCGAACCATACATCAGGTACAGCACTTGGGTCGTAAACAAAAGAGCTCTTTGGTTGAGAGATCTCAGTCGGTTTTAATTTATTATGAAGATTCATCAAGTCTTCGTCAGAAAATCCCGTACCAATTTTACAAGCAGTCTCAAATTCACCAGTATCATCATTATAACTTGCCAATAAAAACCCTCCATACGCACCTGTTCTTTTACCTTTACCGTTGTAAGCCCCAACAACCACCAAATCCAATGAATCACCAACACCTGCTAAATAATCTTTTTTCAATTTGAGCCAATTTCTGGATCTTTTTGAAGGCTCATAAAATGATTCTTTAGAATGTAACATCTTTACCATCAAACCTTCACAACTGTCTTTTACCGATTGATCTAAAAACAGTTGTAATTCATCTAAATTGGAAGAGTTTTTGAATGTAGCAAACGTGAATTGGCCTTCTACAGGCTTCAAGTTATCGAACATGATTTGTCTTCTCTCGGCTAATGTCCTATTAACAATTGATTCACCATTGAAGTATAGTACGTCAAAGGCAAACAAACATATATGCACCTTGATATCTTTTTCATCAACATCTTTCCTCTTTCTAGTTGATAGAACCTGGAATGGTAAGATCTTTTGGGTTTGTCTATCCCAGGCAACTGCTTCACAGTCCAAGATCAAAGATTTAATCTGCACTGTGGAACTTTCTTCTTTTTGGACTTTAATAAAGTCTTTGATGATGGAGATCAAGTCTGGGTATCTTTGAGACATGTCTTCCGAATTACGAGAATAGATCCTAACTTGACCATCAGCCAATAAGTGTATTTGGGCTCTTTCCCCATCATACTTGTATTCACAAGTAAACTCTTCACCTTGGAATCTATCTAGAACCTCGGAGATAGATTTTGTTGGTTTGGCTAACATTGGCTTTAAAGGTATTCCAGGTGTTAGATGAATATGGTTTAACAAGTTGAATATCCCATGTTCGTAAGCATTTCTTATAACTATCTCATAATTAGGAATCAATGAAAACGATTCCCTTATTATATCTTCAGCATTGGAAATATTTTCGGGAGTAATTGCATGACCACCGTAAGTCACGAAAGCTTGAGCTAAGCCAATCAAAACGGTTTTTTCTGCCAACCCTATTCTAAGTTTACCCTCTAAGGATCTCACCAAAAACTTGGCTTCGCTTGACTTAGGTTCACATGCAGTTAACAACTTATTGATTAACCCGATCTTTTTCATCTGGGAATCTTTACCGGTCGATTTGGCAATCTTAGTCAAACTTTCAAATACAAGATCAACGTCTAATGGTTGAGGCTTAAACATAGTTGGTTGGCCTGACCTGGACTGTTGGGCAACTTTACCCAAATCACCAAAGGTCTTGTAATCCTGTTTGATTTTGTTCGTGGCTCTACCGTAACATTCACTGATAGCCTTGATTAATAAAGTCTCTCCCAACCCAAGCTCTAAATCTGGCTCATAGTCTGGTCCCAATCGGTTGATAGATAAGTACACTATTTTGACCAATTTGTCCACTGTAGAATTCTTTAGAACCTCTAAGTAAAGCTCGGATATTATGGCGATCATCTTAAGTCTACCTGATTCTGCCTCAATTTCGTCAAACACAGAACATAACTTTGTGTATGGTAATCTAGCACCGTTGATCGATGTTTCATTTTTGTGGTGTTCATGCTCTTTCTTAGTTAACTCAATAAGTTCTTTGGCGTCTTCTTCGTTATCGTTTTCTGAGTGCTTCTCTTTGTTCCTCGAGGCTACTGGTTCTTCAGACTTTATTTCATCGGTCTTCGTTCTTTTTGGTGATGATTCAATCTGTGATTCACCAGACGGATATTCCCTTCTAGCAGGAGAATCCACTCGTTTCTTGTCAATGCTTTTACTCAAACTGTTCTTTCCCGAAAAAAATCTTGCGATGGACTGTTGTTGTGTCATCTTTGCACTTCTAAATATAATTGGTTTCAAAGGGATAAGAACTCTCAACATGCAGACACCAAGACGCGATAATTTTTTTAACATAGCGCGTTCCATAACCAACACCTCAATCCAACTGGGCTAGAAACTCTTCACACCTTTTATGATATTACAGAATCTACTTGTTTATATAAATGTACAAAATCAAATGGCAGAGCTCCAGACTGCCTGAGGACCTTTCTCTTCGTAGCTATCACTATCAACAAACATTTCTCCACCATTATTAGTATTACCACCAAAAATTTGTTTAGCATAAATCTGACCGCCTAAAAAGAACACACTCTCCCATGAACCACCCGAATCCTTAGGCTTCTTCCACTCGGGAAAGTATTCCGGGTATTTACATAGTTTAACAGAAGTTGGGACTTGCGCTACTACGAATTCTCCACTGGTAGCTTCAGCAGTCTCTTCAGCCAGTTGGTAAGCAGCAATTGCCGAGTTGACACCTACTGCATCAACATTAGCTTGCTCGGCAGGTGAACGTACCAAGTAACGTTCATGAAGTACTTGGATAACAGCCTCTTTCATACCTGGAATCTTGAATGTTGAACCTACAAGTACCAAATTATTGTAACAATCTTGCTTTTTTTCCAAATCAGGAATTTTATCCAACACTTCCTTTATAGCGTCAACTAATATTCCAACAAACTTTGAAGTACCTTGGAACCTCTCCTTCCCAATAACTATCTTCTGGTCGGTTTCTGGATCAGTAAATGTATTCTTTTCTAATTGGTTATTTGGAAGTTGGTTTTCCTCTGATTCACCATCTTCAGGTTTAACGCCATTCGAATCCTCGGTGACCATTTTTGCTACGTCAATATCATCCTCTGTTTGTTTTAAATCATTCATAGAGTAAAAAGATTCGTTGTCATTCACCACTTCAAAAATGTCAGAAGTTTTCAAGGCTTCGATTTGCCTTTCATTCAATGAAGGTAATAGTTTAGCTATCTCCTGGTTAATGAGGTCGCCGCCAATGTTTAAATATTTTCCAGCGTATTTGATATTTTGACAGTTAACGACAGAGCACAATTGCATGGATTCTTTTCCAACATTGACAACTAAAGAATTGGTACCATTTCCAACTCCAAAATTTGACGCAATTGATAAGTCTAGAATGTTAAAACCACTAAACTCTAATGATTCAATTACATATTTGGTGATTTCTTCGACTTGTAATCTCGACCAGCTTAACGAAGGTATTATCAACAATAACGGGATCTGATTGATAGTAACGACCGGATTACTAGCAATGATACTTTGCAATACTACCTCGAGTAAGTATTTGAACGCGTCCAAGTCTACAATTTTGCTACCTTTTAATGGATGGATTTCTATCAACTCTTCAATTGAATCTCCATCTTTTTTAGCCTGGAATTCTTTGGAAACGGGATTTTTGTATACCACGGACGGTATCTTGTATTCCGGTGGGCTCAATGATTCCTGCAAACCAAACAGGAATAATGTGTGTTCGCTTCCTGGGTGGACTACCAAAAAATTGTCTTCTCTATACAAAGGCATTGCTTGAACTGAATGTTTATTCACCGCCAGTAAAAAATGCGACTACAAAAAAATTCAGCACACGCCCTCATAAACTAAAGTTTTGGCTGCAAAAACGACAGTTTCTAAATAAAGGAGTTTGTGATGTACATATGTCTTCAAATACCAGATGCTTGATTCCTGGAGAATTGGTATCTCTTTGCATCCTCTAGAAGACTAGATCTTTTTCCAAAAAATGTTAAATCCCTGTTTGTGAGAATTGGAGTTATATGTAGAATCGAACAACCTACCCACGCCGACTCTTAAAATCTTTACTTCGCTTGAGCAGTTCTTCTTTTCCTGGCCCTTGTCGTTTCCAACTCGTAAATAATCCACGCTTTAGAGATAGAGGGAAAGCAGCCATGCACGACTTGACATTTTGAGTTTATTTCACAATTTGAAAAGCCAACAAACATCATGGGTGAATATATAATACGAATTTTACAAGCACCAATTGAAATTTCAATTTTAGGGTAGCAAAATTAATCAACAGAATAATCATTAACTATATAATCCCTATTTACAAGTACTGCCATCTCTTGAACTAATTGTCTAGTCATAATCCAACTGTTGAGCGTTCTCTAGGAACTTGTTATAATTAGCTCTTGTACCTAGAACAGATCTTTTAGACTTTGTAGTACCCATTCTTTTGACATTGAATTGTGGTAATTCATCAATGTCATCATTATTATTATTATTATCATCATCGCTGTCGAAACTGTCATGTTTCGTTATTAATTTTACCTCATTAACGAACGGTAAGTCTTCATCAGGTAAAGATGGTAAAGGTGCATTTACATGACTGTGATGTGTGGAATGAGGAGGTGGATAGTGTAAATTAGTTGAGTCAAAAGAATCAGTAGATCCAGTTGCTCTATGATGTCTAGGGTCGGGACCTTTACCACTTCTCTCCACAAACCTGGAGTAATTTGATTTGGGTTCACTGGTATGAAAACGATTTAACTTGGGAGCTGGAGAATGTTTTTCCGTTAATGTTAAGTTTGGTACACTAGGTGATCTATCATTGGCGTAGTCGTGCCTCATGTGTGGTTTGAAAGGAACGACATTACTTACCGTACCTCTTCTACTGTCCCTGTCCCGTTCCCTTTCTCTATCTCGGTGTTCCATTGAACGAGGACTTTCTCTTGGTCTGGATCTTCCAGAGTTTCTTTTGATCACTTGAGGGGGTGAATTGTCAGAATAATCATGAACTTGTGAATGCAGAGGCCTCGTTCTTTTTTCATGAAAAACTTTGAAGTCTTCCAAATCCAGAACATCTGCCTCGATGGGTGTTTGTTTTGCTTTTTTTGGCTCCTCAGCTGGAGTACGTCCTTTAAATTTTTCAATTACTTCTAGGGTATTTTTCATCGAGAAGGGTAAATCTTGGATTTTGATAATACCAGTGTACCAACCTATGGCACCAAGTAAAATGCCCCAAAGAATACCAATTTTAGTGTAATTAAAAGCTACCACCGAGTAATATACTATGTGATCTTGTGATCTAGCTGCAAAGAATGCTAATATAATTCCTAAACCAAAACTAGGAATATGAAGTATTGGGGACGAGGTATCCAAGAAAGGCATGGGTGACACAAGGAAAGCACGATTGGTGTTTTCAGTTAATTGCGGTTCTGTAACTGTGAGGGGAGAAGAAGGAATGCTGATGTTCAAGCCTGGTGATATTTCTTTTGTTGGTGATCTAATTGGGGACGGTTGTTTACTTGTCGCAACCCTTGGATTTGGTTCCTGAATATCTGAGGTTACAATTTTCATCGCAGGCCTTGTGTTTTTTGGCTCGGGAGCAGGAACAGGGTTAACTCTTTCGGACACTAACTCTTCTTCTTGTTGACCGTGGTCTTGGTCCTGGTCTTGGTCTCCTTGATCCTCTTGCTCTTCAAGAGATGGAAACTTTTGTTTATCAGGATCAACAACTTGGTAAGCACAACTAATTAAGTCGTTTAAATAGTCATCAACAGTTCGTTTATCTGATTTTGTAGATAATCTATCATCTTCTCCAAGTTTTTTTAGTCTAAAGACCCCATCAGGATCTTGTTTGTAGACTAGTTTCTTTTTCCCAGTACTACTAGTGGTGACGGTTGTCATATGAGAAAATTATGGTATAGACAAAATGATTTTTTTAAGGGAAATTGATTTTATTAGGTTCAACTTGAAATTGAAGGATTCAATGTTTTGTGCTTATTAAAGGTTGGTTCCTTTCAATATACTAACAGAATGCTGTTTTAGAATGTATCAAAGTTGATAAAGAAAAAAGCCGTCGAATTTTACAATTAACAGGTTGCGGGATAAATGACGATCAGGGGTTACATTGAATAGTAAAAAGTAGTGTGGCCAATGATTCTGTCTCTTTTCAAACTGTCATTATTGTCTTGTCCCTATCGGAATATAGTGACATTGTTATAGGATAATGTGTTTTTATTATTTCCAAATGCGGTAATATCGTATTAATTACTTGCATTTACCAAGCTCTGTCAACACAGATTCTTCTTCGTCAAAATCCTCAAGTTAAGCATGTTGTGATATGAAGAACGAGGTCTTATAAAAATTACCTACATACTTGGTATGTGTGTTAATTTGTTGGATTGCAGTATTGTTGTTTCGGTTCCACTGTGCAACAATCAAAATCGCCAAAAAGTGGTTACATTTTTTGAGCTCTCCACACTCAAAACTTAATCTTTTGATCTTGCACACTATATAATTAAGTGATCCTTAGTAAAATACATTTAATCCTAAATTTCTAAAATACATACATGACCCTTTCAAGGTTCTCTATTATATGGCATTCCTTCTTATATGTGACCCCTTATTCTTCTAGCTAATTGAATATCTTTTTGCATAATCGTTACCCTCTTGGCGTGAATTGCACACAAATTCGTGTCCTCCAATAAATGAACTAAATACGCTTCACAAGCCTCTTGTAAAGCTAAAACAGCATTACTTTGCCATCTTATACCGTAGTTGACCCCAATGAAATTTTCAGCTATTTCTTTCACAAGTCTTGCGAATGGAAGTTTTCTTATCAATAAATCGGTGTTCCTTTGAAACTTTCTGATCTCTCTCAAAGCCCTTGTTCCCGGTCTGAATCTTCTTTTGGCTTTACTGGTTCGAGGTAAATATAAAGCGTCTCCTGGTTCGTCTCTTGGAACTCTAGGTGAGCCTTCAGCACTTCTTCTCAGTTGGGCTAAATTAGTTTGAATTGGTCTTGAAGATCCACTGAGTCCGAGCCCTCGGCCACCCGAACGACCCAAATTTGTTTGTGAACGTGGTGTAGACATTATCAGTCAAATCCTTTTAAATGTCAGTTGGTTAAAATTCGTGTATGATGGATTGTGAATTTTAACCAGCATGGAATTGTCTAAAATTGAGAAACTATACTTATATACAGGGCTCAAGATTTATCTACAAATTCTTTAGGCGAATAGCTCTTAAGACTATCAGTCTTTATTACTCCCTTAATGCATGTTTATTTACAAGGTATTTCCCATATACACTGTGTGAAGTGGTTTAACAGAGACTTCGGGTGCTAGTTCTGTGTTCTGGACCTTTCAAGCGAAAGTTTTAAAGGTTTGAGGACGCCAGGACTTGACTTTCGTCGTAATCGTCATATTTTCCTTCTAACAACTCGTTGAGCCCATCTTGGATCGTGGCGCTCTCCTCATCCATCGGTTGGGCCGCTAAAGCTTTAAGTTTTTCGTCACCTCCCATAATGTTTCTCATTCTCCAACCAAATTCTTTGAAAGTACTAACATCTATTATCCAGCAAGTACCAAATATGGCCATGGAACTTACGGAGGTTGCTAATAAAGTACCAGTCCCTACAGCAACGGCGGCATCCACTGTGAAATTATACCCTGTAGGAGGAGAATGATTTCCTTGAAAAAAAGTGGGTAAAAATTGTCTGGTGATTGTCGACTTATAAGCAAACCTTGAAGCCAATATCGTCACTCCAGCCGCTCCAAGGAAGTAGACCATCTGAACCTTTCTACGGGACCTATACTCAGGGCTAGCCTCGTTGATTTTAAATCCTTTGAAGAAATCCATAGCTACAATTAAAAAATTCAGTGCGAAATTATCTATACAGTAATAAAACATACACAGTGGAATAAAACAACTTTTCTCAAATGGACGCCACATCAAGCGGTATATAAAGTACAGTGGAAATCACTTGAGTTTTAACGCAAAAACAATACAGTGATGGTAAGTTAAAAAAATAAAGGTACAAAAAAATGCAAAAATGCCTAGATTTCTTCCTTGAACAAGCCTCCCTTGTTCTCAGCAACGTTGATTTCATCTTCAAAGCCATCGTAGCTATGGGTGGTCTTTTGAGATTTAGTATCGACTGGATCAGCTTTCGTCTTGACCGGGGCTTCTTCGGACTTCTTTGTTGGTGCACTTGTAGGTTTGGAAGTAGTAGCAGGAACAGGTTTACTGGCTTTAAAGATATTGGAAAACCTCTTGAATCTATTCTTCTTCGGTTTTTCACTTCTTGCAGCAGCAGCAGCAGAAGTGGTAGTTACGGGAGCTGGTTTTGTTACTGGTTCCTCCTTCCTTTCAGGTTTCAAAACATCGTCAGCAGAGAAGATGGATGCAGTATCTAACAACTTCTTCTCGTTAACTTCTTTTCTCAAATGTTCTGGCAATTCTTTGTTAATCTCATGTTCATCCTTGACTCTTTGTCTCAAATGATCCTTGATTTCAGATTTTTGCTTAGTCTTGTCAATCAAATGCTTTTCCTTTGTTTCACCTAATTTGGTAATATCTTTTTCCAATTGATCGTGTTCTTGGTTGATCCGAGTGAGCTCAGATTCACCAGATTGTTGTAAGTCCTCAACTTCTTTGTTGCCCTCTTCCACCTTATTCAGAGCTTCGTCTAAGTTTGCAGTGTTCAATTCGATATCTTCTTCAGTGTTCTTTAGCTGTTCCTCCAATTCTTCCAACTTTTTCTTGTATTCATCATTCAATGAAACTAATTTGCTAACTTCTTCATCCAATTCATTTTTGGCGTCAGTTAATTCATTTAGCTTTCCGTTTTCGGTTTTCAATTCTTCCAAAAGAGGAGAAATTTCTTCATTTCTTTCAGCTTGCATGTCGTCCAAAACCTTCTTTCTAGAGTCGATCAATTCTTGTTCTTCATTATCGATTTTGTCTTGGTTTTCTTGCTTTTGGATCAACAACTCTTCGTTTTTGGCAGCATACTTTTCTTCTTGTTCTTTTAACTCAGCCAACTTTTCCTTAACCTTGTCATTTTCTTGGATTTGGTACTCTTCATATTCCTTGTCTTTCGACAATTTTTCTTTACTATTAGCTTCAACTCTTTCTTGTTTTGCCTTTTCCAAATCAGCCTTTTCCTTTTCTTTAGCAGCAGTTTCAGCCCTCTTGGCTCTGTCATGAGCTCTGATAGCTTCCATTTTTTGCTTTTTTGCAACTTCGTCATTGTCTCTTTGCAATTGAGCCTTAGAACTAATATCAGATAACACAGGTTGAACAATTAAGGAGGCCATGGCGTCTAATTCACTTTGAGTAACAGTCAAGCCACCACCTAAATCGATTAAACCCTTCTTATTTTGAGCAACTCTTTCATTGCTTCTTTGTTGGGCAATAGCCAAAGCATTGGCATAAGCCTGAGCTTGGGCCTTGAAATCTTCTGGACGACCACTTGCTGAAAGCGAATTCAAACGATCTTGTGCCTTTTCAGAAGCAGCGCTCAAAAGGTACTTACCACTGATATCGCCAGCTTGGAAGGTTTTAGATTTTCCTGTATCTTTAACTAAACCACTTCTACTAGCATTAAGTGCTGGATTAATTCTCAGATCCATGGTTCTAGTTGAGTTAGCATTAGCAACGGAAGAAATTTGGCCAATGTTAAATTCAGTGGAAGACCCTTTTGGTAAAAGGCCATGTCTATGATTCTTTTCTGGGTTGATTCTGGAGGTCATAGTAGATGAAGAGTTCTTGTTTGCAGTTTTATAGATAGCACCAACTTTCAATGAAGGTACCCCCAATTGAGAGTTGGAGCTTTGATAGGTGGTAGTGGAAGAAATGGTGTTCAGCCTTTTGGATTGTTCATTTAAGCCAGCAGAAGCAGCAGAAGCAGCAGAAGCATCAACAGTGCGAGACCATTCGTATACCTTCTCCAACTTGGCTGCCAAAGCAGCTTCCTGTGCTTCGTGCGCAACAGTTCTTTCGTAACTTGGGCGAACTGTCAAGTCAGTGGAAGCTGCCAAAAGAGCAGCAGTATCAGAAGCACTGGAGTTAACCCCGACAGTAGGAGCGCCAGGGCTGTTATAGATACCCTGCTTCAACTTCTGTTGATAAAGCGCTTGTTGAGATAATGGTTTACCATTAGATTGGTAAATAGACCTTGACATTGTATTGGTCTAGGGGGGAAAAGAAGTAAAGGAATTAGGAAACTAAAGTGAATTGAATTGCGGTGTAAAGCCTAAGCAATTGACGCGTAACTTGGGGGTATAGACTTGGATATGTATATGGTTCAAATACTTGCCGTGGTTCTTTTACAGAACTTGAAGTGTTAGCTTATGGATGACACTTACTAGTAAAACAGCAATTGGGGGTAGAGAATTTCATCACTTGAATTTTGTGCGCGGGTGTCAGGGGTCGTGTCGCTGTTGGACCAGCACAAAATTTAGCCCTCCCGCATATTGAATGAGACCATAAAGTCGAGTAATTCTTTCCTACATGGTAAGACGCAGGAAGAGGAATGTTCCAATAATTTATAGACTTTTGGATGTTTACTCAATTTTAATGAGGAAATGTATGATTTTATTTCAAGTAAAGCAACGACTGGCTCGCTTATTCTGTTTGTACGAAAAACTTTATTCGTAGCCAATAATACCTTTCGTGGGTTCTTTACAATAGTCATAAATTTTCCATTATTCAGTTTTGCTCAAGCATCCCAACTTTTGTATAAACTTTCGTGATTTAAAAATATTCATATAGTTATATACAGTTACTTACTTGCGAGGCCTTAGCTGGAAGGTAGATTACTTTGACTAGTGATTGTGGGAACAGTGCCGAAACTACTCTTTCGGCGCCCACCACCATTACCACCACCATTACTACTGCCGCTACCATTCACTTTGTGTAAACTAGGATTTCCATATATAATTGTAGCTGTTCCATTAGCATTCATTTTATAATGTGTTTTGAGATGCTGAGCCAAGTTATCTGACCTACTGAATTGTTTCTCGCAGTACTTACAATGAAATGGACGAATATTTGAATGCACAGAGCGTATATGTCTCTTCAAATGTTCCGATCTCTTGAATTGTTTGGGACAATCTGGACATGGGAATGGCTTGCCCTCTTCCTCAGCTGCAGCTATGGAATTTCCACCTGGATTGAGGTTTAGCTCATTCGCATTTTTTGCAGCAACTGGAGTGACTGTATTCGCTCCTGTGTTTGTAGGAGAAGCTTGCCTATCAGAGTTTACATTGCTCTCTAGTATCGGCTTATCTCTTTTTGTCTCTTTATCATCGATAGATGTTGAAAAAAGTGATGATCTAACCTCATTAGCTCTTAGTTCTGCTGCTGCGCTTGAATTGGTCAGTTTTCTACGTTTGCGCTTATCAAATAACGCATTCGGTGCTTGATTCAACGGAATTGAGTTCCGACGGTCAAACACCGGTGGATCCTTGAATACCAGTGGTTCCTTAATGATACCTGTTGGATTGACAAGCAAGTCACTTTGAAGGTCACCTGTTCCTTCACCTGCATGTAACCACGTTGTTATAGCATTAACGCATTCATTATTCATTTTAAAATTTGTAGAGTTTCCAGATAAATTACTCATTGTACCTGGGACCTTGGGAGGTATCATTCGACGAACTTGTGCATTTAAATTAGGCAGCAGTGATGAAGAAGGTAGAATGTAGTCTCGCACTGACGGAACTTCTTGAGACCTTGGTAATGAAGGAGCCCCCACTACCATATCCACACTTTTCCTCTTGTTAGTCCGCTTGATAGAATCATGGAGACCTCTTAGCTCTTCCCCTGGAAGAGGTGATTGCTGAGTAAATAGTTGACGAGGATTAATTGTTTGAGTTAAAGGTAAATCTTTGGCCTGATAGATGAATTCAGGACTAGGAGATTTTGAGCTTGCTTGACTAAGATTTTGTAAAGATAACAGATTGAGCTGATCAGGAAGGCTAAAGCTCAGGCTTTTTGAGTGAGATGGCCTAAATGCAAACTGAGAATGTGGGTATTCACTCAATCCGTAGTGATAATTTGCAAATACACCTTCATCGGGTGAATTTAATTCTGGTGTAGTGAAACTATTGTTTTCTTTTGAATCGGAAAAGGTTCCTTGATCATTATAATCTTCAGCTGGACCAAACAGTTCCACGCGACCCAGCGAGCTGTCAACATAATCTAGGGCCGAGTCAAGTAGGGAGACATGGTCTGTTTTAATATTGGAGGATATATTCAATTCCAACTGCGGCTCTTCTAATAGATGTGACATATAGATAAGCAATTCTTGAGAGGAAAAGGTTGTTTTAGAAGGGAAAAACAAATGGAACGCTTCGATTTGGGTATCTTGTATTGGATGTGAGTAGTGTTGACGCTATCTAAGATTTTATAACGTCAATACGTTTGGATTAGTTATCTATTTCTATTGGGTCACTTTATCAGAAAATGCGAACTCCTAAAAATGTGGTGAGAATCGGATTTGTCTGCAGGTTCCACGGTTAGGAAACAGTAACCACACCATTACGATATTAGGTGATAAGCGATTAAAAAGAGGCTATATTAGATATCATTAGATTTTTAGCAATTCGAGAGCTATGCTGTATAAATAGAAAAGAAAGAAGTTACTAGTTCCGCCCGTTTTGGCTGTGAACTCACATTTCCTGGCCGATAAGTGGTGCACTTTATTTTTAAAAAAAACCCTTTTAGTAAATTTCAGTACCGTGCTCGCATTCAATATCTAAGTTTGGGACTTGCAAAAACCGGGTGGAGAATTTTAGAAACATATTTATTCATATTCACTCAAGACTATATAATTTCGTAAGACTGTTCAACACCTCTCATACGTATTACTGGAAACCATAAGATGTTAATCACGGATATCACCTCGTCAATTGCACCCCCTGTGTGCGGGGACCAACAAGGTTTCGCCCTGTCGTGCCGTACCAACTCTTATCTAATCCGCAACATCCACTAGACCACAACACCCAAATTCAGCAAAGTTTCCACTATATATATATTCTATACTATGGAACTTGCACTTGATTCATGCGTCCTAACCTTTGACAAGAACGACTAGCTAAAACTATAATCAATTCGGCCAAACGTCATATCTTACTCTGTTGGACGCAAATAAGTCAATTTACCACTCTTTACTCCAACTTTTGAATATAATAACTGAGCCCTATGATTATCAAAATCAGTAGCCCAGTAGCACTTGGAGCATTCCAATCTATCAGCCTCCTCATAACAGTATTCAATGAGCTTTCTTCCCACACCACCGAGTCTACATTTCTCAGAGACATACAAATCGTTTAAATAAAGACTATTTCCAACAGTCCAAGTACTTCTATGTGTGAGGTAATTAATGAACCCAATGACCTCTCCATCACTTTCAGCAACCGCAGAATAAACTGGTTCGTTGGGATCAAAGAATCTGTTGAAAGTAGTTTCAGTTGCTTCATCTGATACCTTATCAATTGCTTTGTAAAACTTCAAGTAAGAATCCTCTGGGGAATTCCACAATTCAGTCCACCTAACCTTATCTTTTTGTTCAATTGGTCTGATAGTTACACTCATTTTCGGACAAATAACTATTTTCCGTCTGAAAAATAGTGGACAATTTCTCGCCTTTCATGCTTTTATACTTTATCCATATTGTAGAGTCATTATCACGGAGTTCGATATCCTCATCGCACGGCGGGAATACCAAATTGGGAACGCTAGAGTAGCAAATTTCCCACTTGACCTCGATTTAATGCAAGTACGCTCTATAGAACCAGCTTCTCAAAGTTACAGTTTGTGAACTTCTCTTCAGCTTGAATAAAGCAAAACCCTTCATTCTTTTTGGAGTAATTCATATATGTGGTTATATGCAGGATATTCAAAATTTCCCAAAAACTCTATCGGTTGAGTATGATATGCATAGGGTAAAGTCAAACAAAAATAGGATACTTTAGCGACCCATTTTGATAAGAAATCTGTGCTATCTTATTTTAATTTAATTTAATTCAGATTAAAAAAAATTAATGGCGAAGACTTGTCATTTTCACAAAGTGTTTTTACAAATATCATAGGTTTAAATGGTAATTAGTTTTAAACATTTAATTGAGTAGCTAAGAGAAAAATCAAAAAAAAGTCTTTAACTACATTCTTCATTGTGGGTTAAAATTCTTCAAATTCTTCTTCCTGAAAAGTCTCCACACAGTTAAAAACAAAGGGACGGATCGAATTGATACCCCACCGTAAGTATTCTTCTGATCACCGTAAGGAATCGAAACAAGTTGTGACTCCCCTCATTCATTGATACTTCTTGTTCAAAGGAAATCTGTATAAAATACCTCCCAGGTGTTCGTTTCGTCTCTTCCAAAAATGACAACTGTCACGTGACTACTTACTAAATGTTGGATTCATTGTGCGAGATCTCGATGTTAGAGTAACATGTTAAGAAGCTTGTCGAAAGTTGTTTTTCCGTCGTTGAAAATAAATTTAACGAAGGTAAACAGACCCATTACCTTTAGTTCCATCAGATCCCTCCATTGTACCCCTATTGTGTTCGCAAAGGGAGGCAAAAAAAATAAGAAGGATAAAAAAACTGCTAAAGAGATTGACGATTCTGTTACTACAGCGGAAGACCTTATTGATTTGAATGAAGTGAGAGTTAAGCTTGAGGGTATTATTGAGAAATTTACCAAAAAGGCAAATGAAGTAAAACTCGGTAAAACTAATCCAAATGTTTTCGATAATTTGGATATTGAACTTAAAGATGGAGGTGCCATGAAGTTTAACTCCATTGCTCAAACTTCAGTGAAGGGTAGAAACCTCATAATAACAGTGTTTGACCCTGATCAAACTCAAAATATTATTAACTCTATATTGAGTTCTGATTTAAATATGAACCCAACCCTTGATAAGGACCAGGGTGTATTGAAAGTTCCCTTACCTCCTATCACTACTGAGACTAAACAAGAGAACGCTAGGTCTTTGAAAGCAGTATTTGAGAAATTCAAAAACAATAATTCAAATTCTTTGAATTCAGTCAGAACAGAATACAAACAGAAATTAAAGAAAGTCAATAAGAAATCCGACGCTGACACGAAATTGGTCAAGGACTTTGAAAACTTACATAAAGAATACTTGGACAAATTGGCCAATGTATTCAAGAGTACAGAGAAGGTGATACTTAAATAGACATGTAATTAGAACCCATCATTTGCATTCATGTTTCACGTAAGATTCGTATATTATTTTTTGTGGTAATCTACTTCACTAGAAAGTGTACTCGATAGTGTTATTGACTAATCGCTTATTATATTTCTTTAGCCACTGAATTATAGATAATGTATCCTTTATTAGAGTTGTTAATTTTTTTTCGTTCGATATGCAATAAAACTCATAAGATGTATCAGAAAGCATGAACCCTACTAGATTGTGAAATTTCATGTAAGTGAGTTTTTTGTCGACTCCATCTTTTGTTAATGACTTGATGGTAGTAGTTTTGGAGTTAAATAGATTTGTATAATGGCTAATAAACTTGAAAAGCAAATCTTTGTTCAAATCGATTCCACTGGAAATAAATTGGTTTTTGATTTTATTCTTATATATGTAATGGGATATTGAAGGCCGAGTTTCGAAGTTTTCACACATCATTAATTCATCATAAAGTGAATTCCTAAAACTTTCTGTTTCTATTACTTGCTCAATTACCTTTCTCGCCACTTCTTGCATTTTGAAGAAATTGTTTTTGTCTGTACTGATAAGCACAATATTTAGGTGTAACGGATCACGAAAGTTACCATCAACTTCTAGATATTTGCTTAGATCAAAAGTCTTCACAAGACAGTATAAGAACCCGTTTGCATTGAAATTAGACATGCAGATAGGGATCCACAAATCTTCTTTCATATCCTGATGTTGGTTGTTGGAAATAATTAAAAGCATGTTCTTCAAGTCTTTATTTGACAATTGGTGATTTCGAGGTTTTACAGAACTAATGATTTTGTCCTTGTAAGTTACAAGCCCGAATAAATAATCCTGATTCTTATCTCTGTCTCTAGGGCTAAGTAAATATGAGTTCAATTTTGATCTTATGGAGTTGCTAATTAAAACAGTCTGTCTACTGTTATCTAGCAAAGAGCTTAAGTAGTAGTCCAATCCCAGTTTATGATTCGTTTCGTCCAATCCAAAAGTCAACTTGGTGCATAAAAAGTCCAAATTCCTATAATCTAATGGTGTTAAACTCTTCCTCAAATCGTAATTCATTCTATTAGTGAATAATCGTATTAAAGAAGGTTTTGATAGTATCGAAACCAAGTATTCATATAGCACGTTTAATTGATTGGTGAGGATAGTGTGTTCATTAGTGGCTTGATTTAAAATTGTTTCATATTGAATTTGAGTAACAGATACCAATACTATTGGGTTTCTGTTCAAAAAAGTTATCATCAGACCACCCATATCAACTGATCTTATATCCTCCTCCAAGCCATGTTCGAACAGGGAAATAATAGTAGTGATTAGACCAGCGAATCCTATGACCAAATCGTCCGTCCCATGGAGTGAATATATAGGTTTTCCTGAAATAGAAAATATAAAAAAATGCTTTAGTTTCTCGATAAATTGTGTTTGATTGATTGATTTTTCAACTTTTATCATCCTATTGAAGTATTCTTCATCACTTACTGAAAAGTTGACTTTGGGAAATATTCCAATATCACGATATGACAATTCAGAGTCACCTCCTTCATAATGATATCCGTCATGAATGAGCCCATTGAGGAGGGTTTGAAGATTGTCATCATCGTCTACATTTGTAGATCCATTCAGCGTAGTTGTCTCCAAACTGTTCTGTGATTCTGCTATCGATTGACGCGGGCTCTTTGGGTCATTAAAGACGGAAGTATCACCAGTTATTGTGGTCCCAGAGACGGCCTGGGTTGAATGTCGAGCTGTTAATGACGGAGGTTGCAACTTTGACATAGCGCGATAAGAAGTTGTGATTTGAGATAATTTTTACGAGGATATTGTGTTTTAATGTAAGTACTGTTATACTATACTAAGCTATCTTCTAAGGAAAATGTACCAGATTAAAAACACAAGAAATAAACCAACACCAGCAATGGGAGCATATTGCCTTAGTAATGCCTCAAAATTAATTTGTTGTGCCTTCTTTCTATACTTTACAGAATCGTTTCTTAAATTATTAGATATTTCACTCATCTTGTCTAATGATTCGCCTCTGTATATTAAATCTTCAATGTTTTTGGTCATTACTTTCTTAACATCTGATAATTCGTCACTCAATTTGTCTAAGTTAGATTGAGCTCTTTGATCTTGATAAATCTTTTTAGTCTTTCCAACAAAATTTTCAAAAGAGCTGAACATGTAAGGTCTTGCACTTTGAGCCAAAGCTTCTCTTCCATGACTGTTATTAAACTCATTAGAAATCTCTGTCAAATAGGAAAACGCCAAAGCTCTTGGGTAACTCTTTTCACATATGCAAAAGTATATTATGGAGTTTGCAATTAAGTAGTGAATACTATAAGCACCAGACTCAAGAGTTGCTTGAGGTTCTGAATTGGGAGTTATTCTTGATACGACAATCTTACACTTTTTCTTCTGTTCAGCAATTGCCTTATCATTATTGTCGTCTACTGATCCGCATAATGGAAGAGCTAAAGAAGTATTAGTAAGAATATTCAAGGGCCAGGTAATTCAATGGTTAGACTCGTAACACCGGATATTATCAATTGGATTCCCAAAGAAATAATACAACACGTACCATCGTATCTAAAGATTAATGTTGATTGTACCATCTTTGCTGTCTTTTTTTGCAGTGTTAGCCGCGCGCAAAATTCAAGATGGAATGGGAGAAAAAATTATCAATGGATTTATCCAACCTATTATCAAATCTACCTGTGACACGGCCTGTAAACCAAGAAAGTGTGGACGAAGTCAACCAGCAACTTGCGAGAGAGCTCAAGAATGCTGCAAAGCTGGTGACTTCTCTATATAACTCCAAAATAAAAGATTCATCACCAAATTCGAATTCTCAAAATCAAGAATTTGCTAATGCTGCCAAATCAGTAGCCTCTTTGTACAGATTAAGCAAAAACTCCGGCGGCTTAAATCATTACAATGGGTATCTTACTTGCTTGGATGACTTGCTTCAAGTTATAAGTGAAGATGGTGATATAGAAAATTGGGCGTTATCTAAAAGAGCGGAAATAATCAACCTCCATAAGTGCAAACAAACTATAGAAGAACAAGAACAAGCATTACATGAAACCGCCAAAGAGTTCGAAATACCCAAAGATCATCAATTCTCATTAGGACCAGAATACTTATCCTCTCATCAGTTCAGGCCTAGTTATCCTCCGTTATCTGTCACACACACATCCAGACAAAGAGGCAACTGGTTGCAGCTTAAAAAGGAAGGGAGAAAGGGTAAAGACAAGGAAAAGGAAAAAGATTTGAAAAGGGATAAAGATATAAAGAAAGAAAAAAATACCAAGAAAGACAAAGAGGTGGACGAAGAGGATAAAAAGAGAAAAAATCAGGATTCCGAAAGACCCAGAAAAAGGAAACCGATATCATGAGTCATGAATAGAAATTTTAGCATTATATAGATTATATGTATTAGCATTCGTATTTAAGTGCAATGATACACATTGAGTATTTAACAGTGAGGGGGAAGCCACAGACCCCGTACTACAACTTATGTACTGCATAATCGATAAACTAGTAAGCGAATAAGCCATCTTCATTATCGTCATACTCTACGTCGTAATCATAGCTCGATTCTTCGCTTCCTGAAGATGATTCTTCAGATTCATCACTTCCAATAGTGTCTTCTACAATACCTTCCAAGGAAAGACTCAATAACGTTTCACCTTTGAATTGGCTGCCATGTTGAACTTCATGCGTAGCTTCAACATTACAGTTAGTCAATTTGGTTTTGGAGTGGATCACAACATCGTTACCTATAATACAATTTTCTAACTGGACATCATCTTCGATTACCACATTATCCATAATCAAATTACCAGTCAATTTGACACGCTTCCCAATCTGACAGTTCTTACCAATAACAGTTTTCTTCACATTAGTACGTTCACCTAAAACCGAATCTTGACCAACCAAAGAATCGATTCCTACGTTGGAAGCGTTCTTTTCTCTTGGGGCCGGTGGTGCATTTTGATTAGCTTGTGCTTTTTGAGTAGCTTGTTGTTGCATCATATGCCGATTGGCTTCCATCAATACAGGGGTGTTATTTATTCTGAAAAATGTAGCAATTTCTGGAATGATTAAAAATGCAATAGTTTCTTGACTCTTTGAGTGTCTCCAAGATCTCCTGGCTAAGTCTCTGATAATTTTGCTTATAGATCTACAATTGAAGTAAGACTCATTGAACTTTTCGGGTTGAGTATCAAAAATATCAAATACTTTAGTTGATCCGAAAAATATGGTGCTATTCAAGAGCTTTTTACTTATTATAGTGTTAGGATATCTCCATACCATTTGAGTTCTTATTTTCAATGCTTTATGGAAATCAACATCTTCTAAAGAGTAGAGATCCAACAAAGTACTTTGGTCATCAGCTTGTTGGCTATAGAAAGTAAAGTTGGCTGGAAAATTTTTATTCTTTTTATCTTCAATTTCAAGCTTGTTTCTATAATGCACCAACAATCCCACATCGTTATCATTTTTGTTTCTATAAGCTTCAATCAAAACTTGAGGCGGAAGATTGGTTACAAAATCGCAAGGTAAAATCACAAAGTTTTCCCACGGTTTTATAGATTTCTTGTACAATTGATATAAAATAGATCCACTAGATTCGGCATCGATCTTAAGAATATCAATTTCAGTGGTATGTGACGAAACATCGTCAGTTGTGTCAGTAATTTTACGAGAGGCAGCAGATATCTCTTTGTAGTCGTCCACAGCTGCCTGAATTTCATGTTCAGAATTTCCATCTACAATCAAGGTAGCTTTTGGAAATATAGCCATCTCGCACCATTCCAAGACCTTCTCGATCATGGGTCTGTTAGCCACAGGCAAAAGAGCTTTAGACCTTCCAGATGTTCTTACATGTGAGAATGGAGATAGAGCTTTCCCAGGACCACACAAAATAAATGCATGAAATTCCATAATAGCCTATTTTCTTAAAATATAGATTGTCTAATAGAAAAATTTCAGTCGTGCACTAAAAATGAAAATCAAGTTGTCGCGGAAAAAAGTAGCTACAATTAAACAGTTTGCCACTTTTAAATATGAGTGAAGAAAACGATCCATTACTTCAAGCATTGAACGAAGAAACCGGTGTTGACCACTCTGAAACATCTGAACCAAAGGATGTGGAGAAGGAAAGAGCCTTGGAAAAATTCAAAGAGAAATTGACTGAACATAGAAATTGGGATGCTAAATTGAAAGAAGTTCGATTAACTATACGAGACTTAGAGAAGGACTACGAGAAAACTGAAAATGATATCAAAGCATTGCAGTCTGTGGGACAGATTGTAGGTGAAGTCTTGAAACAATTAGATGATGAAAGATTTATCGTCAAGGCATCTTCTGGCCCTAGATATATTGTGGGATGTAGAAATACCATCAAGAAGGAGAATTTAAAGAATGGTGTCAGGGTCTCTTTAGATATGACGACATTGACTATCATGAGAATTTTACCTAGAGAGGTTGACCCATTGGTTTATAATATGACTACTTTTGAACCGGGTGAAATTTCGTTCAATGGTATTGGTGGTTTAACTGAACAAGTCAGAGAATTAAGAGAAGTAATTGAATTACCTTTAAAAAATCCAGAATTGTTTACAAGGGTTGGCATCAAACCCCCTAAGGGAGTTTTATTATATGGTCCACCAGGTACTGGTAAAACTTTGTTAGCCAAAGCAGTCGCTGCAACCATCGGTGCTAATTTTATATTTTCTCCAGCATCTGCAATTGTTGATAAATATATCGGAGAATCCGCCAGATTAATTAGAGAAATGTTTTCTTATGCTAGGGAACATGAACCTTGTATTATATTTATGGATGAAGTCGATGCAATTGGTGGTCGTAGATTCAGTGAAGGTACTTCTGCTGATAGAGAAATTCAAAGAACCTTAATGGAATTGTTGAATCAGATGGATGGGTTCGATACTTTAGGACAAACCAAAATTATCATGGCTACCAATAGACCTGACACATTAGACCCGGCATTATTAAGAGCGGGTAGATTGGATAGAAAGATTGAAATTGGTTTACCAAATGAAGCAGGCAGATTGGAAATCTTTAAAATTCATACATCCAAAATCTCTAAACAAGGTGAATTTGATTTTGAAGCTGCTGTTAGAATGAGTGATGGATTTAATGGAGCTGATATTAGAAATGTAGTTACAGAAGCTGGTTTCTTCGCCATTAGAGATGAAAGAGATTATATTCTTCAAAATGATTTAATGAAGGCTGTCAGAAAAGTGGCAGACGTTAAGAAGCTTGAAGGTAAAATCGATTACGAAAAGTTATGAACATTAACTTTATATAAGAATATAATACTATATACAAGTGAGTGTAATTCAATTGTCATTCTCTAATTTCAACTCTTGAGTTTCTTGAATTATTTTTTGACTCTTTTCGAAATCAGGGTTAGTGGTATTCGATAAAGCATCCAAATGAATTTTCATGTATGGATTATCAATTTTTTCGAGGTGTTGAGCCATTTTTTCACCAATAAAATTCTTCATTTCTTCAGTTAAATCTCTAAGTTCCTTCTTTGGTTGGGCTTGTTTCTTAGCCAAATAAATCTTCTGTTCTTTGCTTAATGGCATTTGAGGTGCTCTCAATTTTCTAACATCTACTTCTCTTAATATTTGTGACTTATGTTTAGAGTATGGGTTTCTTAATTGATCCAAAGAATCCTTTGGAACTGGTGGGATAGCCAAACTTTGAAGCTGATATGACCTTTCTAACACAGTTGATTGACTGGTAGACAAGTCACCATCTTTTAGTTCATTTTGAGGGGCGGGCCATGGAACTTCAATATGCTCGTGATGTTTGATGAATCTCTGAGGTAACCACTTTTTATGTGTTTCATCGTAATACTTATTCTTATAAACAACCTCATCTGCCACTATGTAATATTGATTACCATCATTATCGACATCTTTAGCCGCTAACTTTATGTGATCTCTTGGAACAAGCTCTGGATAATCAATTAAGTGACTTTCTTGTTGTTGGAACCAATGAGCTTGAGGAAGGACCACTTTTTCAGAAATGTCTGATAAATACACAGCATCAAATTCAGGATTATATCTGAAGAGGGTTGATATTTTACCTTTATGCTTACCCTTTGTAATATATACTAAATCTCCTTCTGATATACCAACTTCTGTCATACCTATTTTTTTTTCAGTTTGTGGAATCGTTGGAAGATCTGCTTCAAAATATGGAAGCATAAATCTTTTATTTTTCTTGGTTTCTTGGGCACGTAAGGCCTTGTTTAGTTTCGAGACATCTTTTTGAAGACGTCTTCTGATCCCGTTAGCAGACATGAAGTTCAGAAGTTAGGTGAAAAATTTGAAAAAAAAATAAGTTCCGCACTACACAAATGAGACTAAAAAAGGTGCAAGAGATAGGCTAGAGAAGAATCCGAGTTCAGGTATTATCATCTAAATGTGAATCTAGTATCATACTACCAAGACATGCCTAATTAATATACAATATATTACACTATTCGGTACATATGTTAATGAACTCTTGTTCATTGATCTCTCCATCCTCGTCTAAATCAAATTCATCTATCATAGCTCTTAATTCGTCATCAGTTAAATTCTCTCCTAATTCTTTGGCCACTCTTCTCAAATTTCTTAACGTTATCTTGCCAGTATTATCATCATCGAATAGTCTAAATGCTCTTCTTATTTCTTCAAGTGGATCTCTGTTAACAATCATTTCACCAACGGCTTGGAAGAAGTTCTCGTAGGTGATCAAATTCCTGTCATCTGTATCGTATTCATGAATTATATCCAAAACTTGCCTCTTGGATAAATCGAACCCTAAAGCTCTAAAGGCAACCTTTAACTCGTGATAATCTAAGCATCCGTCATTATTCATATCAAAGAGAGAGAACGCTTCTCTGATCTCTTGCTTCTGTTCATTTAACAACTCGGCCTTCAAATTGCCTAATCTTTTCTGGCTGGCTCCAGCTCCGGCCGACGACATATTCAATGGGGACTCGTGAGTTGATTTATTATTTGATTTAAAAATTGCGCGTATACTTGAGAAATAGAGTTTAGATTCAGGCTTGAAAATTCATGGACTCTTCGAGTTCTTTGGAAATTGGTATCCAAGCGACCGTTAAGGATAACCTTGGAGTTATTAAGTTTATAGGCAAGACCAAATTTGCTCCTGGTGTTTGGGTTGGTGTCGAGTTAGATCTGCCAGTAGGCAAAAATAATGGGTCAATTGATGGTGTGGAGTACTTCAAATGCTCAAAGCCTGGAAATTATGGGATATTTGCATCTCCAAGTATTGTCCATGTAAAGGGAAAAGAAAAAGGAAGTAACGAAAAGGAGAGATTGATTATTGAGAAACTCCAAGCTAAATTACAAGATGCTGTCAAAGATGCCAAACAGTATCAGCTTCAAGTACAGCTGCTAGAAGAAAAGCTTCTCGCCTATCAAGAGATGGAATCGAGCTTTGAACAGGTTAATGTAGATAGAGAGTTTTTTCGGATGGAAAATGCTAAACTTAAAGAGATGTTAAAGTCACTACAGGATAAATACGACATTTTAAGACTGGATTTATCAACCATCCAAGAAGAATTGGAATTGAATAAGGAAATCGAGAATGAAATCAAAATGATAAATCCTGCGGGCGAGGACTTGAGTTCACTTGTTCAGAAAAACCAGCGTCTTGAGATTGCATTAGCTAATTTGAAAGGAATCTCACAGAGCAGAGAGCTTGAATTGATTAACGAGATTAGCAAACTCAACTCAACCATTGAAAATGGAATTAAACGACAAGATTACGAGCTGATATTGATCAAATTGAAACAAGCAGAAAACACCATAAATGAATTGAAAGATCAGCTCGATACCATTCACGAACTGAACAAAATAATTGACAGACTTGCTACAGAGAATGATCAGTTAAATACTCAAATTCAGGATTTATCGAAACAATTGGAGGAGTTGGTAGCACTCCAGGAAGTGGGGAAAGGAATGGAGGAGTATCATACGGAAATGGAAGCTGATCTTCGTGCTATAAACGATGAATTGCAGAAGAAACTAATAGAGCAGACCAAGAAAAACGAAATTTTACGATCAGAGAAGCTGGATCTTGACAATCAACTCCAAAATTTAGCCTCGCAAAGGATCTCTTCATTTGAGGGCAGCCGCATATTAGAAAACACTGAACTTGAGCTCAAACGTAAATCGAGCGATTTGCAATATACTCAATTGTTGGTGAGCATTTTTAAGAAGAAGCTTGAAATTTTAGATCACACTGGATTGGAACTGGAAACAAAACTTGAACTTGAACTAAGCACCTTAAGAATTATTAAAGAGCATGTCCTAGATAGTATTGGTCAGGTAGACACATTGCTTTCCAAGCTCAAACTTAACCAGATATCAGCAGGTATAGAATTCATTATCCGTGTTGGTGAATTGTCTTCAGAGGGGACAGACTTTGTTCAAACATACCAAATTATGAATAGCAAATTACTTACCTCTTCTCAGGCTTTTACTTTGACTGAATTTCCAATAGGTGATTTTTTCAACACTGTAAAAGATTTCATAAACAAAAGTCAAACGAACCACGTATTAAACATGATTTATGTTGCATTCGTAAGGTTTGAATGTATCACTTTTGAAAGTTTAATAAACTCTCTATTCCAAGTAAAGACTAGAACTGACGTGAAAGATATAAGGTGCACCATAGAAAACATTTATGAAAAGATGAATGAAAACTTCGAACAAGAAGTGGTTGGAACATTTGATCTTACATGTACGAATAACGGGTTAGTGACACAACTTAACCAGTTTTTCGGAAGCTATGAAGTTGATTTGGAAGAGAAACTTGAGCTGGACGAGTTCACCACATTATTGGAGGAGATAAAGCGCAAGTTTTTATTCTACGAAAAGGAACTCGACACCCAATTTGAGAAATCACCGGAAAAGGAGCAACTCGAACAAATCGAACAAATCCCAGAAGGTCTTGCGCCTAACGTGATCGAAAAAGAAAAAATAATCAATGATTTGGAGCTAACAATCAAGCTTCTAGAAAAAAATATGGCTAATTTGGATTTCAATAATCGGAAAAAAGTCCAAACAATATCTGCTGAACTTGATGGCATCAAATCTCAGTACTACGATCTCAAGCTGAAATATTCGTCTCTAGAAACCAGAAACAAGCTACTCGAAAACGAAATACAAGATGTTTTAAGCTCAGGCAAATATTTCAGTCTGTCTTATCTTCAGGGAAGATTCGACAATGAAAAAGATGAGAGATCGTTTGTGGAGAAATTGAAATTGATAGAGGAGATTAATTATTTGAGGGGAATCATAGTGAAGCCAAACCATAATGAATTCAATTGGTTGAAGACTACAACGAAGACTCCGACAGTCTCTTCAAAGAAGGTAGGTATTCAAGGCCTATCGAGAGATTTACAAGGTATAGCCAAATCCCTTGAATTAGTCATGGTGACCAACGGGAAATGGAGGCCCAAAAGTAGTAATCCGAAGTTCATTACTGCTAGAATCAACGAACAGTTTTACAAGTATGAAAAGAATAGAGATAGTGTATTAGATTTGTAAAAAAGAATAGTATTAGTGTATAATAATGTACATAGGTAAATGAATTAACTGGATCAGATACGAATTGGCTCTTTATCTTTCCTTTTTGGCCACTTCGTTGCAAGGTCTATGTTTTCTCTGGGATAGAAGAACTCCAAACACATGTAGAGAAATATATCAACCACTACACATAGAACATAAAGCTTTCCCGCAATAACGCCACAAAAGTAGTACTTTTTAAATCGTTCGGTTAATGGTTGATTGAGTTTGTTCAAATCTAAGGCGTTATAAACGTTTTCGGTACGCTTGGCAACATCCTTCCAGCTGTACATTTTAGATACTTCTTTGTGGAATGTAGAAGTACTGATTTTGCCCGTTTTAAATTGCTGAACAGCATTCAAAGTCACCAGGACCAATGAATCTTCGTCGGGTTCAGCGAAATTCATCATATGATTTGGAAGAATCTCCGGAATTCCTCCCACTTTTGTTGTGACAACAAATAATCCACAGGAAGCTGCTTCAACAATCACAGTACCAAACGCTTCCGTCAATGAAGAATGCAAATATATCTGGCCTTGAACCATTATGTTTCTAACTTCTTCGTGTTTAACTGCTCCTATGAGTTTCACTCGATCCTGTAGTTGGTATTTTTCTCTCATTTGTTCCAAGTCTAGAAATTTGGGACCGTCTCCTGCTATTAAGAACCGAATTTTCTCATCAGCTTTACATATTCTGGGTATGATTACTGTTAGAAGATCAGCTCCTTTATTGGGAAATAACCGAGATATCACTACGATGGTAATGGTACCATCATCAGAAATCTCAGAATTGGAACTTTTGGGTGTAAAATCTGGAGACAAAACTGCATTGGGTATCACGGAAACACTTAGCGGGTTCAATGAAGCCCGAAGCACCATATTTTCTTTACAGGTGTGAGACACGCATATAACATGGCCTACATCACTTAAGGTGAACTTCAAAACCTTGTTACCCAATATGGCCCCCAAGTCTGCAAATCCGAATAATGAGTGGTCCGTGAATACAGTTTTCAACCCCATTGTTCTTGCATGTAAGATCGATTCTTGAGCGAAAGAAGACATCGACACATGCCCATGGACTATATCTATTTGTTCTCTTATAAGTATATTTCGTATTACAGCGAAAGCCAGGAATACAGTGGGGAATGTCGTACTCCTATAAAATGTAAAGAATGGTGTATAGTAAATTTTTAATCCGTTGGTGACAGTTCTAATCCCGCTTCTATTCCCATAGTCGTGCGTTATGATGATAACTGAATGGCCCAAATCTATGAGTTTTTGAGAAAGATGATATACGTGGAATTCAACTCCCCCAGCTTGGGGGTAGAAGAAATCAGTGATCATAGCTATATTGTATCTCATACTAGCTGTACTATTAGGTGATCTTGTCGCGTTATAAATTTGTAGCGATAAATAAAGATTTGAATTTTTGCAGCTTGCGAAAGTTAGGAGAATTACTGTTGATTAAATGGTTTTTAAACTGTGATCCCGTGGGACCAAGACTTCGTATATTAACTGCTTACAACTAAGAAATATAAGCGTCTGCGGGGAGGGAAGCTACCGAGTTTTTAAAATTTATAGTACATTGTTGGAAGTCCCAATTACTTTGTTGGCACAACATCAACCCGTATTGCAAGTTTAACCTAGTCTCTAATAAGACCTTCACAAGCATTTCTTGTTGCATAGTGTTTAACATTCCTTTGATATCATGAGGTAAGTCGGCTGCGGTTGGAGTACCATTGTTAGGTGGGGGTGTTTGAGGGAGTCCACCAACTGGTGTACCAGACACAGTACCCGGAGTACCAGCGGAATTAGGTATAGCACCAGAAGCTATAGAAGCGACTGGAACTTGTTGTTGTTGTTGTTGTGGTGGTGGTGGTGGTAGAGTTGGTGATTTCTTCACTTTATTCCATGCATCACTTCCTCCTGGATTTCTAATGACAAGGGAATCACTGGCTAAAATCATGCTTCCGTTGGGTCCTGGAATTACAATAAAGACTCTATCAAATCCTTTGTTGCTTAAAGGAATCTTCTTGTTTCTGCTGTTTTGATATCTATTTCTGTTATTATTAGAAGAGTTTACACCTTCTAAATTCTCTGGAGCGCTGGTCTCGGCAAACGTACCGTGTAAGTTTACCACAAATCCGTTCACCTGAGGAAGTCTATAAGATTCCATTGCAAAAAGATTTGGCTTATTTACCAAATCGTGTGTAGTCTTAGGTAATTGAGTGAAAGCTTTATAGATTTGATTAGGTCCAATAGATATCTTTGCTTGTCTGATTTTGGGTTGGCTCACTTTTGTTAAATTTCTCGATAATTGAAGGTAATAGCCAAAGTCCGTAGTGTGGTTGATACCCATACTATGTGGGTGACTCATATCCACCAGTAGCGAGAATTGTGATTGTTCTTTATATAGTTGCATTAAATCTTCTCTTTTCGAATCCCAAAGGCCTAAAAAGTTGGTCACAAAGTTTGTAGACATACCCAGGATTTCATCATCCAGAAAAAACATTTGTTGTGGATCAGTAAATGGGAAAGAAAGAATAGACACTAAAGCACTTTCATTCCTTAAGATCTCACCATTGACTACAATTAATCTAGGGAAAGACTTCATTAATTCCAACTTGATCTCGTTAGGATTAACTTGATTAATAATTGGGTTACCAGTAATGATTAATTCTCTTAAGAAATTTAGCTTTCTTCTCCAAGTTTCAAACGATTTTAATTTCGAGATTGCGTTATTCAGTAACGATAAATTCTTCAACTGGGGAAAAGTGGCCGCCAAAGTTGATAAAGAAGTTAAGTCAGTCAAACTATTATTAGACAAATCGATGCTTTCCACGTCAACTTTTGCGTCAGATGCAACCTTCATTAATGCAGGAAAGAATTTTGAACTTGTGCTTATACTAGCGAAAAAACCTTGGGAAGCCAACATTGGGTCCTGTTGAACGTTAGTCAAGTTTAACAACTTATGTTCAATCAGGTATCTGGACCTTAAAAATTGATTGAGGGTTTCAATAGGGCTCAGGCCTGTTGAAGCGGTAACTGAATCCAAACCGATAGCTTTTTTTATTTTCAATGATTGGCCAGCAAACTTGACCCCAGACCATTCGATCAACTTGTTGGCTTCTTGTATGGACTTTGCATATGCTTTCATAATACCAGTTGCCTGGTCTATTGAAGCATTTTGTAAGACAATTTTACACTTTCTTGAGATAAATTTGACACAGTCTTCCATAGAAGCACCATTCCATCCTTGAATCTCTACTGGGACAGAATTCGAGGATATAAACTCGTTGATGTTTTGAGGTTGTTGGTTAGACATGTTCTGGGAATTAAAACCCGTGGAGTTATTGTTATAACCCCCTCTACCGTAACCACCTCTTCCTCTTCCACGATAACTCATCGATGATAGTTAAATTTAATTTCTCTGCGAAAGTTGAATGTGTAAGGCACGAGAAATACTTGTGATAGATCTTATTACTTAGCATTAATGAAACTATATAGCTACTATTCAAGCTCATACTAAATATCGAACCATGAATTTGAATCATGAATCTTGAACGTAAGTCGTGAAGTACCTATGGGAGAAAAAACCTTCGGTAATTCCCATGGAAAAGCTACTCCTATTATTCTTCATTATGAAGAGTTCCCACTATCTTGTATTTATTCTCAAAATGTTCTTCCCAGTTATCTAAACTCTCCTTTTCTTCAGAATTTAAGTCACTTAACAAGTCAATGGGCTGGTCCAAAGGTGTAATCAAATCAAGCTCAAATGAATTTTTAGCTAAACCTCTAGACGCATCTCTTCCTGCAAAATTTTCGTATGGTCCGCCAGGACCGTAAAATGTGGCACCTTGACTGACGTCGAAAACCCTTCCCTTAACAGCCATAAAGATTTTTGGATCTTGTGTGCCATTGTATTTAGCCAAAGTCTTTGGGGTAAACTTTCCTTCCACAACTGGTGGATCATTAGATGAACCATCGAGAGGATTAGTGCTTTTGAAGTCTGACACGAGATCTTTCAAGAAATAGAGAATAACCAAAACAACTACTATAGTGGTAATCATAGTAATGGATGTAAAATAGATTTAAATCTCATGATTTTTTTGAGCATAAAGTCGCGGGGTAGAAGAGGTCAATTGGCGCAATTGTGGAGTATTATGTTAGGGCTCTATGTATAAAATCGTTGGCAGAAGCACTACAAAACCATCAGAATTTATTGAACAAGGACGAACTCGTTCAAACATATTTCAACTCTCATGTACTGTTTACCTATGTATAACTTATCTCGCGTGAAAAATTCTCAGTAATGGCTAGAACTATCACTTCTTTAGACGACTTAACTCCTAACAATTTAGGAACGTTGAAAAAAATCAACGAGGTATCATTACCCACACGTTATCCTGAAGAATGGTATAAAGACGCTCTTAACTCTGACCAAATATCCAAATTGGCATATTTTTCTGAATTACCAGTGGGTGGACTCAAAGCTAAGCTGCTCAACTTGAATGGAGAATTGGCCAATTTTGAGTCAATCACAAATGCTAAACTCGTTCCAAAAATGGTCCCCAATACAGTTTACATAGAGACTTTGGCTGTTTTGGAAAGCTATAGGAACTTGGGGATCGGGAAACAGCTATTGGATTATCTAATTGACCAAACTAGGCAAAGATTTATCCATGAAATATGCCTTCATGTTCACATTGAAAACAAGGAAGTAATTGAATGGTATAAAAAGCACGGCTTCGAAGTAAAGGAGACCATCAAAGGTTATTACAAGGAACAAGGACTAGAAAACTCCGATGCTTATGTTCTTCGTTTAACTGTATAAAAAGCTAAGTACTATGTAGAAAATCTATACACGTTAACTTATATTCTATGTATATTTTAAAATGATCTATTGAAGAACTAATCCACTGAATATTTTTATAGACTAGCTTATGTTACATAATCACTCATCTTCGTCTTCCGTATCAGTGTTGATATCTGTAAACACACTTTCGTCGTCGTCATCATCGTCACCATCTTCACCACCATTCACGTTTTCTTCCTCACCTTCTTTGATTTCTTCGATCTGAGACTTCTTCACAGGAGCACCTCTCAAAGCGGCTAAGGCGCCAGCCAAGGAATCTTCTTCTGGGTCAGAAATATCAGAATCAGAGTCATCATCGCTATCATCGTCAGCCAATTTACCCATGATCTTTTCTTTGTTGAGTGGCTTTGGTGCTGGGTTCTTCACTTCCAAGAACACAGGAATATCCAAATCAACGCCAAAGTATGCGTTGTTCTTTAAAATTAATCTATATGGAGTGATTCCAACAGTTTGAGGAGTTGGTTGAGCCAATGGAATATTCAAACTACCGATCTTGACATTATCACCTTTGATCCAAGCATCTTGTGTGAGGTCTATATTACTCAAATCGGCATGAGTCAATTTGATGATTCCAACACCTTCAGCAAGTTTGTTATCTTTTTGGTTAATCAATATACCTGTCCAGTTATTCAAGATCTCTCTAGGGAAATATGGAGCATAACTGAAAGGTAAATTTGATTGAGAAGTATTGATAACTGTTGGGTCCTTCATATATTCGATGGTTTCTTCATCATTCAATAATTCCTTCTTGATATCAGGACATGATTTCAACTTCGGAGATTTTACTAAAAATTTTAAAGACAAATGGGCTTTAGATAAAGGAGGAACTACATCCTCACCTGGAACCTTGAATTCGCTCTCAATAACTCTCAAACTAGCAATTTTTTCTGCTATTCCGATGGCTCTTTTCAATTTAATTTCATCCTTTATCCCCAAAACTTCACCTGAATTGACATCCTTAGTGAACAACTTACCTAACTTTCTGATGCCATGTTTTTCGACAACTTGTTGGTCAACATATGGTAATTGTAATAAATCTTTGTACTTACCAGTTGGCTTAACGGCTTGGATAATTGATTTTTGCAAGTCTAGGGCAGTTAAGACCACATCAGGCTGTCTAAAAACGACTGCAATCTCAATGAAGTCTTCGACTAATTTTGGAATAGTTGAAATGATCTTGAGCTTATCAGATTCTAGCTTGAAGTCAGGATTAACTTGACGTTTCATATATTCAGTGATTAAATCCTTCACTTGGTGAGATGATAAATGACTGAATCCCTTCTTGATCTCATGTGATTCACAGAACAAATCCAATAAGAAAAATGGGGTGATAACCTTACCTGGATTCTTATCAGTTAATCTTTTTACGAACAAAGCTGCAGTATCGACATGTAAACCTCTAGTGGTATGCGACTTGACGTTGCTCCACCAGGAACCAACAACATAAGGTAACAACCCACCGATTAATATAAAGTAAAAGACAACAACAATAGAAGAATATTTACCTTCAACCAAGAACTTTGGTAAGGCAATTCCATGTGAAGTGTCTTGTCTGCCATCTGGATGACCATATTTCAAAAAATTTTCTCTGGTAACTTCGTCAGTTAAAGCCTTGTAAGCCTTATTTAATTTGATATAAGCTTGTTCAAAAGCTTCCTTTTCATTATCATTGAGATCTTTAGGCATCTTATCAGGGTGGAACTTTAACGATAATTTCCTATAATGACTTTTGACCTGTTTTTCTGTTGAAGAAGAACTGATGCCCAAAATTTCATACGGATCGAAGATGCCAGTAAGGTCGGCCTGTTTGGTAAAATTGAGTGCAACATAAATCACAGTACCCCAACCAATGATTAATACCAAAAGTGTTTTGTTAAATATTCTATCACTCACTTGGGAAGTGTGGAATTTTTTAATGGCTTCATCATTTAATTTCAACGATTCGTGGTTGTCTTGAATTGCACCTTTGACTTTTTTATTATATGTAACCGGGTTACTCTTGGAGAAAATCCTTGCAACATAACGGATAGTCAACGGAATAAGCACGAAGCTTAGAATGGCTAAGAGGAAGTATGGCCAAACTTCTCCATCTTCATCATAAATATATTCAGATGCCATAGTGGGATACGTGTTGCTGAAAAATGGATGTGAGATTTGCGCAGTGAAAAATAGACTGCAATCGAAAATTGCAAAATTACAAAACTGCAAATTACATAAAAATGTGGAAACGAGCAGAGCTATCGATAAAGCTATGGGAATTGAATTATATATTCTGTAATAGGTAGTTTTTTAAGCTTGGTTTTATTTTTATTCATTTTAAGCTTATTGGATTGACTATATCAACTATTTATCCCCTAATGGTGGAATAATCTGATTGGATTTTCCACGTAAACGATGTCATGTGAATCAGCAGCAGAGAAAACGGCCTTGTCCATAACAGATCCAGATGGTGCAGCCACAAACTTAACACCAGATCTGGCAGCTCTATAAACATTATCTGGGAATGGGAAGAAAGCGTCAGAAGACAAAGCGACATTCTTGTTTTTGTTTATCCATTCGGTTTTTTCTTCTGCGGCCAAAGGAGTTGGCAACTCAGAAAACTTGGATTCGTATTCACTCTTCTCTGGTTCAGTAGTTGGAATTTGACCTGTGACGAATAAATCTATAGCATTAGACTTTTCTGGTCTCTTAACACCTTTCGCCCACTTGAATCCCAAAACTCTTGGGTGTTGTCTTAACCACCAATTATCGGCCTTATCACCAGCTAATCTAGTACAGTGAATTCTGGATTGTTGTCCAGCACCCAAACCAATAACCATACCGTTTTTGGCGTAACAAACAGAGTTCGATTGAGTATATTTCAAAGCAATGGTTGCAACAGTCAAGTCAATCTTACCTTGTTCAGTTAAATCCTTATTAGAAGAAACAATTTCCTTGAACGAGGATCCTTTGATTATGGCGTCATTTCTCTTCTGCTGCAAAGTAATTCCGTAAACTTGTCTTGATTCTAAAGTATCAGGGTTGAAGTTAGGATCAATTTGTAAGATACAGTACTTACCACCCTTCTTTTTCTTCAAGATTTCGAGGGCAGCATCTTCGAAACCTGGTGCAATAACACCGTCACTAACTTCCTTAGAAATGATTTGAGCAGTAGGTAAATCAACAATATTAGATAAAGCGATGAAATCACCGAAGGAAGACATTCTGTCAGCCCCTCTGGCCCTAGCATAAGCATTAGCTAATGGTGACAAGTTTTCAATATCTTCAACAAAGTAGATTTTCTTTTCAACATCACTTAATGGTAAACCAACAGCAGCACCAGCAGGAGAAACGTGCTTGAAGGAAGCAGCAGCTGGTAAGTTCAAAGAAGCAGATAATTCCTTAACTAATGGCCAAGAGTTCAAGGCATCCAACAAGTTAATATAACCTGGAGAACCACCCAATACCTTAAAAGGCAATTCACCTTGGCTGACAAAAGCTTGAGCAGGCTTTTGGTGAGGGTTAGCACCATATCTTAAAGGTAATTGACTGACATTCTCGGAATATTGCTTTCTAAAGAAGTCAGAGATGGCAACATCATAATCAGCAGTATGCTCGAAAGCTTTCAAAGCTAATCTGTTTCTGGTATCATTTGAAATTTCACCAGCCTTCAATTCTTCCAAAAAGACAGCGTAATCATTTGGATCAGACAAGATGGTAACTCTCTTGTGATTTTTAGCAGCAGCTCTTAACAAGGTGACACCGCCAATATCGATTTCTTCAACGGCTTCATCAATTGTGACGGCAGCTTTAGAAACGGTTTCCTTGAATGGGTACAAGTTACAAACGACGTAGTCGACCTTGTCAATTCCTTGAACCTTGAGATCATTTTCATCACTTTCCAAGTCTCTAGCTAAAATACCACCATGAACAGCAGGGTGTAAAGTCTTGACTCTTCCACCTAACATTTCTGGAGCATGAGTAATAGAGGAGACGTCCTCGACTGGGAAGCCTGCTTCTCTGACCAATTTAGCGGTACCGCCAGAAGCTAATATTCTCACATTGGCTGCAGACAAACCTTTGGCCAAATCTAACAATCCAGTCTTATCATAGACAGATAAGATAGCAGTTTTATTGTAACTCATTGGAAATATAAGTAGTATAAAATCGTAATTAATTTATTTTTCTCAGGGCGAGATATGATAAAATTGGTTAGAGTCAAACGAGTCAGGGCGAACGGGACCTAAATGGTGGGGCGGGAGAAGGGGATTATGACATTAACCAGAAAAATGATTAGATACTAATCACTTCAGTTAGCCAAAGAAGTTTAGTCTACAATATCTTGATAAAATTCACAAATATTTCAACATTACAATATAAAACTATAAACTACATTGTGAAAAAATTCAAATATTGAAAGAAAACTTTTAACACTTTTACTTTCTGTATCTCCACAAAGACAAGGTATTGTGTTTCTTCCAGGTGTGGTATCTACCAGCCTTGGTCTTGTTGTATAAGTGACCCTTGTTGATACCTCTAGATTTCTTACCAGCACCGGTAAGACCTCTAGCTTCTCTGTGCTTGTGAACTGGGTTAGCAATCCAGTTGTATCTAGCATCTCTTCTGATAGCCTTATGTTGAGGATCAACTAAGATGACTTCGAAGTACTTGTAGGTGGAATCTTGGTTAACCCAGTAAGAGTTCAAGACTCTCAAGTTAGCAGCCTTTCTACCGATTCTGTCTTCAGCGATGGTTCTCAAAGATCTTTGGTACTTCAATTGAGAAACACCTTCGTTGGTTGGCTTACCGTAAGTAGCACCCTTTCTGACAGGTCTCTTTCTGTTACCTCTTCTGACTCTGATTCTGAAGATAACGAAACCTTGCTTAGCCTTGTAACCCAACTTTCTAGCCTTTTCTGGTCTAGATGGTCTAGAAGCTCTGTGGATAACATTCTTTTGTCTGTATTCCCAACATCTGACTCTGTGCAAGAATCTTAAGACATCAGATTGCTTCTTTCTTTGCAACTCTTCTAAATATTTGTAAGCACCCATTATTAGTGTTCTTTTTGGTAAGTAATAAATTTCAAAAAATTTTTCACTTTTTCAATGCGAGAGCTGCATCTGTGGTAGTGTCCTGAGTAATATGTTCCTCACTTGATTTGAAACAGATATGGTATAAAAAATGTGCGATTTTGAGAACATTTCAGAACGGATGTATTGTTGACTGCAATTAAGAACTCCGATACACATGAGTAAGGTGAAAAGTTATGTGAGATAATTGCTCTTGCTTATTTTATTTGACTGGTTAGTTAATTAACAGCATCAATAATGATATAAGGTCGGGATGATCTGATAATCGAAGAATATTGAAATAACTCAAGCCTATCCAAAGAGCCGAACTTGGCACGGATTTTAGAAAAAGCACTCAGCTTGAGTTAGCCTCAATGGCCCCACTGCTTCAGTTTCTCTAACGCTCTGGTTAGAAGATGTGGCACGCAAATGGTCCCATCGTATGATTCTTGTTAATAAGATATTTGATCAAAGTTTATTCCTAAATAGTTAATCAAAAACGTTAAAAGATTACCTTTTCATTTAATTGGAACTTAAAACCAGACCGTGCGTATAGGTTTATACTATTTTAGTCAAATAAATTTACTTGCGTTTGATTAACTCCTGATAGAATTTTCTCTTCAGGATAACCAGGAAAATCCTACTAAAGATTATTTTTAGTGTATCTTTACCCTTAGCTTGAACCGGAGGTAATATTTCGCCTCAGGTAGGAGCACTCACAAATCAAGGTGTTTGTTGTGGGTAAGCCATTACAGACCTTGAAGGGCAATTTTTACCAACCTTGCTGTAAAGTAAAACTTTTGAAGCGGCGACACTGTTTCATTCTCTGGAGTGTAAGAACCGTAATCAACCTTAAGAGATTAAACCTGATAAAGACAACATTACTCAGTAAACTGAACCTCTCTATAAAATTAATCAAATAAATCGATATTAGCAATAGATTTCGCAGCCGAAATTGAGGATTGATTCAAGCAATTGAATTTAGCCGAAGATTTTCATCTTGCCCCAAGATAGCGCGCGCGAAACTTTGGGGTTGAGAGGAGAAAAATCTTATTCGCTGTAAAACGAACTCAATACTCAGTCACCGCTGCGGTAAATTCTGATGTCTTCTTCGCGGACTCAAGAACCACACCGCTATACTGCGCTCGCAAAGCGAGAAACTTGTCGCGACATTCGCATTCAGTGTTGATAATCCGCAATACACTTTTATGGGGTTATCATCATGAGCGAATATAAGTTCGACGATATAGACCCCGACTTCTCGAAGGTCTATGACCAGCACTTTTACCAGACACAGTATTATGACTATGCTAATCCTCCTGAAGCGCTGCCAGGAAATTTTGGTCTCCAGGAGTCTCAACAGCAGCAACCATACGTTCCGAATACTCAGGAGATGTTCCAACCACAGGTTCGACACCCAATGAGCGATGATAAACAACAACAACATCATCATCATCAGCAACATCAGCAACAACAACAAGGCGCCAGTATATCGCTTTTCCCATCATTGCCTTCTGATACATACAAAAGAAAGCTAGCGGGTGATGGAATGAAGTATAAGAAAGAAATGCCGTCCCGTCCACGGCTACCACTCAGGCAGAATAGCAATCCATCCATGAAACGGAAAGCTCGACCTGGTTTGAACAAGTCGTATTCTTATACCGGAACTTCCACTACCAACAATAGAAAACCAAATTTCCACCTTAACTTGGATCATTTGAAGTCTCTGAGTGTAACATCCTTTGACTCAGCTTATACCACTACAAATACTCCAACCAATTCTGGAATACCTCAAGTATCTCTGGCATTGGCTTTGAATGATTATGATTATATCGACCAGGACAACGTGACACCTGGTATGAAGCCTCCTGGCACCAATGAAAACGATTACTTTGACGAATTTTTCATGCCATCAAATTTCGAAGATACTGAAGGACAGGCTCCTGATTTGTCTGATTTTGAGGTTAAACGTGAGGAAGATTTACGAGATTTGACAGGATTCAATTTCGATTTTAAAGATTATGAAAGCAATCAAACTTCTTTGAATAAACAGCTCGAGAACGTTGATTTAGATAACAATATCAATAACCAAAGAGACTATTATAAGATTGACGATACCACGCGACAGCAAGATGAATATCAATTTCCCGCTCCAAAAGATGACAGCGATGGCCAAGACAACAGTGGATATGGTGGTAGTGGATATGCAGGTAGCGGATATGCAGGTAGTGGGTATGAAAGTGGCCATGATAATTTAGACTCTGGCCATGGACTAGGTCACCAACAAACAAATAATCAAGATGAATCATTTATTAATGACCAATTTCTTGACCCATCACCTCAAACTCCACTTTCAAATAGCCCTGCAAAATCACCACCCTTATTCAAAGCGGGTTCTAGTCAGAGTCTTTCTTCGATGAATTCCACTAATTCTACCAAAGATAAGAAAAAGAAAAAGACACCAAAGGGAAGTACTTGTAGTATATGTGGAAAGTACATATCGCGTGACTTATCGAGGCACCTTCGTATTCATGATGAAATGGGTAGGTTTCGGTGCGTTTTTCCAGACCTTTGTAGTCATAAAACCGGTAAATTCAATAGACCTTATGATTATAAGAAACACCTTTTACATTTTCACTTCAATTTTGATGACAAGGTAGGAAAAGCGGCAAATAACTTAGGAGATAAATTACCTTTAATGGGGCATTGTAAAGCATGCAACCACAGATGTAAAGCCCTGGATTGGCTTGATAATCACGTATTGACCCCAGACTTATCTCAAAGGTGTAGGTTTGCAATTGGCGACCCAACGCCTCATTAGGTAGATAATATATGCGTTATTTTTTTAGCAGTGTTAAATTGTGGTTTCCTTTTTCAAGCCATTTAAATTTTGAATTTGAGTTACTTTGCGTTTTACAAACAATTCTGGGATTAAACTTTCGAAATTGTTTAATCATATATGGCTGGGAATTAGAGCTTCGCTTATGAATATCTTGTCGTTTCGTTATATCATTATGTGGTTGGACATAATAAGCTACCCAAGTGAAGTTTATACTTGACCAAATAGTATTCTAACTCTTGTCAATATATTACACTAAATATCACTATTATTGCCTCGTCTCCATTATTTTATTATACACAACATTATGCTCATATTCAGGAGGATTGATATTGGCACTATTATTACCATTGTTCACCATTTGTTCGTTTGATTCGTTGTTCCCGTTACCACTGGAGTTTTCTGAAGTACCCTCTACTACATTATTAGGAATAGCAGAACCCAATTCAATTATACGGCCTTGTAATGCAATCGTATAATCACGCAAACGTAAATTTTCTGATCTAAGATCTTCGATAGTCTGCTTGAGATGCGGTACTTCTGCTGCTTGAGATTCTAGCTCCTTGATGTATCTTTCCTTCCTTTGACGAAAGGCCTTTTGAGCAGACCGATTTTGAGCAGCTCTTCTGGTATTTGAAATATTTCGACGGTTAACATTTTTGTTATCATTATCATCCTCTTTATCCAGAAGCTGAGAAACTCCAACATTTTGATCATTTTCATTATTTTGTAAAGTAGAGTTCGACAAGCCAATATTTGAGATTGCTTGAATATTTCCAGTAGAAAGCCCATTGGAAGTTATATTGCCACTGGAAGTGAGAGCAGATAAGCCTTGAAGTTGTGGAGCAACATTTTGGGAAAAGCCATCATCTTTAACAGATAAACTAGGTGCGTGTAAACTGGTTGCAGCCGGCTGGAGTGGTTGACCCACTGGAGCAGCAATTGGAGCATGTTTATTTGAGGCGGGGTGATTAGATATATTTGAGGATGAAGTAAGCGAGTCATTACTTGTACCAGAGTCCTGGCTTGGTAACTGACTCACACCTTGAATTTGATTAAGCTGACGATTTTGAGAAAACTTGCTCATAGCTTAAATATGTATTATGTAATGAAGTGGTAATCTGAATGTTGATGTTGAGAAATAGATGGGTAACGCACGTCTACCCTCCCAGAGTATGAAATCAAATATGCGAAAAATTCAAATCTCGTGCCATATAATTTGCCTTTTTGTTTCGCACCAAACCACTCTCTTTTTATCAAACGATACAGTTAACAGCGGAAAGATTCCGAACCTGTACTACATGGATGTCGCAAAACTAATGTGAGCTAAATTCGAAGAATTTGGGGTTACCTACACCAGAATTCACAGTATACGCACAAATAAAAGATATTCTAGTTTTAGAAATTGTATAATAAAAGTTTACAAGCTCAAAAAGAAAAGAGGGAGATTTCGTCAGCTAGCTTGTAAAATTCGTGGCAGAAAAGAAATATAATTGCATTGGAAAACAAAACCAAAGCATGCCGCATGTTATATGACTTCGTCTGTAAAAATAAGACCGTTCACCAATTAAAGAATAAAAAGTTGGTTCAGAGAATTTGCAAAATAGTCATTCAGAGATCTTTCCGAGCTGCTAGCGAAGCAAAATTTACGGGACGTTTGGCTGAGTTTTTTTTTATCTTTTTGCTCTGAGAGCAAGGTACTTGATTTCATCAACTTAATTGGCCTTATCATTTATTATCACTTTTACCACTCAATCGTAGAACTATCCAATAAAACCTACTCGATTTTTTCCCGAGCCACGATGTAAACCAGTGACTTTCAGGCAGATATACCTTCTTGATTGAATTAATATATACATATATATATATACTGATAACTTCTATAGGCTTCTAGGCATATAAAGAAGAGATAAAACCCCAAAAAACGTGAAGATAAAATCAACAACTTAATAAGCTTTTATCCCACCGCGATGCGATATCATGTACACTAAAAGACTATCAACTCTATGCTTTCCGATTCTATCAGTTCAGTTCTACGAATTTTAACATTACAGGTATTGAATTCAACCAATTGAAAATGTCGCCCCACTTAATCTTGCCAATAGAGGTGCTAATTCGTTTTGATTTTAACTGAACTGGTACCAGGCTAGTACCAGCATCGCACCAAACCTCGTAGTGTACCCCTCTTTATCTATTCGCACCTCGTCTATATCCGTATTACATTGTGTATAACTAATTTTGGTACCTCCATCATGGACGATCCCTCTGGTGATTCCATATCTACAAGCACCAGCTCGATGAGCAGTAGGAAAACGTCGAATTTTTTCCCAAAGACCCGTCAAAATTCTTCACCTCTACTCACATCTTTCCTCTCGGCTCCCATTACCCCTGTGTTAAATACCTCGTCCCAATCCACACCAGTATTCAATGATTTCGATTTCCATTCAGATGCCACACCTAGTATTTGGAATAATAATTTCAACAGAGTTACTACAAAGCTGTTTCCTGAATTTTTCAACGACCCATCTACTACCCCGTTGACCACTCATGATAATGGCTTTGGATATACTCCTAATGGTCCAAATGGGACTAACCCGAATTTTAGCAGTCTTAACGGACAAAACTCACTTGGCACAACCCATATACATGCACCCAGTCACTTTGGAAGCTTTGATGAAAATTATACTCGAACTTTTGGCAGTGTTTTAGAGAATACATTTGGAGCACCCTTATCTCAAGTTATTAAAAGTAAAAGCTTGAGTCAGCCATCATTGACTCCCTCATTTCCCGTGCATTCTTTCCATGCCAATTCCATATCCGAGACTAATACTGATACAGAACTTGATATGGATACTTTCGACTCTATTCCAGCACTTGATCTACATAGATTAGTAGAAAGCATCGATGAAGAAACTAGACAAAATACAGAAGAACCTCAAGAACAACCTGATTCTGAACTGAGACCCAATCAAAATGTGCTATTAACACAAGAAGAACTGCAAGTTATGGATGAAAGCGGCCGGCCCGTAATCATTAAACTTCACTCTTCTACACCAATTGCAAAACCTGAACTTTCAATTCAAAAGTTTCATGAGACGTTCAGCTCAACTTTTTACAGAAGAAACAAAAATGGTTATATGTTCATCAGGGAGACCAACGACGACTTAATAAAAATAGATGATTCGACTTTAACGCTCACTGTAAAGATTGGGGGAATAGATAAAGATATCAATATTAATACCAATGAACTTCAAGATTATGAGTTGATGAATGATTTCAAATTTGTAAAAAAGAAAGGGGGAAGAAGACACTGATAGATGAAGAATATAACTACAATACTCTGAAATGATATCTACTACTCACCTACAAACATAAGCATAAGCTGGCTGATCAGCCCAATAACAATCGTTAACTTAGACCTTAATAAACTTGATAACCCTAATCAACTAATGAACACAAAAAGCATCTTAAACTCCAAGATGAAAAGTCACGTAATAACCAGATCCTATTCTCTAGATAGAAAATCTATTCATGCCGTACCTTGTGGCTGATATCAATAGGAGCAAGAGAATCTTATTGGCCGAGAGTGAGTAAGATATCAAATGTGCTCTTAAAACAATGAACTTAAAACAGGAACAAAAGGTCGTCATAATATCCGTGAGCATCTCATACCACATATACACTTCTTTATAACACTTTGTACCTGCCCCTAAGGTTATACCACAACACCCAGTGGATTGACTGAGCACATTTGGTTTCTGCACACCCAAAATACAGGATTCAGTACTTAGTAATTAATGTATAGCGTTAAGGCAGTTTTGAAGCCTAATAAACACACACTTACTTACCTATGCTAGACTTCTTCTTATAACCTGGGGTTTCATTTGAGAAGTTTGGCTTAGACCCTCCACTCCCACGCTCGGTTGTCGCACACTTATCATACGATCCAATTATCTCAAAGACAAAAAATTTTCAAACAACTTAAAGGTTCCTACTAGCTAGAAATGTTTGCATCCACTATTCGTTCCACCTTAAGAGCCAGAATTGCTCCAAGAGCTCAATTACATACTTTGACTAGACCGACTTCTAGATTCCTCATTTCCAGAACCCAAGTCAAGCAAGTCAGAAACTATTCAGACGATCACCATGAAGAAAGCTTTGAAGAATTCACTGCTAGATACGAAAAAGAATTCGAAGAAGCCTACGATTTATTTGAAGTCCAAAGAATCTTGAACAACTGTTTTTCTTACGATTTAGTTCCAGCTCCTGCTGTTATCGAAAAAGCTTTGTTAGCCTGTAGAAGAGTTAATGATTACCCAACTGCTGTCAGAACTTTCGAAGCTTTAAAGCATAAGGTTGAAAACGACCAACAATATCAAGCTTACTTGGATGAGTTAAAGGATATTAGAAAGGAGTTAGGCATTGACTTGAAAGAAGAGTTATATGTTGAATAAATATATTAATACGAGGAAATAAGACAATACGGTGTTCATCTACAAAACCTATTAGTATGACTAGTATTATTTATTATAGTATTATTAATGTGACTATCTATCATAGAAATTTCGTAGTATTCCTGAAATTATTATTGGAGCATTTGTTATTGGATTGAATGATTTTAGTATATATGAGCCAATTATTTATGAGATATGATGCATACACGACCAACTTCTTCTAATTAATTGATCATTAGCTGAATGGCTTCATTGATGAAATTGAAATGTTCATACTTAAACTTATTCTTTAGTATCTCCCCTTCTGATTTTCTTATCTCAACTTACCTTGACCGACCTCATATTGCAAAGACTTATCTCTTTCTTCGCCTCGCTAGGTCTAGTGCGAAGAAGTTCTATCTCATTCTACTAGCAAGACTTAAACTTTGAAATAAAATCACTATGGGAGTCTATGTCCCTCCCAACAACGATCGAGATGAGTCCAAAGATGAAAAACGGGAAGACCTGGACTCTTTGTCGTCAAAAACTACTCAATTTCTCCGACGGTTTAACTTTGGAGCTAACCCAACAATTGGTCTTTCCCTATGGGGTCCGTTTGTTCCACCCCCACAAGAACGTTGGCAATTGGCTACCGCTACTGCAGTACAACTACTCATAGGCTTCAATTACACTTTGAGAGGTATTGTTAATTGTTTCGGTACACCAATGCCACTCTCCTCATTCTTTAAACCAGTACCTAGAAATATACCTAAAGGATTATTCTTCACAATATTTGGTTCTTCCCTTGCATTTATGAGCGTATTAGAACTGGCTAGGTTTCAGGTGGACACAGATCCATGGGTTCAAGAAAGACATTATTATACAGAACTTGCCCTCAAAGAAGGTAAACCTGTCAGTCCCTTTTGGGGGCCCCGTAATTATATTCCTATGTCGATCAAGACGTGGCTCAATAAAGTAGAGAGCTCAGAAACTAGCATCAAGATCAGTGACTCTCAAGGTTTGGGAAAATTAAGTGCTGATGTAAAGGAAAAGATTATGGTTAATAATTTTGAAGGTCTTGAATCACAATTCTCAGTCCCTAAAGTAACAAAGATTCTCAATCACACAAGATTCAAACAAGGTTATTTAACGATGTTCGAAAAAAATAGATCAAACTTCGACAAGCTACTTAAAGATGGACTAAAAGACGTAAACGAAATCAATAAAGGATTGAGATTGGATCAAATAATGGAAGGTACTCTGGAGTTTATCGTACAGGAAGATTTCAGAAAGCCTCTCATAAATCTAGGGAACCAATCTCTTGAGACCGATGATGACTTAGATTGGGTATGGCAGAGCTTTGAACCTTGGGAAGAGTTGAGAGTTGAAACCGACTACCAAATAAGATTAATTCCTGCTGGACGTACAACCGAAACGGATCCAGTAGGAAACCAACCAGAACTAGCAGGCCCTGGAAGTTATGGAGAAGCATGAAGCTCTTCATAGCCATATAATATCAATACATATCTTCCATAAAATAAATTTATATAGTTTTTCTATTCGTCTATGTACAAAATTTATTTATCAGCTATTAGCTGTTCAGCCCATTTTAATGACTTTGTATCACTATTATTTAAGGCTTCAAATTTCTGTAAATGTTGTTTCCAGATCAATTCAGCTGGATCTTGATCAGGCTCAACCCATTCGAAGCCATCACCCCCACTCATCCAATAGGCTTGCAACTTAAGATCTTCTAAATTATCTTTCATATCTAAAAGTCTGACTTTTTTACCGTCACGGTTATATCCGGGAACTAAGCTAGTCTCATTGTTACTTTGTCTACACAATTCTTCAACAAGTTCTTGACTTGCTTCTCCGCCAGAAATGCCACCACCGTTAATTTTAATATCCGCATCAACAATCTTGCTACAAAACATCATTTCATCCGCATGTCTGTACCAGTGTGTATAAAATGTACCCTTTTGCCAAGTCAAAAAGTCACCACCTGATGATATAAGTTGACGGCCAAACCTCACGATCGTCATTAAAAATGACGAATTCACCATATAAGTGATGAGTAAGGTATTGATACTACTAAGGTAGCTCCATGCATCCCCTACAAATCCATTATCAATTAACTCTTGAACCCCATATTTGGAAAATATCGATACACCAACACTTGAACCTATTAATTTTGCGATACCTGATTTGAGCTCTTTATCTTTGAATGATATATAGTTCTTATGACCTACTGTTATGTCTGTCAATTTCAAAGCATTTTTCAAGTCCCCGTTGTATAAGCTTTGACGAAATGGAATCAACGCAATAGTTTTATCGATATGCTCATTAGGATGACGAGTGTAAAACGTGTTGATGATAGTAATGTTTGTAAGGGTTGGAAACTTTAATCTGAAAACATCCCTCAATAAATATTTATCAAATACAACGTTTTTGTTTTGTAAAACTTCATTAATTTTATCATTAACCTCGTGGTTCACTGGATCTTCCCAAAACTTGTTGTAGTCGTGAACTTTCAGTTGGACGTTTTTACAAAGATTTAAAAGATCAAGAACCTCGAAATGTTTCACACCGGGTTTCAAAGTATTCTTCATATGTGCGTCCAAGGCAGCTATTCCACTACTTGTATGTACTCGCCTTACCGAGAGTTTTATTATACTCAACATATACTATAAAATACAAAATTAAAATAAAGAACATCGCGAATTTATTTCGAATAAGAACAGCCTTCAAAAGCTAATTCCTTCATGATGGTAATCATATTTTTAAACGTCCATATGTGATACACATATACGGTGCCAATGCTTAGATTAATAATCCGGCTGCTAAAGCCAAAGGAATGGTCCATACCAAAGGAGTTAAAGACCGAGATCCAGAGTCTGAGGAGGTGTTTCCGTTGGACTTGGACTCAGAATCCTTAGATCCAGTAGTTTTGGAGGTACTTCCCTCATCGTTAGTGGCTTCAGCTCGAGCAGCAGTAGTTGAGCGAAGTACACGCGTGGTAATGAAACTAACAGTATCTGGGTCTGGTGGACCCTCTGGAATTTGCACTGACGCTGTGTTACCTCCTGCATTGTTTGGATTCCCAGCCTGACCAATTACGGCCGGTGCTGCCGCTGCTGTGGTATGAGTCTTCAAATAAGCAGTTAATTCCTCCGGTTTTAACGATACAGTTTCTTTGTATTGTGCCAAGGCGTTGGGATCCATGGTGACTGTTAACGCATACACAGACAGTTGACTTTTGTTCATAGTGGCTGGGTTTACACCCACAGCTGGATCAGTAGTAGTACCAGTTCCAGTAGTTGTACCAGTTCCAGTAGCTGTACCAGTTCCAGTAGTTGTACCAGTTCCAGTAGTTGTACCTGTTCCAGTAGTTGTACCAGTTCCAGTAGTTGTACCTGTTCCAGTAGTTGTACCAATACCTGTAGTGCCTGTAGTAGTGCCTGTAGTAGTGCCTGTAGTACCGGTTCCTGTGGTAGTACCGGTTCCTGTGGTAGTACCGGTTCCTGTGGTAGTACCGGTGCCTTTCGTAGTGGCAGTCCCTGTGGTAGTACCAGTATCTGCTGCAGCACCTGCAACTGGAGCAGGGGGGGCAGCAGGAGCAGGAGCTGGATCAGCTGCGAAGACACTGGCTAATAACGTGAGAGTTACAAGGATTCCAGATTTCATATTCACAGATAGTTAATTAGCGATCGGATGGATGTCTAAAATGTTATCAGTTTGTTGTAAAGTAAACTATAATAGCTAGATTATTAAGTACTGTTCTTATAAACAACCCTTTATCCTGAAAGTTTTCAGCGCGCATTGAGTTTTCGAATCAGAGTTCAAATCATCAGGGGCCGCCTTCCCAGAATAGAAAAGAATTTGTCGAGCATCGATCTTAATCTTTTGAATTTTTCTTCTAGGTTCAATTCGGGTAAAAGAAAATCTACGGCACTTTAGGTTACCTCATAAGGGTTGAAATATCGTTTCACCATAACTTTATGATATTCAAATTAAGGTGTTCCTGCAGAGAAAAAGAATCTCTCAATCCTCATTTGGCGTAATTTAAGTTCGTTGCATGCCAATAGGAGAATCAAGAAAATGTTTTGTTTTCATACAAATTTTACAAACTGGATTCTTATATAGCTGTATGTACTTTGAAAGAGGAGCGAATTCCTTGCAATTACTAGTAATGGATTGGTTTTCTCTTTTTTCATGTACACCTCAGCTATTTCAGTAATCGGCATTTTGTTCGTTAGAAATCAGTGAGCTTGAGGGAAATAATGCTAAAAATCCTATTATTTTCAATTACCTAGTATACACACTATCTTACATCAATTATGCTTTTTCTTCTTTTTTCTCTTTTCCATTCGAGGAGCACAGTCCGGACAGTACCACACCTCATTATCTTTAGGTGTAGATGTTATACCTACACATTCCCAGTGGAACCATTCAAATCTACAGTCATCATTATCGCACGCAATCATTTCTCCAAATGACACTCTTTGACAGAGACAATATAATGTATTGTCTGCATCGTCACCTCCGGGACCATCATGACGACTTGGGGTTTCTGATGCCAGATCATCGTCGTCATCTACTCTACCTCTCTTATTGGGTCTCATGCCTGCTCTCATCATAGCCTTACGCTTTTGAGCTTTCCTTGAGAGGAGGCTTTCAGCTCCCGGTGTAGCCGAACCCGTACTACGAGGTGTGACACTAGCTGATACGTCACTATACCCATGCCCTTGATCTACACCTCCATCTATCTCATAGACATTTTCTATAGGAGGAAGAAGTTCATCCCTCTCAAGTTTAGTGATATCTGTTTCAAAATTAAACAAATGTTTAGATATCAAGAATAGTCCAGTATTTGAAAGAAGAATCTTTTCTTTTTGAATAACTTTGATCAATTCTAGGTCTTCTTCTATTTTAGCGTATAGTTGTTGTTCCTTTGGATGCTTAGAGAGAGTACCATTTTGACGAATGAACTTATGAATTTGGCTATCCTTAGCTTGATATCTTTTTCTGGCTTCCAGAATTTGTGCATCCTTGTTTTTTATTTCCTCAAATATGTACTTAATTTCGAGGGGGAGATTCGATATATCTTGCGTATACTTATCTATCACTGCCGTGGTATCCATAGTAGATTTGTTGGGGGAATTAAAATTTTGTGCGACTTCAAATGGATGCGAACCTGACAACATTAAAATATGCTTAAGCAGCGAGGCTCAGAAATGAGTCCAGAGACTTGCCTTATATTACACTGGTATGATAAATAAAGATTATATTGAATTCAGTGATAATGATTCAATAAATAAAAAATCCTGTATAAAAATATTGTGAGCAATTGGCTATTTAAGATCTATTATTGCTAAATCAGTGGTAGAAGATGCAGACGCTGTTAAATAGTTAACAGTTTCAATTCTTTATGTTCTCTCCGCTCTCAGTAATAAATACACTCACTTTACCGTTTTCAATTCCAGTTGATTTAAGAGTTTTGGCTTTGTCTTTAATATTGAGATTGTGAAATTCACTCTTTGATGACTAAGTTCTTATTTATTGAATGAAAAAACAAAACATGATACTAAAAATAGGAATAAATTTTGAATATTTTTTTTTGCCTGGCATTGTTACTCACTTTTACTTCGATTTTCATTTTCAGTTCACATAGACGTTTTCCCTCTATCATTCTTAGTTGCAAAAAATTCGAAGTTGCAGACTTTTTCGCTTTTTCGTGTGAGAGTCAATCACTGTAAATCATCATGGTTCTTGAATCGGAAATGGAGGCATTGAACATTTCCGAGTTTGATCATGCGATGAAATTATATGAAGAAACAAAGCTGTTCAACCTTTCTTTAAATGAACTCCTAAAGTTTTCTCAAGAGCCGGAAACCTCTGCTAAGTTATTTGAGCTTTTACAAAAAAATGTAATCAAGTTCTTAAAGGCTTTGGGAACAGTTGGTGATATCCATGCGTCGGTCCTCATAAATGTCTTGCGTTTAACCAAGGAAGAGGACTACAACTGGGTATCCCATATTTTTACGGAAATCAAAACTTACTTGAAAACTACAAAGAAAAATGCTTTGTTCTTTTGTCTGGTTTATTTGAGTCTCATTTCTGAATTCAAGATAACAATATCTGCCCAACTACCTATATTTCTTTCACTCTTGGACACGGAAATCTCTCAATTAGACGGAACGATCCTTCTAATAACCGTGAGAAACCTCGAGTTGGATAAAGTGAGCACTTTAGAATCAATTAATGGATTCTTCGATTTTACTCTCGAAACAAAAGAGGTGTCCCTTCTCATTAAATCACTTGAATTGTTGTTCCCAATTTGTCCAGTCATATGCAGTCGAGTATATACATCTGAGAGTTGCAAGGAAATTATTGTCGAACAGGTTAAGAAGATTACTCCCTCTTCCTTATCATTGCCTAACGTCAGCCGAATGACTGGTGATCTACTCAAGCTTGTAAGTAGTTCTTGTATCGACGATGAATGTAGGAAGTTTAATTCTACTGTGTACTTGGACTTACTTAAAGTCGGTGCTCATTTGGATATCAACGAGCATACAAGATTCAAGGTCTTGTCTGCCTTGTGTATCGTAAAGTTATGGAATTTTCTACAGTTGGATGCAGATAAGCTGTTCGATATTACCGCAGAAGATTGCTTCGATATACATATAGAATACTTGAAAAACATCAAAGAATTAGTCGAGGACTATAAGGAACACTCAATTGAAGCCTTAGCTTATTTGACATTAAACACTAATATCAAACAACGATTCAGACGTGATATTGCAGCAATTAATACGATAATTTCTTTGTTGAAATCGAAAGTTGATGTGAAGGATCTTTCGGAAGTTACCAAAGATCATTCAGCTTTAATCTACGGTCTCTTATTAATTCTAACCAACCTCATGCAAATCAAACAAGACCAGGGCCAATCTCAAGAGACGAAAACAGTGAATTATCTCAAACTGGTGACCAAGCCTCAAGACCAACACCAGAAGTTAGAGGATATAGAACATATACACAACTTTAACAAGTCTTTGGTGGTGGATCACAAAGTAATAGAATTGGTTTCAAAGATAAAAGTTGTCAAACATAAGGACGGACCCAGCCCCAACTCGAATTTGGTAATCTGTGTAATTCATTATATTGCATTGAACCAGGACAAAAAAATAAGACTGAAATTGGTAGAGCAAGGATCTCTCAATATTCTCTTAGAATATTTAATCCTGACAAGTAAAATATTAAAACAAAGTGGCGAGACAAGACCATTTTCGATGGAAGAGGCAGTTAATGAAACCAGACTTCTAGCAATTAGATCTCTTGCTAGAATTTTAATCCTGGTAAATCCTTCTTTGGCTTTCAAGAAGTATAGTATTACCACTTGCATACCGTTCCTTGTGGAACTCTTAGGTCCTAATATAACAGCTTATACGGGTTCTTTTCATGTGGAAAAAGAAGATTCTTATTTGTACAATAAAGTTACAAGTTTAGACAAGTATGAATCGCTTTTAGCATTAACCAATATTTCCTCTATTTCCGACACCAAAGAGGAAGTCAAGGATATTATCATATCTAAGACTTTTGATAAGTACCTTGATAACTTCTTGATAGAGAGTGACTTACCACTAATACAAATCTCATCTTGGGAGTTGGTTTCCAACTTGATCATGAAACCAAAAATGCTTGTCAAATTTTTCAACCCTGATGATCCACAGTCATTGAAGAGATTTAACATTTTGATGAGATTGTTGGAACTGACAAATCTCCATCTTCAGGTTGTAGTAGGAGGACTTTTAGCCAATGCAATCCAAGAGTTCGAAATGATCCCACAGATATTGATGGAGAATGCCACGCTAAGAGATCAACTTGTGCCGTTATTAACAAGGGTTCTACAGGATCAGGTAAATGACGATGATTTGATATTAAGGCTTAGCTTTGTTCTTTTAGACTTAGTTTACACTGCGTCAAATATCAGTGAATTAGAGGGTTTTAGAAATAATAAAGAGCTCAAGGGCGCTTTAGCCAAAGTTGTACGAAGCAACAAGAACCAAGAGGTTCTTGAGGTCAGTATAGAGATCATTAAATTTGTGAAGTTTTATTAGTCCCAAAGTTGGCTATATCGTATATGGATCTATAATATATAATCTCATCTGGACTAAAAATTGATGTACTTCTGCGCGAGACTTGCTGACTTCGACTTGTTTTCGGCTGAACTGATTAGGTTTTTCACCTTGTTGTAACTCTTGTCGTTTTCTAACTCAGTTTTAATGGCCTTGTGTAGTCTTCCTAAAAATTCACCATAATTTGAGTTGTGAATATTGATAGCTAGCTTAGAACCGTCTTCTATCAAGTGCTCTTTGAAAAAGATGTCCGAACCGTCAATTCCTTCTCTGATTATCTGGATACCTGCTGCACCCACACTAGGTATACCATTAATTTGGGTGTTGAAATATTTGATGATGTTTTGGGCTTGTTGAGATATTTCAGTAGGAAGATCTGGCAACTCATCGCTACTGGAATCTATATCATCAATGGTTTCGATATGTTCGCCAAAAAGGTCTTTAATGAGCAATGGATTGGCATTCGGTCTGACCCAAATTAAGACACGTCTACCATCACAGAGAATGTAGATACCGTCTTCTAAATAACCCAACAGCAAATTCTTATATCTAGGAAGTAAAATAAATCCCAGGGGGTTATTATTTTTTGGAATGAGCCCTTCATTAGGGTATAAAGAATGCAATTCCACCAACGCAGGGTAAAGATGGTACGAGAGGCGTTCAATAGGCATACTTAAGAATTGATATGTATCTTCTAATCTTGAATCTGGAGATACATGGTTACTTTCTCTCATAGCAATTGATTTTAAAAATGCCAAGAGGTAAATCGGAAGGTTCGATAAAGAATCTGGTAGCAAAAGCTTCGAGGTGGCGCTATTGGCACTGTTACCTAAATCACTCTTAGCTCTATACTGCGTAAATATTTCCACAAGCTTCAAGTTAATTGCTTCTCTGAGCTCTTTAAAAGTTTGTTTACCCACAAAGCTTAAAGAATCTCTAATGATCGTGGCCGCAACGGCATCTTGGTCAACAAATAAAAAGACATCATTCAAGCGTTCAGCAACAGCCAAAACCAAGTTGATAACCCTAACTTTTCTTGATCCATGTTCGTCAGTGTATAAAACAGCTGCTTGGAAGTGGCAATCATGAGTGGTGGTGATATTACCATCATATTCAAGAAGCACAGTGAACGACTGATCTTCTGACAAAATGGGGATGACAGGATCTTGACTGTTGGCACCCACCAAAGAATTATCGATAACAGAGGTTGAGGTACCATAGTACTGAGTTACTTGGAGTCCGCTTGAACAACGTAATTTTAACTGACCTTGGTATCCCTTGGTATTTACAATGGAGTTCACAAAGCGTCCAGTAAATTCCCTGGCGTCTCTCTCAAGTAGAAAATTGGGCCATCTAAAAACTGTACCACCAGAGACACTGCACAACCATCCAATATTGGATAAGTCAACTGGGAGCTGAGAAACGACGAGACAGTCCAAACCAACATTTTCCTTGACAAAATCTTTAGCTAGGAGTTTATAATATTCGTTATCGGGTGAATATATTTTCTTTTCAACTTCCGGCGAAAATGAAGCAGTCAGGGACTTATGATTTTTGAAGGTTAAAGCGCCAGGGCCGTATGAAGGCAAGTTGGATAGAAGAGCAGTGATCTTACCTCCACCAACTTCGGATAAGCAAAGCAATGCAGTTCTCAAGGCGACAGAGAAACAAGGTTCCGCATCTGCATTCAAAGTATCATCAGCATAGATCAGTTCAAGGTGGTTCAATGCATCTTCAACGGCTATACGACTCTCCTCAGGATCAGCGAACAACCCATTATAGAATGGAATGAATGGATCATCCAAGTCTGCGGAGATTGTGACAGGAGCAGTTTCGAGCGAAGCAGAAAGATTATAGAAATGCATACGAGAATCGAATAAGATTATAGCATATTTTCTCGGACTTTTTGAATCGTATTCATCATCGAATCCCTCATTATCTCCATAAAAGACTGATCTTAGAGCATCAGAGATAACCATGGGAAGATTTTTTTTTATACTTTCAACAGTGATATCGATAAGGATAACGTGATGTAAAGATTTAGGAGGTTCTGAAGTACCCCCAACGTTGTATGATGGGGGAACCAAAATATCATAAACACCCCTGTGAAGTTCAGGTCTTTGTGCAACATCAGCCCTTTGATTTGTTTGAGGGTTGATAACTGAAGCATAATCAGCTGGAACGGTATTGTTAGGAAAATGACATATGTTACAAGTAAATCTATCACCACTAGTGAATTGGATTGCTGGGTTCATGTATGTTCTACAACGACGACATCTAATTGGACCCATTTCTTCTTCCTCTAGGTAGCTTTTACCAATTTCTCTCGAGTCTATAACAGGTATTGGTAATTCTGACTTAGTTAATGGGGCAAACGGACGAATTGTCAAAGCTACGGGTAATTTGGACGCTTGTCTAAGTTGTTCGCTTTCGGGGATACTATACATAGTAGATCTGATAAACTTAGAAGAGCTAGTCCCTTGGTCCATGGTGCTAAATTGTGTTCCAGCACTAGGAGGGCTTACATTTTCAAATGTAAAGAAGTCTTTTAATTCCACATTGGTTTCGTCTACTGGTGTCATATACTCGAATTGATCTTTGTATCTTAGATAAGGAACGGATAAACTATCTTCTTGTTCCTGGTCAGTACCCATCACGTTAACAGCATTTTCGTGAGGCTCGACAGACAAAGGTTGCTCATTTCTTTGAACGGCGGCTGCTAATGGAGTATGGAGAGGTGGTGTACTAACTAAAGGAGTCGTGGGAATTGAGCCGATGTTAGTTAGATTTGTTACCGAACCAGGTAAAGAATAATCAGTATGATAAGCTCTAGTGCTTCGTTTCTTTTTACCTTTCCCAACGGCAAGATATTGAAAATCTCTTTCTAGCCCGGTGGGGTCCGAAGGTTGGGTTTGCGGTTTATGAGGATAACTCATCGGTTAATTCAAGAGTGAAAATCCAAGTTTAAATTGGAGAGTGAAAAGCTGTACATTGAAATCGCGAACCGTTGCAACTGTGTTAGTGAGATAATTGAGAAGATATGGATATATTTGGGGATCAGAGGTTGAGTTCTGTTCAGATTACAAGTAACCATACTGATATTGGCTGTTCGTTGTATTCCTTAACGGAAGGGAGTCTATCCTACTTCGTAAATGGCAGCGATGATATCATCTCACCCCTGGATTTATCGTTCCCAATATATTACATTACCAACTGCTCTTTTGATGTTCACCAACATGTGCTAATTAATGGTGATGAACTTCAGAATGTATTAGGTAATTGGGGTCATGAAAGTGGTTATTACAATAATGGAAATGCATTCGTTTCATTGCTATTTACTATATCAGGTACATGCTGTGTTTGTTGGATGCTTTGTACGTTTTTACTACTATCTCCAAGACATAAACAGAAGCCTTCTTTAACACAAATTGCAACAGTATTCCACACTATAGTGCTAACCATTCTTCTAGCCCTGGTCACACATACAGCTCGTGAGAATTATTACTCCGATGTAATGGATGTAGTACAAATTCACGATGTATTTTTCAATAATCTAACATTCCGTATAACTAATGTATTCTCCGAACTTTTGATTCTGGTGGCTTTTTTGCACGTGATATACTACATCACTGCTAAACGACTACGTAAGTACGTCATAGTGGGGTCTCTGACTTATGTGGTTTTGTTTCTCGCAATCGCAGCTTTATGTGAAGCAAAGTACCGAGAATCCGTTTCTAGAGTTATTTCAGACCCGGAAGGTCTGTTGATATTTTTCAAATGGCATCAAGTTAAGAATTCAGTTAATCTTATCTACTACATTTGGATTGCGATTCTCTTGGCTTATTACACATTAGTGACTAAGAATCCTAGAAAGTATTCTTATAGCAAAAGGCTCCTTCCTTTGGCAACATTCATTTGGGTACTTTTCGCTCTGTTATTCACAATGTTGATTCTTATGGTATCCATATTCCACAAGGAGTGGCAGAATCGAAGCTGGCTCTCAATTACTAAGAGCTTGACACAAATAGGTATTCTCTCACTAATCTGGGAATGGATATATGATATTAAGGGTTTGGAAAGACGTAATGAATTAATGGGAGTTCTTGGAAGAAGAATTAGTATTGATGATGTTACGATATTTCAAAACACCCAGAGTAAAAGAGACGAAAAGAGTGAAAATAAAGACGATATGTCAAAAAGTACGCCATTTACGAGATTTCTAGAATATCTACCATTTTGGAGATCAGAGAACCTCTATGTCGAAAGTGAAGTCGATCTGAAATTGCAGACAACCACAAACTCTTCAGATACAGCATACGATATACATAATGAAGAACAGCACACTATAACGAATGATAACGATAATGGAACGAATAATAACGACCTTAACCGTGCCACCAGTGATACTAACGACAATAATGACAATAATGAATATAATGACCATAATGAACAAGACAATAATCACCATATTCATGACAACTATTCTACCAACTGTCATGGATCAGATAATTCTCAGCAATTTGAAGATGAAATTATTGACAACTACCATTTTTCAGGTGATTCTGATGAACGAGATGAACCTTCAGAGGTTGGGAGTTCAAACGAGGATCAACCGCCTCCAGAATTTACTCCACGGGCGGGTTTTTCCATCCATGACTATTGGCCTGATCCCAAATCCTAGTGGTGAGATTCTTTGGTCCTCTATATAATTCTAGAAATTTCCAGCAATTTCGCAGTCTTCAAAGATCATTATCATTATATATAACGTTATAATCCTCTATCTTATCAATCAATGCTTTCGAGAAATTCTAAAATATTGGGTGCTCAAAGTAGGAACTTCGCTAGGGTTAAACACATAAGAGTTTCCCCTGTGATTTCACAATTGAAGGTTCCCAATTACTCTTTGCAATGCAAACCTATATCATTATCATTTTGTAGAACCTTTAGCTCAAGCAGCCATAAGAATCTTCAGATGTCAATGAATAAGGAGGATGACCGACCTGCCTTGGAGAAGTTTGGTTCAGATTTGACTCAACTAGCCAGAGACGGAAAATTAGACCCAGTAATAGGTCGTGATGAGGAAATAAGACGAACAATTCAGATCCTCTCTAGAAGAACTAAAAATAATCCAGTATTAATCGGCAATGCAGGTACAGGTAAAACTGCTATCATGGAAGGCTTAGCCCAAAGAATTCTAAAAGGCGAGGTTCCTGAGAGTATGAAAGATAAACAAATTATCACATTGGATTTAGCTGCTATTATTTCAGGCTCCAAATTCAGAGGTGATTTTGAAGAAAAGCTAAAAAAAATTTTGACTGAAGTCGAAGAGAAACATGGTAAAGTTATTTTGTTTATTGATGAAATGCATCTATTGATGGGATTAGGAAAGGCGGAAGGTTCCATTGACGCTTCTAATCTTCTTAAGCCGGCTTTAGCACGAGGAAAGTTATCACTTTGCGGTGCTACTACGATCGAAGAATATCGCCAGTATGTTGAGAAGGATGCTGCTTTGGCCCGTAGGTTCTCTCCAGTTACTGTCAGTGAACCTTCTGTTCAAGACACAATTTCTATTTTGAGGGGTTTGAAAGAGAGATATGAGGTTCATCATGGTGTACGTATCACAGATGGTGCGTTGGTTACAGCTGCTTTATATTCTAACCGCTACATCACCGATAGATTTTTGCCTGATAAAGCTATTGATTTAGTTGACGAAGCATGCTCCACTTTAAGATTACAACATGAATCGAGACCTGATGTAATTGCCAATTTAGACCGTCAAATCATGACCATTGAAATTGAATTAGAATCCTTAAGAAAAGAAGATGACCAGCTTTCCATTGACCGCCGTATCAAACTAGAAGAAGATCTTACAGCTAAGAAAAATGAGTTGAAAGAGATAACTGATCAATGGGAAGCCGAGAAAAACCATATTCAAGAGGTCAAGGACGCGAAGTCTACTTTAGAACAAGCCAGATTTGACTTAGAACAATCTCAAAGGGAGGGTAATTATGCTAAGGCTTCGGAGTTACAATATGCAACTATTCCAGATCTCGAAAAAAGGTTGAAAGAAAAAACTGATGTGGAAGGCCCTAGTTCCGAGACAAATTTGTTACATGACTCGGTAACTTCTGATGATATAGCTTTTGTGATTTCTAAAATGACTGGAATTCCAGTGACCAATTTGATGAAGGGTGAAAAGGATAAACTATTGGATATGGAAATTCGTTTACAACTGAAAGTTGTTGGACAAGAAGAAGCAATCCTGTCTATCTCTGATTCTGTGAGATTGCACAGAGCCGGGTTAACCAGTGACAAAAGACCGATTGCATCATTTATGTTTCTAGGTCCAACTGGTACTGGTAAAACAGAGCTCACAAAGACATTGGCGGAATTTTTGTTTAATGACAAGAACTCCGTTATCAGATTTGATATGTCTGAGTTTCAAGAGAAGCATACAGTTTCCAGGTTGATCGGGTCTCCTCCAGGTTATGTTGGCTATGAAGAGAGTGGTGAATTAACTGAGGCAGTCAGAAGAAAACCATATTCGGTTATTCTATTTGATGAGTTCGAGAAAGCTCATCCTGATGTCTCCAAGTTGTTATTGCAAGTTCTTGATGAAGGGTCATTAACTGATTCACATGGAAAGCATATCGATTTCCGTAATGCGATCATAGTGATGACTTCTAATATCGGACAAGAAATTCTCCTTAATGATAAACATGCATCTGAAGATGGTAAGATAAGCAGCGAGACAAAACACAAAGTAACAGAGATGTTGAGACACCATTATCCACCAGAATTCATCAACCGTTTAGATGAGACGTTAATTTTCAACAGGTTGTCCAAGGAATCATTGAAAAATATTTTGGACATCCGTCTCTCAGAAATTAGAGATAGACTAGTGGACAAAAGAATGTTTCTAGATGTTTCTGACGAAGCTAAAGAACTCTTGACACAATTAGGCTATGACCCAATATATGGGGCGAGACCATTAAATAGAGTTCTTCAAAAGAAGATTTTGAATCCTTTAGCAATGTTGATGATAAAGGGTCAAATAAAGGACGGAGAAACCGCTGAAGTTAACGTGAAAGACAATGAGATCTACATAATCCCAAATCATGAACCAGAAATCAAATAATGTAAATAGTCAATAGGTATAGCTGAGTATTGTAAAAAATATTTTATTTTAACATTATATAATAAGAATTATTGTTGTAGTCTAATTTAAAACTCTACCTACAGATCCTTCGACTATCCTTTGTTGACTAGGATCAACTTTTTTCAAGGACTTTCCTCCTTGAATTTCACCCAATAATGCTGAGATGCTTGGAGGGGCAATTGGAGTAGAGCCGTTGGTTGTAGGCGAGGCTTCATTGGAAGATGGTGGAGGTGGTACTGGAGGAGCCATCGATGAAGGGGCCAGTGGTAGAACAGGAGGAACCAGGGAAGGAGGAGGAGGAGGAGGAGGAGGCGGTGGTGGTAGTGAAGACGAAGGCATACCAGATGAGATTAGCGGTGCTGAGGTATCTGTAACTGGAGAAGTTGAAGGCTCTCTAGACTTGTCTGCCGATTCATACCCCACGGCATCTTCAAAATCGTCATCGGAAGCCGGTGCCGAGTAATGTGACAGTGCCGGTTGGGTGGGAAGAGCCTCTGGAGCTGATTCTGGTACTGGGGGAGGAACTTGTTGAGACAGCATTTCTTCGACAGGATTAGCATCTTTTCCAGCCAAGCTCGAGTCGGATGTTCTTGGGGGTGGTTGTGACATTCCTCCGAATAATAAACTAGCAAGGTGGGCTGCACCTGCGCGGTTTGGAGCATCATCTTCACTCTCATTCTCCTCTGAATCACTCCAGTCATCACCACCTAAACCTCTTTGAGAAGCTCTTTGTGCCTCAGCCCTCTTAGTATCTATTGGAGGAGTTGCGGTTCCAGATTGTGGTTTGAAAAATGGGTTTGTATTTGCTCCGGTATTGATCGCAGAAGGCTGAGATGGCTGAGAAGTTGGATTTTTGGATTCATTCGAAAACTTGGCAAATGGATTACTCTCATGTGGCTTGCTTTCTTCAGATGGATGCTCTACATGGGCTTGCAGAGCGGGATCCATTGGCAGTGACACGGAAGGTGTTGGAAGATCGTTAGTCTTATTCTTAGATTCAGTCTTCTTGGTTTCACCTGGGCCATACGCTGTGGTAGCAGGTTTAATTTCTTCATCGCTTGAATATCCATCATTCTCTTTCTTCTTGAGTTCTTCCATTTCTTTCTTCAATTTGTTCAACCTTTTCTCCTTATCCTTTTTCTTCTTCTCTTTTCTTTCCCTTTCACGGGCCTCCATTTCCTGTTTCTGTTTAATTAAAGTCTTATACTCTTCATCGTCATCTTCACTAGAATCTTCAGCAGGTTGCACAGTTTGTTGAGCCTTCGAAAGATCAACAGGCCCATCCGATTTAGCTAACACTGGTGTTGGTATAACAGGCTCAACAGCTTCAGAAGATTGAGAAGTTGAATCATGTTGTGTGAGTTGTTTAACAGGTTCCGCTTCTTGACTAGGAACTGAAGAAGCACTTTCAGTACCTCTACGCCTAGAAATACCTAATTTAGCTAATCTATCATTCATCCTTTTTTCAGCCTGCGCTTTGATATAAGCAGCTCTCTCTTCAGGAGTTTTATAAGAGCTGTAAGAATCAGAACTAATACTTGAACCAGTCACCTGAGGGGAAGCAGCAGGATGGGCTACTGGTCTTTGGGTTTGTGGCTTGTCTTGTTGAGTTTGTGCTTGAGTCTTTGCTCTTTGTTGAATCGCTTTAGAGGCATCATTCAATTCTTTAATGAACAGGGAGACTTGTGCGTCAACATTGTCACCATTCTCCCATTTGGAAGCACCAATCTCCTCACGAGTCGAAACTTGTAAAGAAGCAGCACATCCTTCTTCAAGTTCTCTGATACTTGATTCAATATCTTTGATAATGCTAAACTGTTCTTCCTTTTCTTTGTTGGTCTGTTCGATGGACAAGCTTAATTGTTGATCAGCTTCATTATTTTTACTTCTACCAACGAGTTTACCAGTCAAGCGAGCCATTCTTTGATTCAATAACTGCTTACTTTGGAACTTTCTTCTGTCTGCATCTGTAACTTGACCATTTGGACCTGTACCTACGATACCTGCTTCACCGTTTTGGGGACTCCAATCTGGATTTGTTTTTTTTAATTTAGCTTTTTCAAGATCAATTTTTGCTTTAGAAATACTTTCAGTGATTTTGTTAATATCTTGGATCAATGCTGGTACAATATCCTTCGTGAGATGATTCAACTTGTCAAGTAATGCTAGTTTTTCTTCATGAACTGCACTTCTCGCACCAAAATTATCAATTTGATCCTGAGTCTCTCTAATATTTCTCTTGAGACTTTCTATCTCTTTGATATTATTACTATTATTATAATTTTTAGTGGCATAAGTACCTTGCTCACCACTATCCAAAGCATCTAAGAGAATTTTCTTTTCGCTAATCAATTTCTTTAACTCGTGGACCGTTAAGTCAGAGTCTTTAGATGATTTGACAGAACTGTTATTGACAGGCTCACCATGGCTTCTGCTTCTATGGCGAGTGCTAGAAACATAGCCCACATTGTCATCATTGTTTTTAAATCTACTACCATCTGTTTTAGTACTTGTTGTAGTCCCATTAAGACTAGCTCTAGGGACAGCTTTACTTCCTTTCAATGAGTTTTTCAAAGTATCAAAAGAATCTTGAAAATTCTTGTGCGACGGCGGAACTAATTCTGGAGGCAATCTCAATGGAATGTCGAATCCATTCAATCTCCTATAAACCAAATGCATTGCAACTGCGAATTCGTCTCTATTTAGCTTACCTCTATTACTAGAATCAGCCAAATTCCAAATTGATTCCAAGTCAGGTCTCCCTAATCCTGATTTACCAAACACTCCTATTGCTACCTCACCTTCAACGTAACCTTTTCTTGAAGTGTCCCAAGCATTGAAGATACCATCATAAATTTGTTTCTCCTGTTTCGTGATAGCCCAAGTAACATTTGATTTTAAATTTCCTCCCATTGCGTTCTGCAAGTTGTTACTAGAGAATTGAGAAGAAGGTAAAAAGTGCAGCTCCATAGCATTCAAACCAGGAATACCACCAGTAGGCATGGATACAAATCCCCATTGACCTGGTTTACCGGTAGGTTGAGATTGAAGGTAGCCAGTTGCTTGAGGTTGGAGAACGCCAGTTGTTTGAGGTTGAAGACCACCAGTAGTTTGTGACTGGGATATAGTCCCCTGTGGCGGAAGGGGGCCAGTTCTTTGCGGAGGAAGTGTATTATAACCAGTGCCTTGAGCTTGAAGGGGTCCGGTTTTTTGAGGTGAAATAATTGAGCCACCAAAACCTGTCCCTTGAGAGCGAATACCTGCACCAGTACCTTGAGGAGCAAGTTGACCTTGAGGAGCAAGTTGACCTTGGAAGCCAGTTGCCTGTTGTTGAAGGGGCCCAGTCTTTTGAGCAGCAATCAAACCTGCAGTTTGTTGTGGCTGCAAGGGAATCAAAGTACCACCACCAGTTCTTTGTGACGTTAAGGGTTGTTGGAATCCGGTAGTCTGCGATTGAAATCCTGTAATTTGAGCTTGAAAAGAAGTTGGTGGTTGGAATCCAGTTGCAGGTTGTTGACCAAACCAGTCATCTTGTTTAGGGGCAAAAGGAGTGTTTTGTAGGATCTTGTTGGGGTCTTCGGGAACGCTAAAGTTTATAGCATCCACGAAGCTCTTGACTTCATTCAGCCACTTTTCAGGTAAATACCCCGGTAAAGCTTCACCTTTCAAAGACATATTACACAAGTGTAAAGCTAAAGCAAATTCAGGGAATAAAAGAGAACCACTTTTATTAGTATCAGACAATGACCAAATCTCTGCTAAAGTGACTGGCTCGAGACCCGATCTTAGTAAAATATCTCTACAAGCATCACCGGAGATAGATTGTTCTCCGTGAGATACAGCAGTTCGGAACAAATGTTCAAATTTGGTCTGATCAGAAGCAGTTATGAACGATAATCTAATACTAGGAATCTTGAAATCTGTATTTTCAGTGACTTTCTGAGTTGCCTGCAGAAATCCTGTAGGCTGAGACTGAAGGTAACCAGTTGGTTGAGATTGGAGATACCCCGTTGGTTGGGATTGTAAACCTGTCTGTTGGAAACCTGTCTGCTGAAAACCTGTCTGTTGTATTTCAGGCTGCTGTAATACTGGTTGTTGAAAGTTCAATTGCTGAGGTTGGTAAAACCCGGTAGCTTGAGCTTGAAGATTCAATTGAGGCTGATTATAGTATCCAGTCAGTTGAGGTTGAAATTGTTGGTTGACTTGCGGATTTGGGCCCTGTTGAGAAGGATTGCCAATTCCACCATAACCAACCTGTGGGTTCTGTTGCTGATTAGGATTAAACCCAGTCTGTTGCTGATACTGGTTGTACATCCTAGCCTGTATTCGTTGGTGGATCGGGGAGAGTCGCGAACAAGTGGTAGGTGGGTGACAACCTGTAACAGCCTAATAATTTAAACCGCAAAAGAGTCGCAGCAATCTGTAATTAAGCTGGGCAACATGTAAAAATTGCAGTCAAAAGCTGTTTATAGGGTATTCCTTGTCCATTTATTTTATTAAATCTATACAAGTACTTCGTCCCAGAAGGCGACCTCTAATTGTGTAACTTTGAGGAAAATGTCTACGAGCTCATCGAGGCGTTGCTTAGATATTTCGTGTTTTTCAAACAATACTTGAAGTGACAGAATGCCATTCTGGTGGGCCTCGCTATACCAATCAGAAGAGTAATCATCCAACCATTGGTCGTACACTTCTGAATTCTCTTGTGTGAGACCATTCAAAGACCCATCATGGGATTTACGTAGGCCAAGGGCGAAGACGCCAGCTTCGTAGTATCCGTGAAGACATGGAGCTAATGCAACCTTGATACCTAAGAAGTCTTCCCTCTTTCCAATTTCAAGTAAGTAATTACAATAGTTAATACAAGCTTTTCCAGGAGACAACTCAATGTCCAAGTCAACATCTCTTTCGTAAACAATGTCGTAACTTTTGCTGAGTTTCTGTTTATGTCTTTCGATTTCTGTTACAATTTCACTGATGGTTTTAGCTGAAGCATGAGTTTGGGTGTAAGAGGGAGCCACAAAGGCCGCTAATGCATGAATCTGTGCATAATTAATGAGATAATGATAGTCTTGTTTTAAAAAATAAAGAAATCTGTTGAATGGAAGCTTATTTGAGGCAATCTTTTGGAGAAATACATGATGAGTGTAAGTTTGCCAAGAAGGTCCTACTCGAGGATGTGTTTTTAAATACTCAAATACAGAAGGATACTTCAAGACCTTCTCAATGACGTTAGTTTCACTAGAAAGTTCAATGATCTCTTCTACTTTTTTGGCAGGAGTAATTAAATGATTCAAAGGTCCATTTCCACGACCTAGTTTAGACCTCATGTTTACTATTCCTTTGTGAATATAATCAATCGATAAGGCAATAGAATTAGATAAAGTTTTACCCAAAGCGAGATTAGAAGCAATCGCAGAGGCTAAAGTACACCCAGTTCCGTGAGTGTCGTCGGACTGAATAGCCTGCAGCTCATATACAGTCAAGGTCCTGGTTTCAGACTCATAAAGTAAATCTTTTATCACGACCTTTTCAACATCATCACCATATTGGAAACGGTCTCCGTTAGTCTTGTTCCATGGAATATGCCCGCCCTTTACAAGAATATTTTTGCAACCAAGAATATCTTGAAGTTTAATAGTGAGTTTTTTCAAGTCGTCGATATCATCGATTTTAAACTCCCCAATATCACCACTTGCAATCCTATATAAAACCAAGGCTTCTTCAAAGTTGGGAGTCGCCAAATAAGCGTGCCTTAAAATACGATCAACACACAAGCGCATACTTTCTTCACTAGCCAATGCGCTACCAGACGTACTCACCATAACGGGATCCAATACTAACTTAACACCGAAATTTTCGAACTGGTCAATGTACTCACTGAGTACTTCCACTGCTTCTCCACTAAGCATTCCGGTCTTTATTACCTTCAAAGGGGCTTCACCTTCAGAGTAACCATAGAGAAAATCACCAAAATTCTGTGTCAATATTTCCTTGATGAACTCCTTAGGTATCCTGTGAATTGCATTGACACCAATGGTATTCTGTGCAGTTAAAGCTGTTATGCAAGTTAAACCATATACCTTGTGAGCTGAGAAAGTCTTCAAGTCAGCTTCAATACCTGCACCTCCAGAGCTATCAGAACCCGCAATTGTTAAAACAGCTGGTAAATTAGTTACATTGTCAATTGATGGTGATTTTAATTGAATATCTATAACAGAAGTCATCAAGAAAGCTATGTTAAAAATTAATAATTCAAGTTATTTCCTCCAGCCATTACTATATAGAATGATTTATGCGCTAAGAGGTTAATGCGGTTGCGCTAAGAAGTTTATGCGATAAAGTTAATGTCTATTGAATAAGAACATTTATATAAGCTTGAGACAAAACCAAAATAGAATCAAATTGTGACAAACATCAAAATTCCTTTTCTGGCTTCAAAGAAGTATAGTACTCAACTAAATCTAATTCACTCTTGTGGGTTTGCTCTCTGTAAGTAACTCTAATATCAGGAACATTGGTCTTCTCGATATTGTTTCCCTTAACTCCTCCAGCCATATAGTTCTTTCCCAACCAGTGTTTCTTGATAGAAGCTTCCCAACCAGATTGCAATACCGAGTTACGGGCTAACTCACACATATCAACAGCGGACAATTTATAAATTTGTGCTGCAACAGAATACTCTTCAATCAAAGGCTCTTTAGTATAAGAGAATTGTAATGGGTCGTCTGTAGATAAAGCAACATTCAATCCTTTCTTAAAGAAGTTGTAAAAAGGGTTTTTATCGTACGTTAAGAACAACGCATTATTGGATAATGGTGACATGGCCAAACCAATTTGATCTAAAAAGTATAGGTATTGAATGAAAGGTAACTTTCTCAACAAGATACCGTGACTAATAGAATGAGAAGTTAAGAACGCACTAATAAGATGTCCCGGATCTCCTGCTTCACCACTATGGGGTCTCAAGAGGAAAGTATTGAAACCCAATTTAGACCTCAAGTTATTCAAGGAAGATAAGTTTGCAAAAAGGTAATACAAGTAGTAAGAATATGGCGGGTTATACTGATGATCCCATTTTCCAGCAGTCGGGAACTTCCTTTGGCCACCTTCTTGCTTCGACTCATCATCCACAGAGTCAAATCCAACCACTCTTTGTAAGAAAACGAACAATTTAGGGTTTGATTTTGGATCTAAACTAACTTTGATTAAAGGTTCGAACAAATTGACTAAAATATCCTGAAATGAGTTCACGTTACCATTCTTCTTATAGATATCATATAATCTTGGAACCTGGATTAACCATCGAACATTGTGACTAATTAATTTATTATCAATAACCCAAGCAGCCAATTTGTCCCATTCATCATAAGATCTACCATAGATTGAGATTCTTAACTCACTCATTTGATACTTGGAACTTTCCAAATCTTCGAAAACTTGTTTGGTAATCTCCGCCAAGTACTTACCATTTATATAATTATCAGTTTTCAAGAAAATTTCTCTTAATCTCGATTCACCAATAGGATTATACTTTAAGTTGAATTTGTCGAATCGATGAAAAGAATCAGTATGAGCATGCATATCTAATGTGTCAATCGATAAGTCATACCCAGTCAAATTTAAGGACTCGAAAACTTCAGCCAATGTCAAAACTTTACCGTCTCTGAAAATAACCTCTTCATCTGGAACAGTCTTCAATTTGTACTTTATGTATCTCAATAAATGCTTCTGGTTCATACAAGCAGAGTGATGGATATGGACATCTACCTTACGAACGTTATAGAAATCACGATGTGGGTTCTTTTTGGATTGTGTACTTTCTTCAAATTCGTTTAGCAAATAGTACATATTCCATTTAGCTTCAAGGTATTCTAATCTCTTGAATGAAAAGGACTTCGTTGGACCGTCAGAAGCAATTTTAGCAATTTTGTTCAAATCTGTGTAATATTCAGCGATAGGTGGAACTTGAATGATATTTTCGTTGGATAATTTATCATAAACTTCAAACACATATTCATCATTCACTCTGAAATCATAAGCATCAGTACCTTCTGGAATTTCACATTTGTTAAAATCAAAATCTTCTTCTTCATCGTCACCACTACTTGGTAATTGATTGTATCTATTTTTAGACTTATAAGTTGGCTTTGGGGGTGGCGGATAAATCTGCCGGTCATCCTTATTTTTAGGGTTATCCATTTCACTAGCTTGCAAGGAAATCGACTGATACTTGTGTCTTAAATCAAGTGATAACTTCACATTTTGGTACAATCCAATTAATTCTTCAGAAGGGTATTCTTCTGGTAAAGCATTCGCATTAGCTTGCTGGAGTTGTACATGAGCATTATTGTGAACGGCAGTAGTGGTGTTTGGATAAAATTGGCGGACTGACGCCGGGAAATCAAGAATAGAAGATCTCCTCTTGGAATGAGAGCTTTTGGGGCTTTTTGGCTCACTCAAAGCTTCAAAAGCTTTAACCTTCAAATCATGGTCTTTGATGAACCGATCTTCTGCTGTTGAAAAATGAGCGGAACTGAAAGACTTAGATAACTGTTCTTCCATAGAATCGTCAGCATTGTGCTTATGAGGACTAGGATCGATATCTATTCCATCAATCTGATATAAATCACTTTCGTTCAACTCCATTGCCAATAAAAACGTGTTCTAAGAGTGAAATAGAAACTCTGAGCTCATCTGTATCGCGAAAGGAGCAAAAGTATTCTTATCTACAATTTTGTATCTAGGACGTATAATAAATATTTATCGAATTAGGGGACGAGTGCACTTTATCAGTTTTGACTGAAAGGTTGGGTATTCTACAATAAAAATAAACCAGCAGGGAAAATAGTGGCGAAGATCAAAAACATTTTATTGACGGAGAAGGTGCCCGCAGCGTCTTTAGAGTCTGCGGAATCGGAAGCAGAAGTCGAGGAGCTTGAGGATGAAGCTGATGAAGAAGCCGATGGAGAAGCAGACATAGACGCAGAAGCTGATTCTGATTGACTCAGTTCTCTTGCCAAAATTGCAGCCTTCTTACTTGGGTCGACGATATCAGACTCCTTAATCTTACTGTCCTTCAACAAAGAAGCCAAGTCCGTTGTCAAAGCTTTTCTCAAATCACTGTCATTCAAAGCTCTCTCTAAAGTGTGTTGCAACAATCCGGATTGTAATAATGAGTTAATAAATGGTTTCAAAGCGGTGAAGTTAGTTTTGCTTATTAAAGAACCAATGTTTTGCAATGCACCTTGAATAAGAACTACAGTAGCATCTTGGAACTCATTATCAGTGAGTAAAGTATGAAGAGTATCGTTGATCAACCCAGATCTTTCAATAGACCCAAAAACAGTAGTCAACAAATCTTCGATATTATCTCTCTTTTCAAGGGCTTTGGCTTCGAAAGGAGCAGCAATTTCTTCCAGGAATTCAGCGTAGATCTCTTCTCTTTTAATCAATTTACCAGCTTGTTCCAAAAGGCTGGTCAAACTGATATCACTAGATTCAATTAATTTTTTGGTTATGTTCAAAACAGATGGAAGAGTAGCAGAATCAGTGAGAGCACCTGCAACTACGGAGTAAGCCAATCCAGATCTATCCAAGGCAACAAAAAGGGAAGTAGTATTGATATTACCAGCAACTTTCAAAATAGTTGGAAGGGTAGCCTCAAGAATTTTCCATGTACTATTATGGGTAACGATGTAAACAGCACCTTCTGGGAGAATTTTAGTGTTCTTCAAACCAACGAGGATATTGTCTAAGATTTTAATATGATCATCAGAGTTTAATAAATCATCGGCCCACCCGGCGATTTTTTCAAAATCAATGTCTGAAATGAAGTCAGCTATATCGAACCCGTCAAGTAAATTAGAGATAAGAGACAGAATATTCAAATCTCTCTCGACTAAGTCAGCTTCATATTCAACGTAAGAAGGGGTAACCAATTGACAGTTAATTACCGTGAAGAACGATAAGCAAGTTGCAGCGAATGTAAGGAGTTTCATATTTAAACGAAGGTAATTGATATATTTGAGCAGAAAAAGAATTTTTTTGCGCTTAAAACAATTTATATATTCAAATTTACTCGATGGGACATAATACAGGTTTGTTTTCTCCACTTTGATATTGTTTAGCGCACTTGGCGCTCGAAAATGTAATTACCAATCCATTTTGAGAACGAGGTGAAGTGTTTCATTAAACCGCATTAGGAAAAAGTACGTCTATATTAAGCGAAAGCCTTCAACAATATACAGGACCAGCAATAAAACCATAGTCTTGTGAGACTCAAGGAAGGATCACTACTGGTAAACGGAAAGTGAAATCACTTCCTTCATTATCAAACCGGTAAGATTCTGCGGCAGTGTAAAGGAACAGGCGAACACCCTCTGTATTTGACACCGAAGTTTTCTGTTCTAAGCTACTCTTGTTCTCGCTTGACTTCAACTCGGTTGCGCGCTCTGTTTCAGAAGGCGATTGCAATTGAGCCCCTTCAGGCGTGCCTTGTAGGTCCAGCGCTTCAACCATCGTTGGGTTAGATGCAGTATGTCTGTTAAATTTCATAAGGTTGAACTTGAACACAATGAAGTACTTCAAATCCATAAATTTCGAACTTTGGAATTGTTGACTGACATAGGATGGTATGCTGATGTAGCTACTGACAATATTCAGGTTTTGTTCCTGCTGTGATTGGAGAGAACTTAGCATCGAACTAGCAAATGTATTGACTTTAATTCTTGAACTGACCCCATAGACATTAGTAGTTTCTTTATCCTTCGTATGAAAAACTTCATGGGCTTCTAAATGAGCCGTCAACCCTAAAATCTTTGTAGAGGATTCATTACTCTCGCTATTAAGTTCGATACTAAACATTAAATCTTGTCCCACATGGTAATAAGGTCTAGAAAATGATATGAGACAAAGATGGTGGTTGTTGACTAAAAAGTTATATTGTTTCTTCAAATGACTTGGAAGTTGCGGTAGAGTACCTGGTTCTTTTTCAATTTCGTGTAAACTGTGTGCACTCTTTCTCCTTTCAACTGTTGACATTTTTGGCATATTACGTAGATCTGAATCGATAAGCTTGTCCAAGTCTTGAAGAAATGATTCTTTGCTATCCTTTTTATCTTCAGAAAGTGATCTGCTAGGCGCATCTGAACCAGGTTTAACCACCAGGGCTTTCCAAGATTTGTCAATGGTAACATGCTGTAGGTAGTCAGGTTGAAGCCACCTATCATCGGAACCTTTTCTTTCGCCTATAACTCTAAATGGGAAATAAATAGACATTGGTGAAAGCTTAGCAGACGAGTCAAGTTTTTGAAAGCCTAACACCAACAGGTATTTAATACTTATTAATCCTTGCTCGCATGTTAATCCATTCAGGTTAGCGTTGTATGTTGGTGGAACGTCTACAGGTGCTCTGAAGCGAACACAGAACGATTTCTCTGAAAATGGATTCAACGTCAAATCAGTGAAGAGTAATGATTGACTAGTTGAATAAAACGGGAGAATGCTATCTGTTAAATCTTTCAACGGGATCTTCCCATCATTTTCAATGTCTTCTCCAAGCTTCGGTTGCCTGTAAGTGTTGAAGTTATACACCAAATCTTGTAGTAAGTATCTCGCTTTCAGATCGATTGTAAGCTTCAAATCATTTTCGTCTTCAATTGCCAAATCCGTCAAACCTCCAAGCTTTCCTCCAATGAGCATTTTTTCATAGGAATTATCGAAAATGAACGGTACCGTTTCGAGTTTTTCATTACGTTCAGCTACATCATTGTCTGGGTCTTGGTAATTTTGAAGATATTCTTTGTTCATCCACCAAGCGGAATTTCTAGGAGCTTTTTCCAGAGAAGCTATATTACTTCCATCTTCTATTTGGAATCTGTAATTGAGTACAACATACCCTAATAGTTGTAGGTAGCCCACAAATAAGATAGTATCACTTGAATTGTTTGATTTTGGAGTACTATTGTCGGTCCATAATGACAGGATCCAGCCAGATTCTTTTGTAGGATTAACTTTAACGGTTGTTTCTTTTTTGTTGCGAAAGGTTATAATACATTCTACGTCTCTATCATATTGTTTAATATATTCAAGTCCAATTGAAAGATGATTATCGACTTCTTTAAAGTAAGACATTAAACTAATTTTGATGTTAGAAAAGCGCGATTATTTGAAGAGAATACATCCTCTATCTATTGTCATACATAAGTTCATGATTATTCGACTCTTTGTTGGTTGGAAGGAGCTTGAATTCCATCTTGTTGGATCTTAGCTACTACGTCCTCACCCTGCAGGACCTGACCACTACTACCTACAATTTGGTGAAAATCTAGAATCTCACTATACATCATAACTCTCCAGGTATCTACCGGTAAATCAGCGTCATTGAAACTCCAATCGAACTTTGATTCACAAGCTGGTTCGTCTGTAGGATCATGGTATGGTTCCATATATGGATGAGCTAATGAATCCGCGGCGCTGATTCTTCTCTTAGGATCGAAGATTAACATTTTTGCTAATAGATCGATTGCAACGGGTTCAATATGATTACAGTGGGCGAACCTTTCAGAGAATGGGATCGGGTCTCTATGAGGTAAAGATTGCACAAATCTCAATGTATTTTCAGAACAAATGGTATCGATAACCTCATGAGATGGTGAGCCTAGTAATTCCGTGATTATACTGAATTGATGGACGTGGTCTTTACCTGGAAACAATGGTTTACCCTCGATCATCTCTGCCAAGATACAACCAACCGACCATAAATCCACTTCCGTATCATATTTTTGCCATGTTAACATAATCTCTGGAGCTCTGTAATATCTAGTGGACACGTAACCTGTCATTTGGGGGTCTTGAATTCTTGCTAAACCGAAATCACAAATTTTTAAATCACAATTTTCGTTGATTAAAATATTTGATGGCTTTAAGTCTCTGTGGATAACACCAGCAGAATGAACATACTTCAATCCTCTCAAAATTTGGTAAGTAAAATATTGAATGAATTGTTTCTCTAGTGGGCGCGACGTCAACAATCTATGTAAGTCAGTACCCTGTAATTCTGTTACAAAGTAGATATCTTCCAAAGGTGACAAAAAGATATCATCCAAAGTTATCAAGTTTTCATGTCTCAAGTGCTTCAATAATTTCAATTCTCTGTAAGTTCTTTTAGCTAATACTGATGTTGAAAATGGTTTCATAATTTTCTTGACTGCAACGTTTTGTCCTGTCAATTTATCAACAGCTGAACACACAAGACCAAAAGCACCCATACCAACAGGGTTAAGGTCGGTGTATCTATTGGTTATCTCAAATACTGTACCAAAAATTTGTACTCTCGTAAATTCTCCATCTGTAGACATGTTAGAAGTGACCGGAATATAAAATAATAAGGGAGCGAAAATCTGGTTCGTCGAGTTGATGCGCGCACGTAGCAATGTTAAAGCTGCAAAAATAGTGTGAACCTATTTTAGTGCCAGCGAATATTTTTTATTTGGTATATATGGTTTATGTCTATTAACGTAAATTCATAAGCTTTTGCATTCTCTTGTTATCATCACTAAGGTCTGTCTGACCATCATCTATTAATTGGCTTTTACTTTTGGCATTCGGTAAATCAAATATTGACCAAAATTTCAAATTCTCATCTCCTGCAACTGTTGCAAGAGTCATGCTGTCTGGGCTTAAACAGCCATTAAGGATACGTGACCCATGTGCTTGTTGAATTTCTCCTGTTTTTTGTAGAGTTGGATAACTAAATAGGGATATATTATTATTAGGAAATCCATGGGTTGCCACAACTTCCAAACCTGTTCCACTTGAATAACCCCAATTCAATGATGAAATTTGTGATTCAGTCTCAATTGAGTTAACTCTAGTACCTGTACTCGTGTTCCAGAAATTGATAGTTTTATCTGAAGAGCCTCCACCTGTAGCCAATAAATTATTTTGGAATGGACAATACAGTAATGCTTTCACGGCAGCTTTATGACTTCTTTTTTGAAAGAGTGGTTGTTGATTGGAATTTGAGGATCTAACGTCCCAAACACATACTAGGTTGTCGTTACCACCTGTGGCAAACTGTTGTCCATCTTGTTTATACTCTATTCCACAAATTTCTGCCAGATGAGTATTTTCGAATTTGCTTGAAAAGTGCAGAGGAACTCTCACATCTGAATGATAAAGGTTTCCTATGCGGGAACCACTCGTTAAGATATGTTGACTCCAAGATTGAGCAGCTACTCTGGTTAAGTGATTATCACAGTTCAAAGTTCTTAATTTCGAATTTGTTTCAATGTCCCAAATCTCGATGAAACCGTCATCTTTACCAATGGAAATATATGAACCATCTTCAGACCACTTCAATGATGCCACGCTGGTACGATTAGGGAGTTCACATAATAAGCCAACAGAGCCAGTTGATGCATTCCATACGTATACAGTATCTTCAAGGCCAATGGCAAGTAAATTCGTCAGCGACCAGGCCAACAAATTAAGATAAAAATCGTCAACCAACCCTGGAGCATCCAAGACTCTGTCTGGAGCAGTAGGAACCTTTTTGGCTCTAGCAAATGCAATCGCAGGACTAATGGATTTACTTCCATTGCTGACACTGCTAAATAAGTTAACAGGCTTTTTTCTTTCTGGGGGTAATGGCTGATACTGTAACACTCTACTATTCATGTCCAATCCACAAGCCTCGGCTACATGCTTTTGGTATATCTTTGAAGATTGAGCTTTGATGTGAGTTTGTGGTGATGCATTTGGATGAGGCTTTGCGTCATTGATTTCAAGTTTGTTGCTCACAGAATTGTGTCTGGAGGGAATAAATCTATCGGATGTACTGGAACTGTTGTTGAAGGCATTGTCATTGAATGAATTAGTTCTTCTAAGGGATAATTTTGAGGGTGACAATGATAAAGTTGGCTTCTTATTAATAATTGAACTCTTTGACCTAGGGTTTGAAATGGGCCTTTTTAAAGTAGGTCTTTTGTGAATCTTATTGCATCTGTCGTCTTCTTTAGGAGTAAAGTTGAGATAAATAGTTTTTGCAACGTTAGGACTCATATTCTTAAGGTGGAATCTCTTACTCGGAGACAGATCTTTTTCACCTGGGGAAAGTAGTTTTTTCTGTTTGAATACATCTTTATTCTCATAAGATTTTGCAGGGGACGACGAAGACTCGAAATTCGTCTGTGCCATGATGGGATAATCAAACGCAAATGCTAAATTTGGGGGATTTTTTTAAAAAAACTGTCGAACTTAACTTGACTGACAACCACCCAAACAAAAATCAAAAGAAAAAAAATTCTTCGATGCACGCTTAATGAAACTGTATAAAAGAACCAGTTATATTTTGATTTTTGCTATTAATTTACTAAATCAAGTTATTGAATATTAGAGATTTAATTAGTAGTATTTACAAAACTTCTTTTTGCGGCAAGTGACATTTGCTCTTGTGAGCCATGTCAACTGCTTACCTCAGCAAAAGACTTTCTTTAGCGCGCTAGCCAAATATAGTTATCCACAGGAACTCTCAAGTTTACCAACAGCCATCGATAGATATGGGGCAACAGTCATCTACGCCCAAAATTACTGCTCAAGATAGAGCTGTCTTTCAAATGAAACAACAAAGAGATAAATTAAAGCAGTACCAGAAACGATTAAGCGCTGTGGTTACCAGACAAACCAATCTTGCTAAAGATGCTTTGGTTAAGGGAGATAAGGAAAGAGCCAGATTTTATTTACGATCCAAAAAACAACAAGCATCCATGATTTCTAAAACATACGACCAACTAGATAACCTCGAGAATCTTATTGGAACGATAGAATTCAAGTTGATTCAAAAAGATGTAATTTATGGCTTAAGTCAAGGAAACGAAGTATTAAAGAAACTAAATGTTGAAATGAATGCAGACAAGATAGACAAAATACTTGACAACTTAGAAGATGAGAAATTGAAGGTTGACGAAGTCTCGCAACTCTTGGGCACGTCTTCTAGTTTAAGTAATAGCGAGGAGCTCGAAGTTGATGAGGAATTCGAGAAATTGAACAGAGAAATAAATGGTGAGAAGCAAGAATCAAAATCACAAGTAAGCCTCCCAGAAGTCCCTGAACGAGATATCGAAAATCTGGTGGAGTTTCCTGATGCACCACTGCGCGTACCTAAGGAGGAATCTTCTCAACCAGAGTCATACGAGCATCTTACGGCCTAAGCATTTATAGACGAATACATACTATATCATGATTATACACAAGATGAGAGACCAACCAGGTTTGGTCAAAATTGTTTGAATCTCCAATGCGGTTATTCATCTAACCATTCCAAGAAATTAGGGGTGAAATAAGAGATGATTAATCTGGCGCCGGCTCTAGTGAATCCATAATGACTCTCAAAGGCAATATCTTTCAAATCAACAATACCCTTTTCAGCTGCTGCATGCAACATAGCATATTCACCACTGACATGATAAGCACAAATAGGGTAATCCTTACAAATCTCAGCTGCATCTTTCAAAATGTCCAAGTAGAATGTCGATGGTTTAACAATTATAGCATCACTGCCTTCTTCGATATCTCTTCTTAAGGCTCTGCGTGCCAACCCAGCACCACCAGTTGGTAATTGGTAACTTCTACGATCGCCATGAGAAGGACAGCTCCCTACGGTATCTCTAAATGGTCCATATAAACTACCGGAAAACTTGGCAGAGTACGACATAACCATACATTGATGTGCCAACTGAGCATCGATTAAACCAGTCTTTATTTCCTTGATTCTTCCATCAACCATATCGGAAGGTGCCACACAATGAGCACCAGCTTCTGCATAGTTAACTGCAACCTTTCCGATTCTACGTACAGAAACTTCACGGTTCAAGCTACCGTCTTCAAGCAAAACACCACAATGGCCATGACTGGTGTACTCACAAAGACACACGTCACACATGATAAACAAGCTTGGAAAGTTTTGCCTTAAAAGCTTAATAGTAGTAATTACAGGGCCCTCTGGATCATCAGCAAGAGTTCCAACAGGGTCCTTGAGTTCGTCCTTGACAACACCAAATAAAATCACTGATCTAAGACCCTTTTTGATCAATGATTCAACATAAGGGATTACTTTTCTGGTACCAAATCTTCTGATTCCTGGTAAAGCTTCCATTGGAGTATCTTCGTCTGGTTCATCAGATATGAATAATGGGAAAATAAACATATCCTTCGAGAGCTTGCGGACATGTTGCCATTCTCTGGATAAATCGTGGTTATAGCCACCTTGTAAGACAGAGCTAATCGAGGTTTTGGAAGCTGGCAAATACTCTGCGGTGTGAACCATGACTAATAATTTGACTTCTGACTGCGAATCAATGCGAAGGGATGATTAACGTTGAATGATTAACGTTGAATGATTTAACAGGTAATATAAAACGACATGATTTACACGGGAGAGTATATAAATTAAAGCTTGTAACCTCAATATTTAAACTACGTAATCCCACTACGATAATCTCAACACAATTAAGTATCTCTATTTCTTCTTTTCGGCTTCTTTTTTCTCGATTTCTTTTCTCCCATAGTAGAAAACTTGACCAGCAGATACAGCATTAAGAGCAAATGAACTGGCGTATCCCGCCAACAAAACATAGTCCCTACCTAATTTGTCAAAGTTCAGGATTGTAGTGAATACCCGCGACAAAGATCCTAATGCATTCGCATTAACAGTTATAGAAGACAAATGGCTAGTACTCTTCAATTCATAGTTCTTTCTGATTTGTGGAAGCTTGGAAATAATAGAAAGTGGAATGTTCAATACTTGTAAAGCACTTATAGCTGAGGCTGGAACAACTTTTCCTAAAATTACAATGGCTCCAATAACAATTCCGATCGGCTTAAGTAATTCAGATAAAGCTGTTTTTATTTGATCACTATCTTTGATTCCAGATTCCTTTAGCTTGGATCTAGTGTTATAGTAATTAATCAATAACATAATAACAACGTTCTGTAATCCTAATAACAACGCTTCACCATAACCTATAAAAGCATTGTTATTTTGTCTATTGTAAATAACATGGATTAAGTAGTTGAAGGATTCTAAACTGATACCTTCCAATGAAAGACCCCGGGCCACATTGATTCTTTGATGTAACAATTTAGGATTGGTGATCTTTTTAATTTGGGGAATTTTAATCACACTTGAAATCCCAACAATCCCTGAACTAAGTAGTAAAGATAAGACTTTAGCGAATCCCACTTTCTTTATCTGACCGTAAGCCAATTTCAAAATCATTATTTTCGAAACATCAGGGTCAAACAAAAGACTGACTAACTGTAATACTGGAGGTCCCATACTGTGATATTCTTTCAATGGAAGTGTTGTACAATGAAAAATTTCCCTAAAATTTCCAACTTTTGGTTTGGTCCCATATGATTTTGCTGCGAATCCCCCACAGAAGCTGTGAAATCGAAAAATCATAACCCTAAATTAGAATCGGGCCATAACATTTCTTAGGAATTTTGACAAAAATAGTAGATTTAAATCGCAAGATATATTCATTATACACTAAGAAGCTTTTTTAGTAGCTTCGATTTTCTTCAACTTCTCCTTCAATGACTCCTCCGACTTCTCTACGTACTGCAAATTCTCTAAATGCAAATTCAATAATTTCAAAATCTCTTCAATCGGATTTTCGTTTTTATTGCCAGATTTCTCGTCTTGGAAATCTCTTAAAGAATTTTTGTTAAATGTATCACTTACACTGTTGATTTCATTGATAAGTAAAGATAAGTTTTCACCCATGTCACCCAATCTCTCATCCAATAATTCAGCATTATGGTATGCCTTTTCTCTTAACTTATCCGTAACACTCAATCCATTAGCTGGCTTACCACCATGGGATCCCATTATTATATTGTCATTTCTGGTGGTATTATTTTCTATGTTATTCAATAAAGTATCGGCTTGTTGTTCATAATTATCTAATAATGCTTCCAACTCTGACTGCTGGCTTTCAACAAAATCCAAGTGTTGGTCGATTTTATTTTGAAGGTTTTCAGCTTCTAATGTATCTTGATGTAACTTAGATATTTCCTTTCCACTTTGAACTAACTCAAGATCCCATTGTCTAACATTATTGGTATAAGAACGGAAAATGTTGGATGTGCTGTTTAATTGACTGGACCATTTTAAAATTAGATCATCCATAGTTTTATTGTCAATTGAAACTTCCATCGGAGCGACCTTCTTAGGTTCAACCTTAGATGTGGTCTGAGTATCCTTCTTTTCTTCCGGCTTGTTCAATGAGAATCCCAAAACAGCTGGCTTGTCATCCTTTTTTTCGTCTGCTTTAGCTCCCAAAGTAGATCCAGAGGTTTCTGGTTTACCCTCTTGTTTAGCATCAGTTTTGGATCCAAGAAGGCCACCGGATGAACCACTTCCACCAATAGAAAAGTCCGTTGGTTTATCTTCTTTCTTTTCTGCTGGTTTTGAGCCGAATGAAAAAGCTGGTTTATTTTCTTTCTTTTCTTCTGGTTTTGAACCGAATGAAAAAGCTGGTTTATCTTCTTTCTTTTCTTCTGGTTTTGAACCGAACGAAAAAGCTGGTTTGTCTTCTTTCTTTTCTGCTGGTTTTGAACCAAATGAAAAAGCTGGTTTATCGTCTTTCTTCTCAGTAGACCCACCCAATGGGAGACCTCCAGATGGTTTAGAGACTTCTGTCTTATTACCGAACAATCCTCCTGGCGCAGAAGTACCGGATGTGCTACTTAAACTGAAGGTGGGCTTATCAGTTTTCTTTTCTTCTGGCTTGCTACCAAATAAACCACTAGATGGTTTATCATCTTTCTTTTCTTCCATTTTATTACCAAATAAGCCACCCGTTGAAGAAGAACCTCCCAAAGAGAACCCAGTAGAAGGTTTATCATCTCTTTTATCAGTCAGCACAGGAGCGCCGAATGAAAATCCACTAGTTGAAGGCGTATCATCTTTCTTTTCTGTGGAAGCACCAAAAGAAATCCCTCCCATGGATGGCGTCTCTTCTTTCTTTCCTGTAGTTGCAGTGGAACCACCAAATGAAAAGTTACCAGTAGATGGTTTGTTCAGGGAAGAAGACCCCAATGAAAAACTAGATGGTTTCTCGTCTTTCTGTTCTGTGCTAGAACCTCCGAAACTAAAACCCGAAGACGCTTGTCCTGCTGGTTTACTACCAAACAATCCACCAGAAGACGTACTGGTCGTGTTTGAAGCACCGATAACGGGGGCTGAAGAAGTGTTGTTGCTGCTTCCTAGGTTGAAATCACTACTTCCAGGTTGGGCAGGCTGTGTAGAGGAACTGCCGAACAATCTGCCCGAAGATCCCATAGCGGTTGATTTGGAAGCGGTATTTGACGTTGAAGAAGCACCACCGAATGAAAATGCTGGTTTATCATCTTTCTTTCCTTCCGGTTTTGTACCAAATAAGCCACCAGTTGTACTAGGGGAGGAACTTGTGGTAGGATTTGCACCAAAGCTGAATCCACCCGTATTAGAAGTATTTGAAGCAGCTGGTGTTGTGGATCCAAAAGGGGACTGGGTTGATTGTTGTTGGTTGCCAAATAATCCTCCAGATGCCCCAGTAGTTGGAGGTGCATTGGATGTGGAAGCGGGGGTACTTCCGAAGGAGAATCCTTGAGTTCCAGCACCACCTAATCCCGAAGACGTACCAAATCCTGAAGGTTTACTGCTTGCATTGGTAGTTCCTCCAAAGGAGAAACCACTATTAGCAGATGATTGGTTCAGGGTGGAAGTGTTTCCAGGGACATTAAATAAAGAACCGCCAGTGTTTGTGTTATTGCTTCCAAATGCTGGAGCATTGGATGTGCTAGTGTTGTTGTTGCTCCCAAGCGCTCCAGAAGGTGGGATGGATGAGCCAAATAAACCGCCAGGAGATGGTTGGTTACTCCGGTTATTTTGGCCAAACGGTGATCCTGAGTTCGTATTAGCACCTGAATTAGCACCGAACAATCCACCTGAAGATGATTGTGTGTTCGAATTATTACCAAACATGTCAGGCAAATACGGAAATTAATCTGTTGGTGTTCGAGATTTGATTTTGTAAGTTTTTTTCTCACTGCGAGTTTATTGCAAAATTTAGAATCAAAATGTACTGAGACAAATAATGGTTAGCGTTTACAGACTCCTTAAACTAAATTGTATATTTATTTACTTCTTAGAACCTTGAGCAGCGACAGCAGCGGCACCAGCAGCAGCAGCTTCTGGGTCCAAATAATAAGCTGGCTTAGTTGGTTGTAATTTTTCGTCCAATTCATAAACCAATGGGATACCAGTTGGAATGTTCAATCCAGCAATATCATTATCAGAGATTTTGTCCAAATGTTTAACCAAAGCTCTCAAAGAGTTTCCGTGGGCAGCAACCAAAACGGTCTTACCATCCAATAAGTCTTTGGCGATTTCGTCTTGCCAGTAGGGTAATAATCTGTCAATGACCAACTTCAAAGATTCGGTCTTTGGTAAGACAGAGGGGTCGATATCTTTGTATCTGATGTCACCAACTTGAGAGAATTCAGATTCGTCATCAATAACTGGTGGTGGAACATCAAAAGATCTTCTCCAAGTTTGAAATTGCTCTTGGCCATACTGTTCCAAAGTTTGAGCTTTATCTTTTCCTTGTAAATCACCGTAATGTCTTTCATTCAATCTCCAAGATCTCTTGACAGGAACAAACAATTGATCGGCACTGCTCAAAGCAATGTTGGCAGTTTGAATAGCTCTAGACAACTTAGAAGTGTATAAGATATCAACATTCAAGCCAGCATCCTTGATCAATTCACCAGCTCTATGAGCTTCCTTTTCACCAACATCAGACAAACGACAGTCTACCCAACCGGTAAACAAGTTCTTTTCATTCCATACGGATTGACCGTGTCTAACTAAAACTAACTTAACCATTTTGATTTATTCAATTGCAAAAAAGCGATGTATGTTACAAAATTTCTGCTCGAGCGCAAGGAGGTGTATTTAAATTTTTCGCTGCCAAAATTCGACAACTGGTGATTCGGTTGTTCGGACCTGTGTGAGCCTTCAGTTGAAAAATCAGGCCGGGGTCTCGGGTGCGATCACGTGTAAAGAAACCGCTCACCTGACTCCATTGCATTATGTAGTAAACTTTGAATAAGGGTACACTCTCTTTGTGTCTTTGATAAACATCTAAAATACCGGTTTGTCTGGGGGAATCACGTGTGATTCCCAAGGTAACTTCGGTCTCAACTCCGAACTAAATTGAACTCCTTGCCTGTGAAGTCTAGTTAAGCACTGGTATAACATTTTACATGAATGTAGCAAATGTGTAACTTCTAACCTATCGACACAACTGACTGTAGATTCTGATCCATCGTTTTTATTAACCTCACATCTTTTTGAATCATAGTTTAGAAATTGTGTTTTATGACTATATTAAACTGTAATAATCACAACAAAACTAAAATTGATTGATAGTGTATGGATATCATTTTGATCATTGATAATTAGAGATGAAATAAATGAAGCTGGCATGTTACATTCATGAAATAATTTTTTGGATTTCGTCTTATTGTCAGCATTACTAATATACACTTTATACAAAACCTATGAATCCCCCAAGAGAGTATCGGCAGGAGAATGCATGATTTGAGTTACGAATTTACCGGAGTACCTGGTAATACATGCAACGGTAAGCACATCATTCCGAATGGAAGTAGTCATAAGGTGATTTAAAATTACATGATTTGGAATTGAAAGATGGTAAGCCTCTTGGTTAGAGGCATAGTAAGATGAGTCAGCTCTTCTTAGTTGAGGTCTTTTGCTGTTACCACTACCCAGTTGCAGGTCTGCCATAAATGAAGCAGCTGGAGGCCTGAAATCATCCAATGGTGCAATAGAGCTGAAATCAGGTGGGTGAAGAGATTGGCCCGGAACAGGGAGATGAGTTGACGTTGAAAGGCTACTATTACTCTGGCTATGCAGATTGTTATTGGAAATCTTATTCAACAAAACGTTGTTCAAGTGTGCTGGAAGTTGAGGTGGTTCAGGAAGCTCAAAATCGGAATTTTGGCTTTTGAAATAACTGTAATTAATAAAGACTTCTGGGATTTCACTGGAATACTCAATTTGCTTCTTCGTATGATCAAGAAGAAAAGATGATGAGTTATTATCAGAAAGAGTAATGTAGTGTTCATTTTCTGTATCTTTACCTTGGGTAGATTGGTCAGAGATGGCCTGGTTATTTTGTTGAAGTAACTCATTTTGCATTTCAGTTTGTAAATCATCTTGTATATCTTCCTCCATATACTCCACATGTTCTACATTTGGTTCTTCTTTACTGATCTTGGCCAAGAAACTCCTACTCTTTCTTTGAATTTTATCTATCTCATGCTGACCTGCAGATTGGATAATATTAGCATCATATTTTGTAGAAGCGGACACAATACGATCAGGCTGATTTTGAGAATGGTTGAATAAATGCAGACCATCCAAAACTTCAAACCAATTGAAGAATATCCCTTCTTGATCTGTGGCAGTTGGTAATTGATCACTCACCCTATACTCGTTATTAATAATATACAATAACTTGTGAACACCCAAAGGTAACCGAGCTGTTATTACATATTCATTCGGGTGATTGATTGAGGGCTTAAGTCTTATAATATTTCTCCAATTTGAAAATGACCCGATAATTGAAACCTTTTGAATATTCTCTTTAAGAACATTAACCCATTTAATTTCAACGGCCACTAAACCTTGAGCATCAGGTGGTACATAACTGGGAGTAATGTGGGGCCTTTCTGGGTCTCTGTTGGATTTCTGAGTCGAATCACTCACTATTTTCGTGAAGTCAACTGTAGATAAATCTGGTGTGGGAGTTTCAGGCCGAGAACCAAAAGTATTTCGACTTGTATGATTAGAGAAATCATCTATCTCCATGTTGTCCATATTATCTCCATCTGAAACTAAAGTGGTATCATTTCCACCATTCAAGGATTCTGCTTGAACCTCTTTGTTGTTAGGGATAATATTTCTCGTGAGCTCCGTTTCATCAGTCCCTATTAAATCATCCAATTCATTGAATTCGTCTTCAATTAAGTCATTCAGGAACTGATTATACTTCAAAGAAGGCCTTTTAGAGGAATCCTGATTAACGTTTGTAGTGGGAGGATTTGACCTATTGAATAAATTTTGATCTTTGAGATCTTGGTCCTTCTTGACTTCGTGTAAGATTAGGTCACTGAACTCTTCATCCAAATTTTGAGGTTGAGAAGTAGCATTAGAAGGAGTTGACTTCCTCACATTCGATTCATTGTACGTGACGGAAGATCTTCTGATCTGTGACGTATTGTTACCCATAACGATATCTAAATTTGAGGGTGTTCTATCAAATTTTTTTTTCTCTCGCTTTCCGTATGCGTTGCTCCAAACTAAGTGAAGTAAATCCCTACGCACTATATACAGGATAGATTGGGGTAACTATAAACCGAGTTAGAACCAGTGGCTCAGATAATACGAGCGGAGTAGTAGAAAACCAGAGAGTTGAATTGACGATGAGGAGTATTTTTTGCCTCCAAGTCTAGGCGGTCAAAAGGGGGGTGGCTCCCTTATACTCTGAAACTTTTTAGGATCTACTGCACTCGTATTGCGTTCAAAGTTTTGGCCTAGGGCTATGATGTAAGAACTTGTTCCTTCGATTGCTAGTTGCAGGACCTTTCGTCGTGGCACTATTTTAACAATAAGCTTAAATAATTATTTTTGAACTTGAAATTACTTTCTTTACGGCTTTAACAGGGCACAGTAATCTTCTACGGTTAGGCAAGCCTCTCCAGCATTTTATTGAACCAAATTACGCTGAGTAGGAGCGTAGTTTTGGTCCGGCTAAATAATAAAAATAAAAATACAAATTGTAACGCGAGTAGTGTAGATTATATAATTGACTATGTGGAAAACTTCCAAATCACTTTAGGTTTATTTTAGCAAACTTCCGGTCTAAAGAATTAGATAAGCCGTTCATTTCTTCATCAGACCGACCATAAAGCTCACACCACCACTTTACATCAGTATAATTAAAAAATACAACTTCATCTTTTTTATCATACTTTGGATTAACAAACTCTTTAGGACGAGAATTGAAATAATCCCAGACCGATACAGTACTCTCATGTATCTGGTGTAGCTCTTTAAACTCACGCTCTGAATCACTCAAAAAAGTTCCATATTGGCACGAGTAATAATGATAGAATAGCCTCTTCAAGAATCGACTATTGAATTCAAATTGTGATGGATGTTGTTTCCAAATTTGATACACACAGTCTAAAAATTGATGAAATACAGGTGATTTCTCATTACTTCCTCCATAGGTTCGACTAAGCAACGTAGTAGTAGTATCATTGCTCTCTTGTTCATCCAATGCTGATGTTGAACCAGATGGCTCTAATGCTGACGTCAGTGATGCCGTATCTGGAGTGGATGTATTACTACTTGCTGCTTCTGCAGCTGCAGCTGCAGTACTTCGTATTCTAGTTGCAGCCTTGTTCGCTGCTTTTTGAAGGAATAAAGCTACACTCCTTGCTGAACCATTTCCTGAACCTGGATCGTTGTTTTCAGAGTCTTGTAATGGTTTCGGTAAAATTGCACCAGTGCATCCACCATGGTCAGCTCTGGTATTGAACTTGAACCCAAAGCTCACCCATTCTTTCTCTATTAATACCATGAAACCTTTCAATGTTCTATAATACGGATCGAGACACATCTGCAGTAATGATGATACTTGTGATGTTCTATCCCAACCATCAGAACAATGAATGAGAACATTGGTGTTGTTCAAATGAACAGATTTGCTGATACGATCAACAGATTGTAATATGATCGAGATGCGATGCAACCATTGAGATTTAGTCAATGCTTGCTGTAATGCCAGATATGATACCTGATCATTATCTGCATTCAATGACACTGGAAATTGGTCCAATTCAGTCAATGTGGAAGTGAGCTTATTTAAAGAATCTCTTATGACATGAATATTGTCAATATTTCCGAAAATCTTGTCGACTCTTCTTAAACCGTCTTGAGAATTTTCCTCTTGATCTGAAGATTTCCCTCTATAGAATTCTATGTTTTCTGTACCGGCGCCAAGTGCATGCTGAGCCATTGCATTAGTAATAGGCCGAAGATCCACAATTAAATTTCTTTGTGGTTGTCCAATGAACTCATCATCCGGGTCTAACTTACCAAGCCTTTCTTTCTCTTGTGATTTAAAAATCTCCCCAATTAACCTCTCATCCTGAATGGAGCGGTTTTGAATGTTAAGACCAACTAACGGTTGGGAACAGCGTATTATAACATTACCATTCTTACTTAGTCTATGCTTATATACCACACTGGGAATTCTTTGTTTTGAGCGAAATTTTGATGCGTGCTTAATGACATTATCAGATATAGAAGCGGGTACCACAAGAAGCTGGGGGTATGAAGGACATAGTTTATATTGTTCGTTGATATTAGATACTCTCCACAGAACACTCGCATCTTCCATGTCATTCAATCCCAATCTAGTATACTCTTGTATGGGATCATACATTTGCCAACCTTTTGTTGGCAAATTCGACTCCATGATATTCGGTTTGTAGTTGAACGCATAGAAAGTTCTGATATCTTTCAGGACCTTCGGCACCGCGATCAATGCACTGAGTTTAATGAGTACTTCAGTACACATAGCATCATTTGAAAAATCAAATGAATAGAAGGTGAAATCTTTACACTGAATTCTAATATTTGAAGCTGAATAGTGATCAATGGTTGTACTTTTGTAAGCATTGGTGAGTTGGATATCTTTCATATCCGGTGAAGGCCTTAAATGATTATCTTTATTCGATATTAATGCAGAACCTCTGGATTTTTTGATCCTATCAATTATTGGGTAGCAAATCCATATTTCTTTTGGAGGTTGATCTTCAGCACCTTGGGGGTAGAAACTGAACACGAGGTGGTACGTCGATAAGATCAATTTCCCAGTTATACAGTACCCCCTTCTGGATAATACTACGTTATCCACAGTCGATATCTGGAGCTGTTCCATAAGAGCCTTTGATAAAGGTGTTGAGAAGTCTCAAAAAATCATGAGGCAGAATTATTTCTAGTGCTAAATATTTATTATTCTACAAACCATCAAATTTACGAATCCCATGTTCATGCGTTTGCATATTTCTAATCTGTTTAGTAGTTAATGTGTTGTCTTGAGGAATCTTCCTCTCATTGTTTTGACCAACAGTTTCTTCTTGCTTCTCTCCGATGTTGTCTCCAAAGCTTATATTTCTCTTCTTTCTCTTTACGAGCAGTTCCACAAGATCTCTCCTTTTACGAACTATTTGGGGCTTCTCTTTATTTTCACCATCATTATCATTATCCCGAAAGTCATCCTCGTCACCACTTTCGTCACTCTTTTGGGCCTGTCTTTCGTTTTCGGAGCCTGAAGCTTTGGTTGGTGCCAGATTGTTGTCTTCACTGTCCGAAGAATCAGATATATCCTCACTGCTGAAACTATCAATATCATCATCAGAATTATCTTCACTATCACTATCAGACTCCTCAATAATGTCTTCCTGTGTTTCTTCAGACCAGATTTTCAATGTATCCATACCAGCACTAATCAATCGGTAATTATAATCAATATCTAAATTACCAACTTCATCTACGGCTCCATACTTTCCAGTTGATGTGGAATGAACTCTTGTTTCAACAGTTTTACCTACTTTATAGTTTATTCTGTGTAAAAGACCATCACTGTCCCCACACCAAATAGAATTTGTCATATCATCAGTATCACAATTCATACTTGGAACTATCGAATCCAAGGATATACCTTTATTGACCTTAATCCGGGAGAGCTGATCACGCCAATGATTCTTGGAATTTTTCCAAATTGTCACAATCCCTTCCCCATGAGACACCAAAACGGTATCATTCTTATTATCATTAACATTATCAGACGCAAAACACATCGAAAGTAATTCGTCTTCTTGATCGTCAGATTGAGTAATAATCCCCTTACGTATATCAATATGGGAGAGAGTAGTAGAACCCAAAGTCAAGTAATGGTAAGCAGAGACTGCAGGCATTGGTAGAATATGATTGACACAATCATCATGAGCATTAGAAACCTTGAATTTGATTTTATTTTTGGATAAATTGGAACTATCATATACTAGAACATCCCCTTGTTCAGTACCGGCCAAGAGGAACGGATGAGTGGCAGAATGACACATCTTGGTAATAGCGTCTTCGTTAGAAAAATGTTTGGAAACGTCAACTTTTCCTACAACTTTTCCTGTCTCTGTATTAGCCTTCTTGATTATATGATCCGTTCCTGCCGTATAAAGATTCTCTCCTAGAGTTTGTGGGAGTGGATCAAAGAATATTGATCTACACGAGCCTTTGTGCCTTTTAGTCTTCCATAATGTGTTGAAATATGGGCTTTGGGTTTCATTGAGATCATCCACAACAGTCCACCATTTTGTTTTCAGCTGAGAGACAGATTTTTGGACCTCCGTTATTTTGCCCTTCTTGAAGGCTTCTTTCTGTTTTTGAATAAGCAAGTTAAAGTGCTTTGATTGTTCTTCTTCTAAAGTCTCTGCCTCATATTGAGAACAATATACATGCCCAGTAGCGAAGCCCTGTGCTAGTATTGGACGAGTGGGATGGGCGGCAAGTGCAAACAAAGGCTCTGTATAGTTTATTTCGAGGATAGGTGGTACCTTCGATTCTAATTCCCGTGCAGCATTAATAGCGTTGTTCTTTTTCTTCCCCATAGTCGTAAGAAGCGATGAGATGAGATTCAAATTGATAAAGATGCGAGCAGGTAATTTAAATACAAAATTTAAAAAGCGTAGCCAAGTGAATGTCAAATACATAGGAAGCCGGAAGCCTTGCAAACCATGTTGCTATATGCTAAAAAAATGATTTCTCAGAATATTATTCAAAAAGTGGTTAGATCGGGGTGCAATCAACTCTATTTCGAAATCAGTTGTATTCGGGATTTCAAATCTGCCCATTATGGTTTTCCTTGTAAAAAAATTGGTTCTTGCTATCAAGTGTTAACTTAATATTGCCCACAAGTACCGAAACCTACATTCGCTTAAAATACTTTTGAAATTTTATATTCTACACACAAAAAGCGAATCCATTACATCAAAAGAAGACTTAAAATATATCTGGACACCCTTCCATTTGGGCATCTTTTCTTTGCTTCCAGTACTCACCCTTAAATTCCCAGAAGGCATCCCCAGTAACTGGATGCTTCTTTTTAATGAACCAAACAGGCTTATACACCTGCTTTTTAAGTTCTCTTTCCTTTCGTGCGGCTCTTTGTTTCTCTTCGACTCTTTGCTTCTCCGCAGATGCTTCGTCATATTGACCATCTTCCATAGCTCTTTGATCAGGTCTCAATCTAGTATCAGTGGGAGCGAGGAATTTTTTCAAGTTTTCATCAATACCATTCAAAGTGATTGCAAAGGAGGTCAAATTGAAAGGAACCAGAGGACGTGGAGCTGCTTGCCAAATCAAGAATGCAGCCCCCAGGAATGGATCCTTGCTAATATTTGGATTGGAAGATTCTGACTTAGACACTAAAGATGCACGTCTTTCTTCTTCATTAGGCTTACTTGGTGCTAACTTCTTACCATAAATTTTGGAGTTCCAATGTCCACCAATCGCCCATTTAGCTTCGCCATTCTTGTCAGTAACAGTACCGCTTAATTGGTAAGCAGAAGAAGCTCTCCAGCCTCTTTGTTTCATATCAATAATAATTTTGTCGCCAGTAGTATGGTTAGTAACCTCCATTTGACCAAAGTTATCAACAGTAGGATTACCTACAATAATACCTACAACAGAAGTATTGACTTTTTTCCAACTGTATAATTCTTCATGAACCTTTTCACCATTCTTGTCCATAACTCCATTATCTGGTCTAATGACACAGAACATCTTACCCAAATGTTTGAAATCAAAGGACCTACCTCTAAACTTGGAATCCACAGCGTTTTCACCATAGTAGTCCCACTTAGCAGATTCAGCTCTACAGGCACTGATGGGAGGATGGTGACTTACTTGTTCTGACATCAATCTGTAATTCTTATCCGGACGACAGTATTCAAATGTTTCACCCAACAATGGATTAAATGGCTTAGCAATTCTGTTTATGGTGGAAGCATATTCGGAAGAGGCAAAAGCACCCACATAAGCAGTACGTAAGGAAGAATCATCAAAAGTTGCAGCATGATCTAACAAATCAGAATATTCAACATCTTCAGCCAATCGTTGCAACAAAGAAGTACACTCGTTGAAAGAAACAGGTAAAGTCATTCTCGTCATATCTTTACCAACCATAGATTTCAAAATACCCCAAAGACCAACTTTTGGCCTATCATCTTCATCAAGTTTTAATTTAGTTCTTGGTGGGTTTTCATAACCCAAGAACGAACCCTCTGATTCGATCATATTGTTTCTTGAAGCTTGAGATTCATTAAGTTGTGGTGACTTTTCAACAGCGGTTTCCTGTGCCTTTTCGGTACTATTTGTTGTAAGTGTATTAGAAGGATTCAGCAGGGATTCATCACCCTCTTCACCCTTCTTCAAAGGATCTACAGATTCAGTTCCAGTAGCACTTTCCAGCTCATGGCCTTGCTCCTCGAATGAGGTGTTATACTCTTCAGACAATTCATCTGCGTCAAAAAATTCCTCGTCAGAATCATTTAAGATTTCATCAAGAACCTGTTCGGCACTATTGGTTTTTGAGTCGGATGCAATACTTACATCCGACGGTAAAGTACCAGTAATAGAAGGAGAAGGATCTAAACCAGTACCACCTGCAGGGGTAGAAGCTCCAGATTTGGCAATGAGAATCCTCTTTAATTGCTTTTTTTTACCTTCATATTCAACCAACTTCTGTTCTCTATTAGCAATCTCCTTTTCGAGTTGACGAATGGAGTTCTCCCACAATTTGTTGATTTCTAATTGACGTTCTAATTTCCTATGATTCTTCAAGTCTTTGTTCGAAATCAAGCTGTTGTATTTGTTGAAAAGGTCTTGAATCACTGTTAAAGTATCAGTACCCACTTTACAAATTTCCAAATCTAAACTTTCAGGAGATTTCAATACATTGTTAAACAAATCTAAAATGCTTTTAATTTGGACATCTAAAGATCCCTTAACAGTAGAAATCTCATTAGACAAATTCTTCTTGTTAGGGTTTCTTGCAACAGATTCGCCATCACTAACATACTCATCATCATCATCTTCTTCATCATCATCATCATCATCATCATCATAATCATAATTTTCTATATCAGTGTCAAGGAAACTCGATTGGTCAATGGAGGCGTTACCTTGAACTTTAGCATATTGTTGGGTTTCTTTAATTTGAAGGAGGTTAGGGTTATCAAGACTTTTCTTAAATGTATTAGATCTTGATGGAGGATTTGAATTATCCTCATCTTTACTACCAAGGGAATTCAATGAAACGTGACTACCCGTTCTTTTATGTTTACGTCTAAGACTGAGACGATGGTGTTTACGTTCAGGTGGTACAGTGTCAACGCTGTTTCTACCCATAGTAGGACTGGTGGGAGAATTAATATCTTCACCATCATTTGGAAGTTGTGGGGTATCAGCATTTACAGGACTAGCTGGAGGACCACCGCTTACCTGTCTACTTCTTTTTTTAAGATTATCCTTGGCAAAAGTAATCGCATTCTGTAGGTTCCATACCCATCTATTTGTTTCAATAGGATGATTTGCTCTCAAATGCCATCTAATGCCATTTTTACCAATAATTTCGAATTTTAATTTCTCAGAAGAATCCAAATGTAATGAAGCAAACCCTAAGTTCAATGAGCCCCTACATGCATTATTGGTATCATCTTGATTGGCATAGTAGGATAAAATTCCCTTATCGTCCAATACAAAGTATCTCAACTTGTAACCAGATGCAAAGTTGGTCCATTTTTTTAAGTAGCCTTTGTAAGTAGGGGCCCCTCCATTTTTATTACCAGTGGAGGTCACACCTGGGTCCATGATAGTTTGATCTTTGGAGGCAACCTTCAACAATTTTCTGATTGGATCATTTTTGTTAGTGATCAAATCGATAGGCAATTTACCTCTTTTATCTCTTTTAAAAGGGTCACCGCCATGTTTCAAGATCCAATCACACATTTGTAAATCGTTCTTACCAATGAATTCATGCAAAACGGTATTACCGGTTTCGGGGTCAGCACCGTTTATATCTAATAACTCTGCTGCTCTTGGATTCGATATCAAGAGCTTCTCTAAGTTTGCAAAATCTCTATTTGTAAAATATTCTCTAAGTTGACCGGCAGATTTCTCCACAAATTTTGCTCTTTCAAATTGCATCAATTGTACAATTCCTAAATCCTTACTTAATTCCAAAGGCTGCTTCTTTTCTAGGTTCACAGTGGTATCATTAATATTTGGTAATGACAATAAATATTTAACAACATCACCTCTCGATGAAGCAGCCGCTAAATGTAAAGGTGTATTACCGTGTTGATCTTGAGCATTTATGTCAATGTCAAGACTACTACAGTGACACACTAAATACTGAATTGTGGACAAGGGAGCAACTTGGACCGCATAATGGAGAATTGTTTCTCTGATCAGGATAATGTCAGTCGTTTGAATTGTCAGTTTGGTTGATTTAAGACTTTCAATCACCGAATCTACTTTGGAGGTATCACCGCTCCTTAAAGCATCCAATAACTTGAGTCTCAATAAAGAAGCATTTAATTGAGAATCCATGATGACTTATTTCAAGATTCGGAGTCTGGTAACTTTAATGCAATTTGTCGTCTTGAAGTGATGGTTATCTCAAATTGGCTGAGCACAATATGTATATGCAGGAAACAAAGCAAAGCTCGAAGTATAAACTCTCTTACGTTGTGAGGTATAATTTGAAAGGATTGTACAGCGAGAACCAGGAAGCCACTCGAGTGTGCGTGTGCGCGGCGTGCGCACTTGATTATCTCATGGGATGACATAGTCAACTAAATGAAACGAACAGCAAGTGAAAATTCAGCAACCACACCAGTGACATCTGTTAAGAAGCTCAAGATTGACCCAAAGATCAATCATGTCATATATTTAAAGAATCTCAATGACCAGATTAACCTGGAAGTGTTGAAGACGAACCTCTACTTACTATGCAGCAGTTATGGAGATATTCTTGATATAGTAATAAAGCCTAAGAGTAAAAGGCTTCGAGGACAAGCTCATGTGATATTCAGTAATATTGAAGAATCACAAAAGGCTCTAAATAACTTACAAAACTTTGAATTTTTTGACAAAGAAATGAAGGTGGAATTTTCAAGAAACAAAAGTAAGTACATAAATAGACTCCAGAACGAGATAGAAAATAACGAGTAATGATATATACTATAGAGAATATAAACGTAGCGTTTTTGGTTTCTAATAAAAGTCGCCTATTCAAAAAGAATAGCGCCCTCTAAAGCATTAAATACGCAATCTGGAACACCAACGCCCTTTCCGAAGCACATACCCCCAAAAGAAAGCCTGTTATCGAAGTCTTCTTCTATGATATCAAATACCTTTTGTTTTGTGTCTTTGTATCCAACATTGTACTGTGGAATACAATTTTTATGAAGATTGTATGAAATTAGTATATCATTCTCACCCAAATCGATCTTATGATTATGTGACTTAGCCTCATCCCTTATGATTATGTTACAGTCTTCAAGATTAACACCAAAAACTCTAGTCAAGGTAGTTTTGACAGCTCTTAAAGAGATACTCGTTGATGGAATACCTTTATTATAAAAATGCCCACCTAACATCATAGTGAGATTGGTGTATCCATTTGTTTGGTCAGTGGAGGCAGGCACTGAATTGTTTCCTATCTCGCAGACATGGTTGGCAATGGAAGAATCGAATATTGTCCCCAATAAAAATTCTTTGTTCTTGGACCATTTTGGTACTAGAACTCCAAACCCATCCAACGTCTTAGGGATTAAAGCAGGATTGATAGTGTAAATGTTAGCCATAAAGACACTAACATATTCGATAGAATTAAAATGGGAAGCTAATTCTTTCGAATCAATAAGTGGAGACAATGACTTCATATCGATAGTGGATCTTATATGGTCAAATACATGCTCTTCCGTCCCATTAACGAGTTTTCCTTCTTTGGGGAAAATTTTGCTTATATCCGAATTATAAATAAATTTGACGTTTGAGTTTTTCTTTAAAACTTCCAGCAACATCTTTGGGTACTTAGATAATGTATCTCTTAAGCCCACAATTGGGTGACCTTTCAAGGAGGATTGCAAACTCAACAAGTCAGAAGAAGGAGATATCTTTTGTTCATAACATTTGATAGGCTCAGGAAAATCTTTCAAGAGTCTTTTAGACCGTTCTTTCTCATTAGTCAAATACTTGAACAACGAGTGGAGCATTGCTTTGATAATAGATCCATGTTCCTGATCAAAATTTTGCAAATTTGGGAAAAGTGAACGAATACTTAAACGAGACACATCACCGGCATAAATTCCATGAACTATAGCACTTAGTATCTTGTCTGTTATAACAGTATTACCGAATCTCCGTTTGAAAAACGATTCGATACTTTCGTCTTGAGGCCCTTTGAGTTTTTGGAACGGTTCTTTCAATACACTTTTCAACACACCTGAAAACAATTCTGATCCACTGAAGTCAATAAAAGACCCAACGGAATGTGGGACAGGGATGATATTATAGCCAGAGTCTAGCAAAAACTTACGATTTGCAGCCGAAGTAGATTTCATTACCATGATTTGATCTTTATACCCATTTTGGATCATCGAATCTAGTATCAACAAAGTACCATCACTCACACCTCTCAATGTACGAGGACCCTTCTCCAAGCGTATTTTACTCGAGGAATTATCTAGTTCAGTAGTTTGAATCCAGCCTCCGGAACGAGAACTAGATTCGAATATGGTAATCTTGAGATCGGGTCGTAGTTTACAAAGAAAATAAGCATATGAGAGCCCGGATATTCCAGCCCCTATTATCCCTACAGCTCCATTCTTCGGTGGTTTTGGTATGAGTCGTTTAGCAGACATGGTGTTCTGCGATATTTTTATCAGTCGATATTTCGCAGCCTGAGAGTATATAATGAACTTGTATATTTATATTACCATAAAACTGAAAACCAACGATTAATAAAATACTAATTTACAGGGAGAGTTAATATGCGTGGTATATATCTTGACTTGGTTTACTCTCAGTAATAACAGAGAGATTGTCGGTGGAAAACTTATTATGTGTCGTAATAGTATTCTGTTTTGATAATGGAAGGTAGGATTCTGTGCTAGTATTTCTTAAAAGATTGATTCTTTGATCAAAAGATGAACCTTCAATCAAATTATTGATACTGCTTTCGCTATCATTCAATAACGTGTATGGCTTATTAGAGGAACTTTCACTGTTGTTTTCTGGTTCACTTATATTCTTCGGCAAATCTGCAGGGTCAACTGTTGAATAATTTGCCTGTGCGTCATCAGTAATAACGCCAATATCTTCTCTACTTGTTTCTTCTTGCTCTTTCTCGCTACCATTTGTTCCTTTCCCTGTTGTATGTGTAAAACTGCTTTGAGAAGAAGTGTCCGTAGTGAGAGCAGTTTCAGGAGGATTAGAGGATTGAAGGGACTCAGAAGAATCCAAATCTTCTGGTGGAGTAGGCTGTGATCCGCTTAAAGAAAGAACTGAGTCCGAATCGCCAGATAACTTCAGTGGGGCTAGGTTGCTCGCAAACGATTTTGATTCATCTGAATTTGATTCTGATGCAGGACCAGGGTCTGAAATTGAAGAGTAAGAGACATTGGACTCAGGAATTGATGAATTATTTGTGGGCAATACCCCTAATGAGTTATCCAAATTACTGGTCACACTATTTGACACTGATACACTTGAAGGGGCAAAGGAGTTCACTAGGGATGACCTTAAACGTGAAGACTTAACAGTTCCGGAAGATTCTGAAGCAGAACTCTGATTGACAACTGCATCAATGTTCAAGGGTCTCGCAAATGACTTCATGTCATCTGCATCTTCATCATCTTCTACATCAGTTTCATAAGCAGGTGGTGATGAACTAGGCAACCATTCCGGTGGCGATCCAATGGTAATTGATGGTATCCTACTCAAAGGGTCCTCTGTTACTGAGAAGGACCTGGTTATCGGCGAAGATATGCCAGAAATAGCCTCCTCAAAGGAAGGTAGGCTTTCATCATAACCGGAATTATTCCAAGGTTTTATTGTAAATCCGTTCCCGTGGACTTCTCCGTTCTTTTGAGAAATATCATCTTGTTTCTTGTTTTGATACAGTGGAGTCCTGAATGATATGGGAGAAGTTGTACCCGGTCTTCGTGGGGGTAAGTCTACTTCATCATATTTTGGTAGCTGAACGGATTCTTCGTTACACTTAGAACTCAATAATATCAATGGAGTATCGACAACAACCTCGTAATGATGCATTTTGAAATTGTCCTTGGGGTCAGGCTTCGATATCCTAAAACACACTTGTAATCTATGATAAATTTGAATGTGACGAAAGTTGGAATCCGGGTATAAAGCCCTTGTCACAGTAGTAAACCCTTGTTTAACATTTTCCTTGGCATTGTTGTAACTCACCTCATTCATCAGTGTAGAATCAGGGATCATAAGCTCAGTATCCTCTGAACCAGGGGGGAAAAGTTCACTATGACTGTGACTTAAGTTTGTAGCTAAAGTGCCAATTAATGGAGACGAGGGTATATTACCGATGGTTCCGTTAATGTTTTCGGTCGATATGATCGACGCATTTCTTGAACCAGTAGCTGACGAATCCCTTTTATTCTTGAATTGTTCTTCGCTTTCACCGGACTGTAACATTTTATCATTTTTTGTAGTCAAAAATGGTAAAGCGATATTAATATCTAACGGAGAGGCAATCATTGTGGGATCCGTATCACCATGTGTTTTCTTTTTGGACCTCGAATGACTTTTACCACGAGACAAAGGATCATCCAGAGCTACTTGATCATCCTCGTACCATGGCAAATCTGAATCTTGTTCATAACAACTGAATAGCAAATTGTTATCGGGACATTTGATGACTTCTTCTTTATACGGCTCACTAAAGGTAGAACTTGGCTTATTTTTGGTCTTTAATTCACAGACTGGAACAACTCTTTCTCTGAATTTATTTTCTCCAACTAAAGGTCTTAAGTAATAAGGATCTTCACCATCATAGTCATATTCCTTGGACATATCTTTAGATACATATGTGATCCTCTCCAAAACATTGAACTTAATTCTCTTAATCACCACATCTTTCACCAAAGGTACAACTTTGACATTGATAGAATGTTCTGAACCTAAGGAAACATATTTTCTAGGAAATGTAATAATATAATGTAAAGCATCGTTCCATACACGGTTGACGTAAATTGGCTTATCCGCAATAGAGTTTGCAAGTGATGGTGGAGTTCTGACCATTGGCAACTGATAGCTTGACTGTAATGTTAATTTTCGATTGAATTTCTCAGAGTTCTTCTTAAGAGACACACTCAAATTATGGCTAAGTGATCCATTAATTGATGTAATTGTAGGAGGAATGTGTTCAGGAAATAGCACCGGCAAAACAAAAACGTAAAGACCAGCTTTGTACGTTTTTTGGATATCATTAATTGGATCATTCACCAATGATGAAAGTGATTCACTGCTATTATTCCCTGCCTCATAGAAAGTTTTGGAATCCTCCTTAGAGATAGAGGGCGAGTCTTTTAATCTGTAATATCTTGTTCTTTTAGCTAGATCATCTGGATCAATCCTAACCGATTTAATGTCACTGGAGTTAAAGTTGTTTACATAGAAATCAGCATTAGACAAAGTTTTCAGCCATTCCATCTTTCCAATCTTGAATTTTTCTTTTGTCAAATTCTTATTATAAGGATCACCAGTTGGCCACAAAATACCTGTAAGACTAGCCAACTCAATAGTTATTGCACTTAAAGAGGTATCCTTATTAAGCTCAACTACCACAGCAAATGTGTGCGGAATGGGGGTATCACTATCTATCTTTGTACACACATAATTAGGTGATCTATGAGATTCCAATTTATCCTTAAGTTCGATAGGAATATTATTTGAATTTGGATTAGGAGTGATTTGATCACCAGTTATTGTCACCAGTTGGGGTTTATTAGACGGATGCGACACGTTATCAGTTTGATCACTAATGAGCTCATCCAAGTTATCATTATAGGAAGAATTTTGAGGGATCCCCCCATTTTCTACATCTTCATACGTAAAACTGGCCGAGGTTGCCGGTGCTAGATAGATGCAGTTATTGGAATTTGCGACGTAGATTTTGACATTTTTGGAAAGATTCTGGCTATTCCCTTGGACCTTCTTGGCCGGAATAGGTTTTTGAAGTCCAAGGTTATCCAAAAGGGTAAATAATTTCTTCAGAACCACTGATTTGGTCTCTAACTTAATAAGTTCCTTAGTCAGTCTTTTGGTTGCAGACTTCGAGCGATGAAGTGAACGGGTATCGTTGGAGGTGTTTGGCGATAGAACCAAGTTTGAGTTTGAATTATTGGGCATAACCGAAAGAGAACGAGCTCTACTACGTATACTCTTTAGCGTTGGGTCTGGGCTGAATACTATGGATGGGGTGGACAGTGGATCGATAGAAGTATCGCTTGACCTCCTACTAACCTTATTGAGGAGTTTTTCAAATTTGCTCATGACTCTTAAAGGGAGGAAGGTGGAAGTTGTGTAGAAGCTGTATAAATGTGGGTATGTATAAGAGTCACCTCGGGAAAAAAAAAGTCTCACTATCTTGCATTCAAATCTACTGGGGTGATTGGAAGTTAATGCGAATAGGAAAGAGTAAAGAGCGCCAATTAAATGATTTTCCAGCGTAAACGGTAGAGAAAGCCTGATAACTTACGTGTATATATGGTATATGATTATGGTTTACCAGCGGTTTCTTAAAATATAACAGATTCAATCAATAAACCTGAATATTTATTAAAAATAAGGCAGATTTTACACCTTGTGGCGATGATGATCATAGGTCGAGTTTGATTATACTTGGTCCGATATGCGAGACGACTTTAGGCGGGGAGGGTTCGCTGCGGGCCTTGTGTTGGTGGGACGAAAAGTCTTGAGCTCAGTGGGGTCACAAATTTCTGGGTCCATCAGTCGCCAAGCACCGCGCAGTTGCTAAAAAAGGACTGATAAGGAATTGCCTGGATCTATTCGCGGAAAGTATTGTTTTGGATTGAATGGGAGTGGCATACGAGTAATAACCCGTACTAACTAATAAACCATTCTTTTACTTCTTTAAGCTGAATTTCAGTTTTGAAAAAGGGCTCACTGTTCTTTGTTTTAAATTTTGATATTAATATTAATAGTACTCGAATACGAGCTAGTTATTTAGTGGGGTATCAGGCATCGCATAATTACTAATGTTACCAATGCATAACCACAAAAGTCTGAATGTGTTCAGGCATAGGCACATCACAGACTACTTCATAGTTGCTACTACCACCAGTGGCTGTAGACACCTTAATAGCTTTAATGTTGCCCTCTGTTGTTGAAGCTACAATAACCATTGCATTTCTTTTGCGACTTAGTAGTAATCGATTGCACTCTACCACACCGAATTTGTATTCGTACAGTTTGACCTCTTTCAATGTGGGTAAACTTATAACACTAACTTTTGACATGATATCCGTATAAACAAGGCGTCGGCCTACGATTTGTAAACTTATAATAGGCAGTCCCGTATTTTTTATGATTTTAACAGGGGTGTGATCAGCTCTTGTACGATCGTAAACTGCTACAAATCCAAATTGAGTACCACAAAAAATGTAGTGGTTCCAAAATTCGATTGACACAATCCAATAGGTTTCAAAAAATACAGGAACCAGCCATCTTGGTGATAATCGTTCTTTAGTGAGAATATCACTGCCTCTACGAAGTAAATGCCGAAGTTGATTCAAAGAGTCAACATTAGTGTTTCTTACATTCAAGAGCTTACTGTCTCTCGGCAGATCAGCAAGATATTCTTGTTTCAATACAAGTTCGTAGTAACGAAGACCATTATCTTTACTCCCCACTGCTACTTTAAACGTTCCATTGTATTCACATACCTTAATGCAGGTAACAGGGCCGTGGAGTTTGTATTCTTTGAAACTATTGTCCCCGTCGTCGTTAATTAAATCCCGAATGACAAAGACACCCTCCATCGAACAACTGTACAAGTATTGATGTTTAACTATACCAATATTGATGATTTTGTCACTAGGATCAATAATGCCATTTCTCCACTCTTTAATCATTTGATAATCTATTGCATGAGGGTAAAGTTTATATAATTGAACAAATCCTGAATCTCGAACTACAACAAGATGGGGCTGTCGTTCAAGCAAAACTTGTTTGATATCTGTAATTCTGTGGGTTCCTTTACAAATTTCAGGTCCGAGTATTTGAGACACTAGGTCCACTTCTGTTTAATGTGTTAGTAGGAAATGCAGGCACAAGTATAATTGAACGTACGTTGAAGGCTACCGGTCGAAGTGGCTACTAGTATGCTCATGTTGAGCTAAATGTGGAGTGATCAAGTGCGGGTTAAGTATTCAGATGTCGTACATATTCTTTGAAGAAAATTTAAATGTCGCTGCGACACCACAGAGTTCATGAAAAGTTGCGAATTATTCTTGTTTACCCCAAATTTCGCACCCATTTCCACGGATACAGTATGGTCGACTTTAACGTTAACGGTAAAACTGCCTTGGTTACAGGAGGGACTCGTGGTCTTGGCTATGATATAGCCGAGTATCTCATCTTGAATGGAATTTCTGCAATCATCATAACCTCCAGAAAAGTTGATGCCTGTAGAGCTGCAAAAGATTCGTTGGAATCATATGCCAAGTCTCTCAAGAAAACTGTATCAGTCATTTCAATACCTTGTGATATGAATAATGATGATGACGTGAGAAGCTTTTCAAAGGAGGTTAATTCCCAAATTGATAGTTTGGACATTTTAATCGCCAACGCGGGAGCAACTTTTGGAGCCCCTTTCGAAAAACATCCTGTTGCTCAAGTTCGTAAAATCTTGGATACTAACATCACTGGCGTATTTCACACTATTCAGTTGTTCGCTCCGTTGCTTGAAAAATCTTCTTCCCCCGAAGATCCTAGTAGAGTTATCATCGTCAGTTCGATTGTGGCCTTTGCTAATGATTTCAAGGACACTTATGGTTACGTTGCAAGTAAAGCTGGTGTTGCACATCTTGGAAGAAATTTAGCAATCACATTGGCTCCCAAGAATATCACTGTCAATTCAATTGCCCCTGGCTTCTTTCCTACCAAAATGACAAAGTTTCTCCATGCAAATAAAAGAGAAGAAACAAATTTTGGTAATCCGAGAAAAAGATGGGGCCAAAAGGAAGATATTCAGAACACTGTTTTATGGCTATGTTCAAAGCAAGCTAATTATGTCAATGGTATCAATTTGAATATTGATGGAGGTTTGCACCTAATAGGAACTTCGAAATTATAGAGTTTATAGATAATTGTCTATTAAATATAATCTTGCTTTTGAAATTGGATAGATATGTTCTCTTCGTTTTCCTCATCAGTTTCATCATCACTAACACCTGACCCGCCAATAATTGGTTTAACAATTTTTAAATTTAATCCAGCTAGAGGTGATCTTGGGGTCTCAGGTGATAGTGGTGAATTAGGTTGCTTATTTAAGCTCAATTCTTGCCTTTGCTGATCATTAATCCGATTTTTTAAAAGGCTCAATCTATTTTGAAAATTGGTTGATTGGTAATTGAGACTGGTTTGTTGTTCGTATAGTAATCGATCCAAATGTTGTATTGATTCGTCTCTTTGCTCGATCATTTTTTCACTCAACATGACATGCTTCCGCAAGTTCACGTTGATAATCTCAACATCACTCAATTTTTCGTTCAACATGTATAATGACTTTTCCAATTTGTTCAATTTGATTTCTTCTTCATTCAGGATCTTGAGATTATTGATCTTGTAATTTATGATTTCATCTTCCAATAGTTTAATCTTTTGATCTTTTTGAGTCAACTTGGTCAACATTTCATACCTTGAAGGTGAATGAGGTGACTTTGGGGACTTTGTAAGAGTGGGAATTCTACTTTCAAAATCTCTTGACGGAGAGACTGGAAATGGTCTCTGTGTTGTGGAGTTTTTTAATTGGTTCTCGAGCTTTTCTATGTAAAGCTTATGCTGCTCATTTTCCCTTTCAAGCTGTTTCAATCTGAAGTTCAACTTTATTGAACTGAGCTCTTTGTTAACATGTGCTTTGTTTTTTATATGCTTGGCTCTTGAACCAAAACGGAGAGTTGATAAAGTTTCCAATTCATCCCTTGAGCTGGGGGAAATGTTAAGTATCAAAGTCGTTCTTGAGTTACCTCCCAAAGATTCTTGCAATATCCTTGTTAACTTAGAATCACGATACGGAATATGGGTGGATTTATGATCAGTTAATGCATAGATAACATTACCCAATGCAGACAAAGAACTGTTGATATTTCTAGCCTCCTGTAAAGTTTGACCCGCAGCACCGGTTCTATCTACCTTTTCACTGCCTGCCAAATCAATTAAGAATAAATTCGATTTCCTTATAGAATCATCTTTCAAATTTTTCTGTTCTAATTTGATTTGAAATATGGCATGACTTCTAGAGCTCTCTAAATTCATATTAGTGAAACTTGATGCTCTATGTTTGATACCAAGACGAAGAAGCTTATAGAGCTCTTCGGTATTTGTTATAAATGCGTGAGATAGTCCCTTCACGTATACTCCGTGATCTCTATCTTCGTGAATCGATAATTTGGTGTTGTCACTCACCAACAAATCATTGATTTGTTCTAAGTATATTTCCATGATCGATAGACTCACTGTGTACTCTATTTCTCTTGATCCTTTACTCTTGATTTGTTCAAAGATTTCATCACTTATTCGAGGTATCAACCCTTTTTGGACACCATCATGGATAGAGGTTCCCAACATGGTGTGTGACTTACCAGCGCCAGTTTGACCGTACGCCAATATGGTACCATTGTATCCTTTCAACACATCTTGGACAGTATCTTGAATCGAATAATCGAATATATCAGATTGCGTAGCCTTGGGATCAAAAATTTTATCGAAAGTGAAGCACTGTGAAGTTTCCTTACCTTTCACTTCAACTGAATCGCTATTTCCAAAAACGGAAAAGATTTCTCGATCACCATTGACGATCTCTTCTTGAGAAAGACACCGTAACCTACAGATCACTTTAATACGACTGGAGGCATCACCGTCCTGAGGAAGCTTAATTTCATGGCCTGAAGATTCTTTCGAAGGCGAAAGGAGCTGGGATAGCCTCTTGGGCGTGTGAGGTGTTCTAGGCCCCGAAGGACTAGACACACTCGACATTAAAATATTCGATACGAATCACAAAAACCGGTTTATGCGTTTTTGGATTTTTCGTTAGATCTCAATGGCGCGTGTAGATCCGATTCTGCGTATGAAGGCTGACACGAAATGACGAGGACTAATCACCGTAATTGAACTAACAAGGTCTATCTGCTTGTAGATACTATCAACTTTAACCAGATTTAACAAAAGTATTCATAAATTAAAAGAGTTTTATTTGAAGGGCTATATATAAAACTGGCTGAAATCTTCAAGAAATTGACGCGGAAGATCTAGAGTATTATGTATTCGTTATAGACATTAAATAAAAGGACAACTTAGGACCTTAGAAGCTCAATTGTTCCAAAGTTTTACTCATTTTTGCCGCCCCGTCAACAGCTACGTTATTATCGATTGATACTTTTGCTCTACTTGCCTCCAATCCATTTAATAAAACACAAGCTTTACAAATTCTGTTTGAAGATAAATATCCACATTGTTCACATTTCCGAGCTTCTCCTTCGGGCTTATTGAGAGAGACAGAGCCATCAAAGTTGAACTCCTGTTCACTGTTATTTGTTCTTTCAGGTAACTTCTTTTTATTTTTAAAACTCTTTGTTACTGCTTTCTTCTTCAATTCCATATGTTCTCCACTATAAATAAGATCCATAATACACGAAGGTCTGATTGATTCTAATGCCTTTAATAACTCTCTAGTGGTTCCTCTGAATGCTTCAGGTGCATAAGTACATTCAGTAGAGAAATAGTCCAACTTCTTATAATGGGCATACAAGACAATCTCTTTTTGATAAGTGTACTTAAAAGGCTTAGATCTCTTGATAGGAGAATCATCTGATTCTGTCTTAACAGAGCAAGAATTCTCTAATCTCTTAGTATCGCCTCTTAGTATATTCATCAACACAGTTTCTGCCATATCATCGGCATTATGACCAGTTAAAACATGGTTTATTCCCAACTTTGCAGCTCCTCTATCTAGGGCTTGACGTCTCAATACACCACAATAAGTACATGAGCTTCTCATCCCAGAACATGAAACAATTTCATCCATAGTCCAGTCATATAATTCCTTGTAAGAAACGATTTCCAAAGGCATTTGATATTGCTCTTTATTTCTTTTCACTGTGGCCAAGGAATCATCTCTGTACCCTTTGATACCTTCATCAATAGATAGAAGAACAAGGTGCAAACCATATTCATATCTTTCGTTTAATGTCTTCATGATACTGGCCAAAACGGTGGAATCTTTCCCACCAGAAGCTCCAATGGCTACAGTCTCACCTTTATAGAATAGATTAGCGCCAATAATAGTGTTATGAATCTCGGTTTCAAATACTTTGAAAAAGCATTCTTTGCAGAGCTTCTGTAAATTCTTTGGTCTCTTCATTACAGCCTTACGCCCATGACATAACTCACACAACTGTGAAAGTTTTAACTTCTTCTCTTTTTTAGGCTCAAGTGTCATAATAATTTTTCGGCTCATCGAGCGATCTCAAAAAGAAAACCTTCCTCAGAAATACATATGACTACTTATATTATATTTTAATAAAAGCAAATGGCAACAAATAGTGTGGTTTTCGTATTCTCTGTATTTGTGTATTACTATAGATAGTATCATTCAATGCTAATCTACAAATGAATCTAAGCGGTAGCTTGAAATTCATCGTTATTAGAGTTGACATTAGCAAATCTAAATTTGTTAACGTATTCCTCTTGAGCAGCTTCCTTTTGATCTTTTGGAGCCTCTTTGTTGTCTGCTTGTTGGTTTTGTTGATGTGGCTTTCTACCACGACCGTGGTAAGCAGTTTTTTCGTTCTTTTCGGTTAACAATCCAACCTTATCATTCAATATAATGGCCAATTCCTGTAATCTAGTCCTCTGTTGATCGTTACTTGCAAAGCTTATGAATTTGTTACCGTCACTGAAAGTAGCAGCTATATCACCATTCTCAATCATTCTATTCAAAATTTCAAGAACCTTTGCGGTTTCAAGTTTGAAATTTGAAGATAACAAGTCAATAGATAACTTTGCGTAGATTGATTTATAGGTGAAGATGTAAGTTCTCAAGCCTTCAATTTGTAATTGATTTTTCATCATGGATAAAAGTTCGGTATTATTCGGGAATAACTTCCAAATCTTGATGGAGGATAATAATTGGTGAGCTTTAGCCCAATCACCTCTTTGCAAGGCCTTAGAAGCATGGATAATATGGTCTTTAATACTTTCTGGTGGACCAGTAAAATACTGTCTATCATGGAATTCCAATTTATTTTTGAAAGATCTAGCGGAAACTTTACGTTTGTTATCCTTTGGAGCGCTAGCAGCTTGTGCTAAAGAAGGAATCTCAATTAACAAAGAACTTGTCATGTACACACATTCTAATAATTCTAGGTTGATGTGCATGTGGAATGGTAATAATCTTTGTTTTTCAGTTACAGATGCTTGACTCGGATACTTGGTATTGAAACCTTGGCCCAATAATTCCTTGGATCTTTGAGAGTTAGCAATTTCGTTCAATGCAAGTTGACTTTCTTCGATTAATCCAATTCTGAACGCACTTAATCCTAATTGAACCAATGCTCTATTGTACATGATTTGTAAGGATGAGTCAGCCGTATGGATTGTTGAATAGAGTTGGGATTCGAGGAATAACTCGTTAGCATTCTTGTGATCATTGTTGACCGCATAGTAATAAATTTTACTTAACACAGCCTTTTTCGAGTAGAGGTCAGTAGCGTGCTTGATCAAAAAGTCTACCAATAACTCAATCAATTCCCTTGGTTCAGAAGATCTTGGAGTTAATTGTGAATCAACAGATCCGTCCAATTTCTTCAATGCCTCGGATTCATTTGCTTTGATTAATTGATCAGGTTTGTAGTAAATACGGTCTAATCTTCTTAATATGATTCTAGATAATTGATCATTGCCTTCGAAAACCGAGATCTTATCAATTGGTGTGGTTTTTTCAACATACAATTGACCTTTTAAGATTAAGTTATAAATACTACTTTCATCCTTTAATCTTTCAACGTACTCAGTGGAGTGAGGATCAGTGTGTTGTAAGGTTCTGGTTAATTCATCATCTAATCTTTCGACTAAAGAAGTAATAGATCCGAACACGACCTTGATTCCTTGTTCGTTAGTTTCTGGTTCAATGTCAACCTCATCAGTTGTTTTACCTAATTCACTAACTTGATAAGTACTGGAGTTATTATTCAACAATTCCAAAAGAGAATTTATCTCTTCCATGTTCTTGTTCCATTGATCAAAAGGCATGTATGTCAAGTTAGAACAGGCATCGAATCTAACTGAGATTAACATTTGGTAGATTGAGATCAATTCAAAAGTTTTGCTGCTAGTAGCATTGGCTTCTAATAAGGTTTCCAAGGTTTGAATTTGTTCGAACTTGTCAATGTTCTTCTTACCTCTAGTTTCACTTATTTGTTTTAAAGTTTGGAAAATAGCACTCAAGTTTCTAACAGGGCCAGTGGTAGAAAATGCAGTGGACGATTCGTCTACAGACTTGCCAGCATTGGAAGCTAACGGAACTTCTACAGGAGTTTCAGATTCGAATAATTCTGGTTGTTCTTTACGCAAATCAACTAACTCCTGGAATTCCTTTGTTTGTCTCTTGACTCTTTGCTTCAAAGTGTTGAAAGCCTTGGATTGATCAGAAGCCATCTTCTTTTTATCTTGATCTCCTGAAGAAGATTCAACGATAAATTGTTCTAATTCAACTAAAGCATTGATGAAGAAATTCGGGGTACCAAAGTTTTGTTGGTGAGCTCTGGTTAATAATCTACCCAATTTGTCGAATTCATTCAAGGCATTTATCCAGTGATTGATTAATTTGGCTGTGTCCAACTTATCAACAGACTCTTTGATATCATCAAATAACTTTTCTTTAGCTGATTTTACAACCCTTCTATCTTCATCATCACTATCAGACCCATCATCGTTACCACCTTTAAGGAAACTGCTCTTTAAAAAATATGAAACCCCTTGCTTATCGATATCGCTATCACTTTCATCATCACTTTCATCAAAATCATTGAAAAAATCGCTGTCGTCATCATCTTGTTCAGAAGGGGAAGAGACCAATGCTTCTTCTTCCGAACTCAATAAATCTTCTTCCTCCGATGAGGAATCAGAATCATACTTAATAAAGAAACGTGACATCTTTCCTTATTGTATCAAAAGATTCTCTTGTCTATGTAAATCAAATTTTCACTCGATGAACTACGCTGAAAATTTTTGAGAAAAACAGTTTGAGATGTACGCGCATGTTCTCTAAATTACTACCAGAAAAGCGAAAGATTAGAATCGCGTAGTACGATATCATATAACTTGATATTAAGCAGAGACAGATTATTCTGATGTCCTATAAGTTACAACGATGGTTAAACCAAATCATACATCTTCATATGCTTACATTTGTCTAATTATATTTATATAGTCCGCTTACCAAGTCTTAACGTCGTAGCTTTTAACTCTCAGAAACTTGAAGGCCCTTTCATTTTTCAACGTTAAATACGAGATCTCCCCAACTCTATCATCGTCATCGTTCATCTTCTTTCTTATGGTATAATACTTGATCCAACTGAGTTTATTGTACTTGAAAAATTTACTCAATGACTGAATTTGAAAATGATAATGGAAAGAGTAATAAGGTACCGAACCCTCTTCTATTGTAACATGTATATCACCCGTTGTAGAAACGGTCCACTTGCCATGATAGATCCTATGAGCTTCTTTGACAGTACTAGGATGATTTGAAATCTTTACCTGGTCCATTGCACTAGTGACATTTCTCAGTAAGTTATATTTCAGTAATTGTGGTACTACGCTATGAGGTTCCAAAGCAGTCAACATCTTAACGCAAGTCCCATCTGGGTAAAACCTTAAATACCTATAATAAGTGACAGTCTTCACTGGGTTATACCAGCTATCCGAGAATTCAGCCTTTCCCCCTTCACTGTAATAATTCACAACACTGATATAACAACCTTTAAATTTAACGAAGGGTCGTTCTCTTATCATCTTTTTCCAAGAGTTGTCATAAGAAGGGATGATATCTAATTGGTTTTTGGGGATGGGGAGATCATTATCGTTTATAAAGTTACCCACTCTTTGGTTAGCCTCTATGTACAGTTCGTTCTCTTCATAGTTCTGTTCAGGGTAGATCAAGTAACAAAGCTTTCTCCATATATCATTTGTACAAAGACCTAAAAATGCAAATTTCTTACAGGTTATGGAAAAGTTAATCCATGCTTCAGGTTCAGAAATAAGTAAAATCTCTATGATGTATAGCCAGACATCGTTTGTTAAGTGGATTAAAGGTGAAACAGGCTTTGTAACCACTTCCTCATGCCCATCTACTCCGAGGTTAGCAAACTTTATTACAAGGTTGTCATTATCTTCATCGTCTGGGCCTGGTGCTCTGGCTTCTATATTGGCAAAACTCTGCAAAAGTTTATCTACGTCGATAGCTTTCACTTTTGCTTCATCAACTCGAATGATTGAATTTTTGCCATGAAGTTCCTTGACCTTTTCCATTCTACCAGGGATTGTTTTACGATAAAGCATATCGACTTTTTCATTTAATTTGAATGCTCTTCTGTACATTTCTATAGCATCAGACATTTGTCCATGGCTTTCTTTTTCTATAGCCCTTTCAAAAAACTCCATGGCTTTCTTATCTTCGTCTAGAAAGTGTTCACATTGATCCAGGTGCTCTAACGAATTGACATTATCCGTCCTGGCAGTATTAGACATTGGATTAGGTAATATCGCGATTGAGTATGGAACTTGGAGATAGATTATATGATGAGACTGTGAGGGCTTGATAGGCGAATGATTAGCAATTGTAGGTTTAATTGGAAAAAACATACTGGTGCTAGTATTTTCCACAGTATAATGTATAACGTAGGCCAGCTGCGTAAACTCAGTATTCGTATAATCACTGTCTAGTCTAGCTATGTTTCTCTATATAAATGGGTGGCACTAGCTTGGTTCGTGGAGAAAACCAAAGTTTCCGCCATGACTGTTTTTTGTTTTCTAGTGATGGCAAATACAATAAACTCAGCAATATCTTCCGCATACAATGGCTCTGTACCAGCATAAACAGCCTTGGCTTTTTCCAAATCACCTTTGAATCTGACATTAGAAAATTCAGTTTCAACATTACCTGGATCGATTTCGATAACTCTTATTTTGGTGTTAATCAACTCCTTTCTCAAAACATGAGAGAATGATTTAACACTAGCTTTGGTAGGACAATAGATACCTCCACCTGGGTATGGGTCTCTTCCAGCAATTGAACCAAGGCAGACGATATCACCAGAATTTTTGGCCTGGAAAATTTTCAATACTGCTTGGGTTAAAGTTATCAATCCTAAAACATTTGTTTGAAACATAGTAGTTATGTCTTCGTCCAAAATCGTTCCAACTGGGTCTTTTCCCAATGCAAGACCTGCATTATTGATTAAGACATCAATATCAGCAAATTCTTTTGGTAAATTCTTGATGAACGGTTTGATAGTGTCTAGTTTCGATACATCTAATTCACTTGTCAAGATTTGGATTTCAGGGTATGTGGATTTCAATTCAGTTGACAATTGATCGAGTTTATCTTTTCTTCTTGCCGTAAGAATCAATTTAATTTTCCCATTAGCGGTGGCAGCAATTTCTTTAGCAGTAGCATCACCGATTCCCGCAGATGCTCCAGTGATTAAGATGGTCTTACCGCTTATTCTTTCAGCTGCTTTGGTCAAAAACGACATTACAAATATTCAACAATTGAAATTGAAATTGAAATTGAAATTTTCGTAAAATCCGAGCCTTATCAGCAAGCGCGATCTTCAAATGACGCAATTGGAAATCTGAAGCCGCACATTTACCCACAATACTAGGGTGCAGTTCTGTAGGTGTTCAAAAAATGATAACTTCCTTGATCTATGTATTGGAGAAGGTTGTCACAAATTTAGAGTGTGGACTTCCCTGGAGCCATAACTTCTGGCTGCAAAAAAAAGAACCGCGCGGTTGTGAAAATCACTTTTGAACACAACAAAATTATTTAAATATCTACTAATTGATACATGAAATGACACTCATGGTATACTAATTGCCTTTGAATACCTAAAGGCAGATATCTCTCAAATACTGCTATGACCTTGTTTGATTAGATGGGTGCTTCAATCAGTTATAAGATAAAATGCCCCTGGTGTCCATTACCAAAAATTTTCCTTTTTCCTGTGGATATCGAACTTTGTCTATCTCCATGCTTTCGGTTTGTGAGTTTGTCATTTGATCTCGGTGCTATTGAGTCTTTTTTACATTAACAACTATCTCTGTGGTAAAAGAAATAGGCTGCAAAATTTAGCGCGGACGGGGATTACGGGAAATAAATCTGAAACACAAATATAAATCCTCTAACAATAGGGATTAATAATCGAATCTCGAAATTAAAATTAACACTTCAGTTTTCAAAAAAGAGAATTTATAAAATATTATTTAGTTATTTACCTACCTTGCCCATCATGTCTTGGAATGGAATTAAAAAAGCTATCAATAGAGCTGGTACCCAAGTGATGATGAAAACAGGACAAATAGATGAGACGGTTGACAAACACTTTGATTTTGAAGAAAAACGATTTAAAACCATGGAAGCAAATTCTATAAAACTTCACAAAGAATTGAAACATTATATGGAACTGTTGAGAGTTTTAACTAGTGCCCAGGTTAATGTGGCTGAGGTTTTCAGATCATTTTACGGGGAGGATGATTTGGTAACCGCTAAAGAGAAGGTAGAAAAAGGTATCAAACCTAACAACTTCAGTGAAGAGTATTATAAGGTGATTAAGGAATTGAATGATGTTCAGTTAGCTGAATTAGAGGGCCCTTATAATCAAGTTGTGTTAAATCTGATTGCTCGTTTCAACTCTTATTTCATTGAAATTAATGAGGCTATAAAAAAGAGAGCCAATAAGAAACTCGACTACGATGCCATGAAGAAGAAGCTTCAAAGAATGATTGAGAAGCCTAGTATAAATGAGTTGAACAATAACGAGTACGAGATAAAATTAGCTGAAAGTAGATCAAATTTGGATAGATCCAAGCAAGCTTATGATAGCTTGAACGATAAGCTCAAGGAAGAATTACCCCAACTAATCAACTTGAGGATCCCATTTTTGAATCCTCCATTTGAAAGTTTTATTAAACTTCAATTACGCTTCTTCAATGAGAACTTCAAGAGCTTGAATGATTTACAAGATAAATTGGATGCTAACTTACAACAAGATTTTGTAACAGGAAATTTGGAATCAAGACTTGATAATGTCTTAGTAAGGATGAGAGAATTGAATATTACCGGCAACTAGCAATCTTGTATTGCCTTATGACCATTTTAAGTCTTTGCTTCAATTGAGGAAATCTTTTTTTCAAATTCAAGAATCGATTTGACCTTTGAGCTTTATAGTTAATGAATGAAGATATCTTATCTGTTAAAAAATGACCGCGATATTTCAATCTTTGATACAAGTGAGAATCAGGAAAGAGAAAAAGAAAAATGTTGGGGAAATTAAGGGCCACACGGCATGGCCTAAATGGAGCGGATACAGCTCTAAATGATGACTTCTGGATAAGGCATTCTGAAATTTCTTCTAGCATTTCCTCCAAAAGAGTGACGTACACTCCTTCTGCTTTGATGAAATACTTCGAACAAGCCAACTTACCTAAACCTTCATCAGCACAAGCTCTTGCATCGTTGAATTCACCATTCTCTGAAGGGGATTTGTCAAAGGCATTTTTGTTAATACGATACTTCCAACTAAGCCAAAAGGGGTTTTTCATAACTAATGAAAATTACGATAAAACTGGAGCTATGATTAAATATAATGGGGCTGATAATTGGGAATCAGTCATGTGTTATATGGATGCTTTACTATTTGCCATGTACGCAAATTTGGATAGTTTTGAGCCAACTTTGTTTCTTTCCAATCAAAACCAAAATGTATTGGTTGATAGGCTTTCGAACTTGTTGAGAGTTTATGTGAACTTATTGAGATCAGGTCATCTTATCAAAACAGATATTACCATACGCATATGCGAAACCTTGCATGCATTGGGTTATTCTGAGGCAATGTCGCATAAGCAACAAGATTCTGCTACATTATTTGAATTTCTAACTGAAACTTTACACATGCCTTTACTTACATTTAAAGTGGACATTCAACATGGAGGAAAATTCAATAAGGAAGACGATAGGAAATATTCAAAGGAGAGAATGCTTTTCGTGAGTTTACCTGAGGTTGCTGAGGATCCTGATAGACAAAACCCTCATGATACTGATATTTTACTAGAGGAATGCCTTGAACACTATTTCAATAATTCTATTAGCGTGAAAAGGGAATTAGAGCGTCGAGCTACTATGGAAAGCTTCAGCTCTCAAAAACCATTTGTCGAACTCGTTGAAGACACTGAAAATTCTACAAGGCTCTCTTCTGATTCACTTTTAAAATCTTCAAGCCATTTCCAAGTTAGAACCAGATCTTCAACATTATCTATCTGGACAATCAATGAGGGCGAACAAAAATCTAAAGCAAAAGAAGTCAGTTTACCTGCCTGGATGTTCTTGAGAATGCTTCCATTTTATACTGATGACAATGATCTTTCAGTGACCGAAGAAGGCAAAGTGAAAAGTGCCGCTACTAATTCCAGAGAATTTGCCAAACGCAGGCCTGTTCTTCCGATTTGCTTAAAACGTTATTCGTTCGAAAACCAAAAAGCCAGCAGGCTGCAAACAAAGGTCATAATATCCCCTATTATCAATTTACCACCCTTTGTCGCTGACGATTCTGACGATTCCAAGTCATCCCAAAACTATAAATTGATTTTAGAAAGTGCCATTTTCCATAGAGGCACATCCATATCCTCGGGCCATTTCGTATCTGCTGTAAGGAAAATGTACCATAAAGTGAACGAAACCGATGATGAATCTTACAATGCTGTATGGTATCTCTATGATGATCTTCACGATCCCAAAGTAGTGGAGAAGACTTTCAAAGAGATTTTTAATACTGAATGGCCATATATTTTGTTCTATAGATTGATATCATATGCTGAGTCGGGTTCATCTGCCAATAGCGTCCATTCTTTACAAAGTTCATTATCGAGCTCAACAAAAGTGATCGTCCCTCAGGGCTCTAAAGCTAAATACTGGCAGGAAGATACACTAACTCCGATACTATCACATTCAAACCCCCCAATTCTAACGACAGAAAATAGTAACAATTCAAAAATGTCCCCAATTAATTTTGGTGAGTCAAGCGACCCAGCTACGAGTCTAATTCCAGGCGATACAAAGTATGTTGATATAAAGGATAGGTACTATTGGTACGTCCCTGATCAAAATATGAACTATTATAAAGAAGATGCATTATCAATAGCCAATACTAGAAGAACTAGCTTGACTGCTGCATTTAGAAAAAACAGTCAGTGGAGTGATACGTCACAAGGACCTAAGATTCACGTTTCGGATTTAAAGCAAGATGATAAGGTGACCTCTTCACCTACCGGTTCTTTTAGATTGTTCAAGAAACGTACGAAATCCAAAAGTCCCGCTTCACATACACAAGAAATTGAAAGTACTATATCCCATATAAGCTTGACTGATACTGAAGAAGCTAAAAGAACTTCTATTGTGTTAAAAACGGAAGACAAAGAACTTAAACAAAATCACGAATCTGAAAAAGTTAATACTCGTAACTACTTTCACCACAGTACTCACCACAGTACTCACCACAGTACTCACCATCCCTATGACATTGACAAATCATATAAATGGTCAAGAAACAAGCGAGATGCTTATAAGAAAGAGAAATGTGTGATTTGTTAACTTAGTAATTATTATCTAATTCTGCATTAATAGACCTCGTAGGTGAGCTTATATTTAATTTTATGAAATAAATTTAATCGCAATAATAGAGCTTTCCGTCTGATCCACCGGCTATGACCTTACTTTGCTCTTGGGGATGGAACTTGATAGTATTTATCAACTTATCTGATACCTTCATCATTTTGGTCAAACTTCCAGATTTCCAATCCCAAAATAGTAAGTTACCCTTAGAATCACCCGAGCACAATATTTTTCCGTCTGGAGACACGCTGATCTCTATCTTATACCCAGTGACATTGTTGTTCTTGAATGTTTTTTTCTTAAATTTGTACCTTCCCTTGCCGTCTATTACCTGAATAGCCGAATTCATATTTTGAAGGGCTATAAATTCTTGACCCGGTGGTATTGCAACAGCAGAGGAAATAGCATATTGGGTAGGGTGAGTAATAGTTTTCACAGGAATGTTAATTCCCCAATTCCATATTCTTATGGCCTTGTCATCCGATGCTGAAAGAAACTTGCTGGAATTCTCAATGAGACATAATGCATTTATAGAGCTGACATGATGATCATAAGTTTGTAATAGAGTAGTTGTATCTCCTATGCTATAGTGTTCAATCTTTCCGTTCATTAGCCCCACCAAGAATTCTCCATCGTTTGCTGCATTAAATTTTATTACGCTAGGAATGGAGTGAACGTGGATAGTTTTCAATATATTCCCTGTCTCCGTTTCCCAAAGAACTATTTTCTTATCAAAAGAACAGCTCAAAAATTTATCACCGCTATTATTGAAAGTTATGTCTTTTACTGCTTGTGTATGACCGTAATATTCCCTTATTAATTCCTTTTTGTGATAAAGATCCCACAATCGTATCACAGAGTCATTACCGCCAGACAACAATAAGTGGCCAGTTTCTGGGAATAATTCTACCCGAGAAACTCCTGTATCGTGACCATCGAATTTGTGAATGATTTTTTTAGGAACAAAACATTCTTGTGAGCCAGGTACCTTTTCTAAATTTACCTTGGTTCGAGGTGCGTCCATGAAACTGGTGGGGTACTTGTATGAGGCAAAGAGTGCAGATGTGGGGATATCATCGGGTGATGTCGAATTGTTATCCTCTTCTTTATCATCTTTTTCTTCGTCGCTTTCCTCTTCTTGATAGCTTGATTCAATTTTTGTATTATTGTCTTGATCCTCACTATCATTGAAGGAAGCCCAAGGTCCCAAATAAGTATCCTCTATGTTTCCCTTCTTCCGCTTTGTTCTTCTATTTTTTGAATTGGTAGCTCTCCTTTTCCCTCTCCAAAGGTCCTCATTATGATTCCTTTTCTCAAAGTTGGTATTACCTGCAATTACTATAAGTGAGGACAGGTTTAAATCATTATGTTTATCCAAGTCTTTATTCAAATTAAGATCAATTCTATGATGGGCTAGCTTGGATAAAATGTCTATTCCTTCGTTTTCTCTCTCAGAGTCTGAATAGTCTGAATCCGATGAGTAGCCTTGCACTAATGACATAGTGAACTTCGCGATGAGATTTGCATTTTTTAATTCTATCTAAAACAACGATATGAGTAAAAGAAGAGTGGAAGAAGAACAAGAAGACTCTGACATTGATGTCAGTTCTACTGACTCTGAAAATGAACAAGAAGCTGAAGAAGTACAAGATGAAATTGTCAATGTTGATTTTGACTTCTTCGACCTCAACCCCGAAGTTGACTTCCATGCCACTAAAAACTTTTTAAGACAATTGTTTGGTGAAGATGCCCTGCAATTTGACATCTCAGGTATTACCGACTTGTTTTTAACCAAAAATAGCGTGGGTACCACTATAAAAACCGAAGGTAAAGAAGGCGATCCGTTTGCATTATTATCTGTGGTTAATTTATCTGAAAATAAAGATAAATCGTCTATTAAATCATTGGTTGACTACATCCTAGAAAAGACTTCAAAGACCTTGGAATTTAATGTTATGTTGAGAAAATTGATTAAAGAGAATGGAAAGACCACTAAAGATTCTTCTAAACAGGCAAAGCTTGGTTTAATTGTTAGCGAAAGATTGATTAATATGCCAGTTGAAGTCGTTCCACCAATGTACAAGATGTTATTAGAGGAAATGGAAAAAGCTGAAGATGCCCATGAGAGATTTGAATTTGATTATTTCTTGGTTGTATCCAAAGTTTATGAATTAGTTGCTGCAAATACTGAAGATGATGAAAAGAAAGCTAAGAAGAAAAAATCAGCTGTAAAACAACAAACAGAAATGGACTACTTTCACTATGAAGACTTGGTTTTGGAAGCAAACTCTATGTACCATGGATACTACGATTACTCCAACAAGAATCAAGAAACTGATTCAAGAAGAGTGTTCAATGATTATGGTATAGATCCAAAATTGAGTTTGATCTTAATTGATAAAGAAGGCTTGGCCAAGTCTGTCCCAGAAATGGAGGAGAAATTCCCACCCTTTTAAATAACAGTTTGTTATATTAAAATGTACACTAACGAACAGTAAAATCTAATCTATAATATAGTCATCACATGACACCAAGGGTATAATATCGCCCGCCCTCTGTATCTCTCTCTTCATATATTGGAGGCTATTCTTCGACTGGAGCATGTTTTAAGAATCATCCTTTTGCCAGTCTACTATAGGTCTAACTATTAGCACAAACATTGATTCTATTATTGTCAAAACTAAAACTATAGCTGCCACTATGAGTCCCAACAATTGTTCTAGCAAGTATTTTAAAAGACCTCTTTCGTCTTTTTTGATTGAATTATTGGTCATTTTTCAAACAAGAAACTTCTTTAATATTATATATCACTTGATTGAAATCTTTCTCTCGAATTTAAGTTTCCTGGAGTCAATAACCTCAAATTTCTATATCAGTCTAAGACCTTATCACAAAACGGCTGCTAAATTTATTTCTGCGCGATTTGTCTTCTCACACGAATTCTGCAGAGCTGAAAATTTTTCAGTTAGTCAAGGAAAGAATACAATGGTCCCTCCACATAAGAACCATAATTTCCGTCCCGAAAATGTCTTGAAGCGTGCTGAGGACTTAATTGGCGTCCATCAAGAAGAAGCAGCTTTGGAAACCTTGTATGAATTAATCATTTCTAAGAGAATTCGTTACTTGCAAGTTGAAGATTTAGAACCTATTGCATCTTTATTGATTGACTTGGCGGTCAATTTGAGAAAAGGTAAATTAGCCAAAGATGCTTTGCATCAATATAAGAAGAACGTCCAGTTAAATGAAAATGGGTTGGAATCTGTTCAAGTTATCTGTCGTAAATTCATCGATTTAGCTGAAGAAAAATTAGAAAAGGCTTCTAGAGAAGCCAAAGATCAAATCGGTCAACTTGATGATGATTTGGAAGCTTCTCAAACCCCTGAAAGTATTTTGTTATCCTCTGTTTCAAACACTGATTCCACTGATAGAACTGAAAGAGAATTAGTCACTCCTTGGTTAAGATTCTTATGGGAAGCTTACAGAGCTGTTTTAGATATCTTGAGAAACAACTCCAAGCTAGAGATAACCTATTCTGCTATTGTTTCAAGAGCTTTCAAGTTCTGTCAAGATTTTGGCAGAAAATCAGAGTTTAGAAGATTATGTGAATTGTTAAGAACGCATATGCAATCAGTAACTACCCAAACAAAAGGAACTCAAACCAATGCCATTGATTTATCTGATAGTGAAACTGTTCAACGTTACTTGAATCAGAGGTTTGACCAATTAAACATCTCTGTGAAGTTGGAATTATGGCAAGAATCTTTCAGATCTGTTGATGATGTTCACAGTTTGATTCAAGCTTCTAAGAAGTCTCCAAGAGCTCATATGATGGCTAACTACTATAAGAACTTGGCTAGAATCTTTTCTGTCTCTGATAATTCCTTGTTTCATGCCGCTGCTTGGAATAAATTCTTTAATTTGTATTCTCAGTCTCCGAATGCTACCGATGATGAATTGAACCATTATGCTTCCATCTTGGTTTTGTCTACTTTATCTATCCCCCAAAAATCATTGAATAATAACGATACCATTGTTGATGACCAAAAGTCGAAGAACTATAAATTGTCTTCTTTATTGAATTTGAGTCAAGTCCCAAGTAGAGACAGTTTGGTTAAGTCGATTATCAGTAGAAACATTTTGGCTTTCGTTGATCCCGTTATTAGAAACTTATTCCACGTTTTAGAGGAAGGCGAATTCCATCCATTAACAATCAAAGAAAAGGTAAGTGAGCTCTTTAAGGTAATCGAACAAGACGAAGATTACAAGCACTACACCCGTACTTTGTCGGAAGTTATTTTGATTAAATTGTACCAACAAGTCAGTCAGGTTTATGACACCATCAAATTGGATTATTTGATCACTTTGGGATTACTTGAAAACACTGAATTTCAGCTCACCCCTTTGGAAGTTGAAGGTTTACTTGTGAACGCTGTCAAGGATGGTCACTTATCTTTAACGATTGACCATGAAAGCAATGTTGTTTCTTTCAAGACTGAACCATTTGAAGAATCTTTGAATGACTCTTTAACGCACAAGTTACAAGTCTCTCCGGCAGAAATGATCAGAACTCAGTTAGCTCAATTGGCCATTTCTTTAACCGAGTCTGCCAATATAATTGACACAGACTTCGAAGCTAAATCTCAAAGAGCTCGTGAAGTGAGCTTACAGAATGCAATTAAAAACCTCGTTGCTGAACAAGAAGATATTGCTAACCGTGCCAACATCATGGAGGAACGTAAGCGTGTCCAAGAGAAATTAAAACGTGAACAAGAAGAGATAGCTGCTAGAGAAAGGCAGGAAAGATTGGCTGCTGAACAAAAGGCTGAACAAGAAAGATTAGTTGCTGAACAAGAAAGAAAGGACCTCGAAAGATTAGAAAAAGAAAAGTTACAGATCCAAAAGAACGAAAAGAAGAAGATTGCAGAAGAAATAAATGCTAAAGGTATCATCAAGATCGATATGGATGACTTGGATAACTTGGATACGGACAAATTGCGTCAAATGCAAATTGAACAATTGAACAAGGACAAGAAGGACTTGGAAGAAAAGATGAAGCTTTTATCGAAGAAGAATGATCACACTGAAAGGGCTTTCAGACGTCATGAATTAACCTACTTGAAGGAAGAAGCTGATGCTCAAAAAGAAAAGGATTTGAAGGCTTACGAAGAACTCAAGGAAGCTAGAATTTCAAAGGCTAAGGTTGAGCATGAAAAGGCCTTACAATTGAAGGCCAGATTGGGACGTATTTTACCATTTTATCAAGAATACAAGTCTGCTATTGATGTTAAGAATAAAGAAATATTGAATCAATTCAGAAAAGAGTCCGCTGAAAAATTGGCTGCTGCAAAGAAAGAGCGTTTAGAACAAGTCAAACAACAGCGTATCCAAGAATTGAGGGTTCAAAAGGAACAAGAAAGAAGAGAAGCTCAAGTCAGAGAACGTAAGGCGAAGCAAGAAGAAGAAATGGCTAGACTTAAGGAAGAAATGAGACTTCAAAGAGAAAAGGATCAACAAATGGCTGAAAGAAGAAGACAAATTGAGGCTGAGGCTGCTAAAAACAACAGCTTCAGAAGAGCTCCTCTGTCAAACTCTTCTCCTGCTCCTTCTCCTGTTTCTTCTCCGGCGGCTGTTTCCTCTCAAGCTAACTCTGATACTCCTAAGAAACCTCTTACCTTTGCTGAAAGATTGAAAATGAAGAAGGCTGGTTTACTTTAGTGTGTATAAATAATATAATTTGAACCATTACAGTAAACTTTTTGCAATACGTAGGTTATTAAAGCATCTCTGTACCTTGTTACTGTATCATATGGCGTCTATAGTCTTGTGCGATATAGAAAATTTAGATTTAAGAAACGCTAGGAATGTTTAAAAGTGTCACAATTATAGGTTCATTGAACTACGACTTGGTTACTTATACCAGCAAGATCCCAGAAGGTGGTGCTACCATTCAGGCCAATTCTTTCGAGAACCACTTAGGCGGTAAAGGTTTGAATGAGGCCATTGCAGTTGCTAGATTGTCTGGTAAAGATGTACCATACACTATCAGAATGATTGGAAATATAGGTGATGACTCGTTTGGTAAGGAGTTGAAGCAAGCTCTTGTTTCTGATGAGGTCGATGTTCAATTCGTTGAGACTATTAGCGGTGTTTCCTCTGGTGTAGCAGTTATATTAGTTGAAGAACTGTCTGGGGAGAACAGAATATTGATCACTCCTGGCTCTAATGGTGAATTGAAACCATCTGATAGAGACTATGAAACCTACTTCCCGAACGAGAAGGAAGAAGGTTTTGTCATCTTACAGAACGAATACCCTGACACGGTTAAGTCAATAGAGTGGATCAGAGCTAATAGAGCTCAATTAAATATTGCTTATAACCCTTCCCCTTTCAAGCCAGATCTCATTAACGAAAAAGTTTTGTCAAAGATTGATCTTTTGATTGTAAACGAAGGAGAGGCTTTAGATGTTGCCAGCAACCTTTTGATGGGTGGTGAAATTACCAAATTTAACAATGACATTAAAGCAGACCTGAAAACTGGATTCCAGGGCTTGGCTGAGAAGCTTGCCCAATCGATCAATCCAGACAACATAAATCTTGTGATTATCACTATGGGAGGACTAGGATGTGTCTTTGCTACAAAACGAGGCGAATCCTCTTTCGAACCATCTTTGAAGGTTGAAAAGGTTATCGACACGACAGGGGCCGGTGATACTTTCTTTGGAGGAGTTGTACTGAAACTCGCTAATGGATCATCTATTCGTGAAGCCATTAAATTTGCTACTAGGGCAAGCAGTTTAGTAATCCAGGGTAAGGGTGCAGTAGAGAGTATCCCATATAAATTAGATGTAGATACGGCAAGCAATACTTAGTTGCATAATATTATAAATAATGTGGATATACTATACAGTTCACTTAAACAGTCTTTTTCAATTCTTTTCTTCTCAAGCAGAATTATTCAAGCCTTTCTTGAACGGAGCTCAGATTCTGGGTTAGGGGTTGGAGTCCTACCAGAAGTGAGCACGTATTCGTTAACCTGAGCAGCAACACCACCGCTAACAGACTTCACTCTCTTGGATCTAGTGGTGGCCTTCTTCTTGTAAACATCGATATAGAAAGCAACGAACAAGACTAGGTAAGAAGATAAGATACCACAACCAAAGTAAGCCGCAGACATTTCACCAGTACAAGAACCGCAGTATGGCAAAGAACCTCCAAGAAATTCGTCAACAATTTTGTTATAAGTAGCAAAATAGACGAAACCTAAATCTAAAATAAACTGAAGAATTTGGAACCTGGTAACCCACTCTTTCCACCAGACTCTAATACCTCTAGCAGCCAAGAAGTAGTAGAAGTACATGACGACGTGGACCCACAAGTTGAGAGCGATAGGAACCCAAGAGATAGAAGTCTTACCAGTCAACTGTGTGTAACATAATAAAGCAGTGGCACCATGGTGATAAGTATGTAAGAAAGTCAATCTCTTTTGCTTAATAACCAAGAATAAGGTATCAACGAATTCAACAAATTTAAAGATGTAGTTGAAATAGTACAAAACTTCCAACTCTTGAGTCCAAGCCTTGGGAGAACAGATGGCGTAATACAAACCATGGTAGTAAATCATTGGGAAAATTTGTTCGATCATCAAAACCAACAAAGTAAGGGAAGCGGTGGTTAAAACAATGTTGTGGACTTGGAACGGTCCGTTAAGAACGAAAGGAGTTATCTTACATTTCTTGAAGATGAAGTCACCGCCAAAGATAACTAAGTAGTAAGTAGCAATAGCAGCAGCAACTGGTTGAAATGTTGACATTGGAACTTCACCAGCAACGAAGCTAAATTCAGAAGGAACGAGATTACCTCCAGTAATGGTAGTGATGAGACAGTTGAAAAAGGGGAAGAGCTTTACACCGAAAGGTATTTCAGGTGTCGGTAAAGCTATAGGGAACGACATCTTGTATAACAACTATAACAGTTATAAAAAAAATTTAAATATTAAAGGAAAATGGGCTGCGGTGAAAAATTACTTTATCACAGACTGATTGTTGACGCCTAAAAGTTTTTTTTCTCGTTTAAAAAACGCGTTTGTGAGGAGATCCCATTCCACATTATATACTGTGAATAAATTATATGTTATGAGTGACAACAATGAGTTTACTGGGCTGAGTGGAGAAGGAAGCAGTGAAACTTCAAGTAGTGGGGAATCCAGCGATGAGGAAGTTTTAATGAGTCGTCCTATCTTCATTAAAAAAGGTAAGAAAACATCTACCTCGGATACATCAAATCATGCTGAGCCTAAATCTGATGAGACCCTCAAGAATTCCGTACTCTTCAATTTAAATAATGTGAACGCGAATGAAGAATTGCTGATGGTTGAACAAATGTATGATGGCGTAGATGATATTGATGGTTTGGATCCTGAAATGGAATACTTGGAGTGGAGATTACGTGAATACAATAGATATATAAGAGATCACAAAGAGTTGGCCGCAATTGAGGATGCAAAAGCTGATACAATTAGACAAGCGAGTATGACAGAGGAAGAGTTGATCAAAGAGTTTCAAGCGCGTAGACCTAACAAACTGACCAACTACAAAGCCGCATTTTATCAGGACAATGATATAATAGAGAATTTATCTAAGAGGGATCACAGCATAAAGCACCTGGATCATTCTAGGCCTACTAGGTTTAAGAAATAGTGAGATTTTGCAACATGAATTTATTTCCAATCGCGATAACTTAAGTTCAGAATTGATGACTCTAATTCCGTTGCCTGATTCGTTACCTTTGTTTTTGGAGAGTTACCTTCCTAAGGATCTAGAAAGGACTTTTGTAACGTTAACATATGCGCAGTCTTTAGATTCCAAAATAGCTGCGAGGCCCGGTGTGAAAACAAATATTTCACATCTTGAAACGAAGACTATGACCCATTATATTAGATCTAAACATGATGCCATCATGGTGGGTATTGGCACTATCCTTGCAGATGACCCCAAGCTAAATTGCAGGTATGAGAGTGACTCTCACCCAATTCCGGTGGTATTAGACCCCAAATGTCAATGGAAGTATTCTTCGTCTCAGCTTCGTAGAATCTGCGACACGAATCAAGGTAAACCCCCAATTATATTAGTCGACACTAGTTATAATCCGTCTCATGAAGATGAAGGTATATTGGAGAGTCAAGGTGGACAGTACGTTAGATTACCACTAATTGCGAACAGGCCTAAGAACTGGTCAATTATACTTTCAAAACTTTACGAACTTGGTATCAAGTCAGTAATGATAGAAGGAGGTGTCAAAATAATAAATGAACTTCTCGTGTATAGAGTGGATTCTACGTCTATTGTGGATAGTTTGATCATCACTATCGGACCAGTTTTCCTTGGTAATGAAGGTGTTTCAGTCAGTCCCATCGAACCTACCTCATTAACCAGCGTAAGGTGGTGGACGGGAATACAAGATAGTGTAGTATGTGCTAATGTCGAACTTTAAACCTATATTACAAATCTATTTATGTCATTTTAAATATTGATAGAACTTTTTGCGTGCATCCTCTTTACAAACAAATTCTGTAAGAAGCATAACGACCAGAGGTCTCTGATCTTCTGATGATCTTAACCACTTCTCCTCTCTTTAATCCTAAGTATCTAGCCACTGGATCTTCTCTCTGCACTCTTGGTAATTGAGATTCCTTCAATCTGTATCTATCTAATAACTCTCTCTTTTCATTCTTAGATAATTTGATATGTTTTGGAACCAACTCATGGTGGGTAATATTGACCACCAAATCACCTTCTTGGAAAGTTTCAATAGAAGCTGGGGCAACAGTTGGAATTAACTTGTTTGCGCTTGGAGTTATGGAAGATTGGTAGATGAAAATACCAGTGGAAAAATTCTTTTCACTAATGTGAATACAGAAGTTTCTCATTGTCTTAATACCAACACTTTCTTCATCACAAAACTCAACCCATAATGTTCCTAATTCAGGAAATTTTTCTAAAGATTCAGCAGTTGGATTTGCTTGAAAGCACATTAACTTTCTTTGCGGAACGTTCATACTGTCGCATATCTTTTGTTTGAATTCATCTAATGACATTTCAAGTTCTTCTTGAGAAATGTAATAACCCTAAATAATAATTAGTATTTGTCATTTGTTATAAAACCTAATGCATCTCAATATTTATTGAGATAAATTGAACATACCCTATCCTTGACCATTTCCTTCACGGTTCTGAAAGTTCTCCATAAACGGGAGACGGTTCTGTCAGACTCTTCCATGATGACTTATGCTCTTTTATGCTACAAATACCCAACGCTAAGTGCCTCACACCTATAAAATATTTTTCACTCTCATCAGTTTCGAAATTTTCTGCGAACATCTTGATGGTGGTTGAGCCACGCTTCTTGATTACCGCAAAAAAACAAAAAATGATAATAAATTAATAAATCATAAATCGTGAATGAGTCTACTTAATCTAAACATCATAATAATCTATTAAAGAGAATTTCTTCTGTAAGATCCAGGTCTTTCTGGTGCATTACTTGATTTGCTGTGTCTTCCGACTATTTTCGGTAGGCTACCCTCACTCTCCCATTTACCTAGTACCTCTTCAGCGTACTTCAACCCTACATCATAAATCACTTCAAACTTACCAAAATCTAATGTACCAAACTCTTCAATCGGTGGTCTCATATAATATACTCCCGGGGTTCTCTTAGCAATTTCTAGTGCATTGACACTAGCAACGTAGGCTAATCTAGATTGAATATCCATCATATTAGGAATATCTGGATGCTTAGAAAATGGATTCCATCTGTTGAATATAACCCAAAGACCTGATAAAGTATCGCCATAATTCATGGGAGTTCTGTCATCTACTGACCCAACATCAACAGCTAAAATGTACTTTGCTCCTCTCTTTTTCATTTCCATAACTGTCAAATTATCCAAATACCCTCCATCTAGAAGCATACACCCATTATGGGCTATAGGTGGCAAAAGACCAGCCAACGACATAGAAGCCCTTATAAATCTCCACAGATATCCATATTCATGGATATCCATAGTAGAGTTTGTAATATTCGTGGAGTTACAATAAAATTTGATCCAACTATCTTCCAATTCAGAAAAACCAAGCACCTTCCAAATACCCCTGTTGAATTCGTAACCAGTCAAGTAAGAAGTTACTGGCAAAGTTAAATCAAACAAAGACAACCAGTATGAAGAGACTCTCTTGGCAAATTTTTTGACTTTTCCGTAAATTGAAACGGAGTTATATTCGAGCGCATATAATCCACCAACAAATGATCCTATCGATGTACCTCCGATAATGTCCACAGGGATTCCATGCCTCTCAAGAGCCGTTACCACGCCCAAATGTGAGATTCCTCTAGCACCACCTCCACCAAGAACCAATCCCACTGCTTCGTTAGATAAAATTCTTGCTAATCTGAGAAAATCATTTTTATACGGCTCTACAGCTGTCGAGGTATCTTTTCCTTTGTTGAGTCTGTTATTAGACAAAGCAGATCTAACTATATCGAATCTCTGTCTTAAGTTTTGATTAGTCTTTTTTGCTAACTTAGTCGCAATATCCTCAATAATCGATTTTTTCTTGAAGCTGGTACTAATGTTGGTTTGAATCGACATTTTAATATGGTGGTGACCTTGAACCCATCTTCTCTTCTTCAACCAGATAGATGTGGAGCCAAAAGGTACATGCTTGGTTGGGTGGAGAAGACATAAGTCTGTTCTAGCAGTAGTGTTGCATTTGATAAGAAATTTTTCGAAATCACCAACCCCAACAGCTACATCGTAATCTTCGGCGTTGGCCAAAAGTAAAATACAGTCACCTTGGCTGATACATGTAGAAGTCCAACTCGATCTAAGAGAACTATCGCAAATGTACACGACAGTTTCATATTGCTCTTCCAATGAAGCAAAATAACCAGAAAGTTTCAACTGCGCTAAGCTGTCATCAAAAGCATGTCTACCCAAATGGGTCAATACTGAAGTTTGGTCTAACGCAATAACATTTCTTCCAATAATTTTCAATGATTCAATTAGTTTGGTAGCAAATTCCCTGACTGGTAGCCCATTAACTGTAGGTAGTATTGTAATAGTTTTATAGTTCCCAGATACATGAGAGACGGGTGACTTGAATGGCGAATTGTTGTTTGTTTGGGGAGTGGTGATGCTGCTAGTCATGTTAGAGATTGTTCTCAAATCACTATGAGCAGACGCAACTTTACTAGCAACAATACGGGAGACTTTCACCATGATAGAGGGGTTTTGAGACGACAAGATCTCAAACAAAGTTCTAGGAATTCTTGCAGTTTCAGAGTCTCTAATTGCTATCAAAGAAGTGGTACGTCTTGATGCCGTAAGCACTTCGACTTCCCCAATGGATTCCCCGTGGCCGTACTCTCCTAAAACGTTGAACCCCGTACCAATGGCAGTCTCTTCACCGTTTGATAAATCTTTTGGAAAAGAAGAGCTGTCCTTACTCTGCACCACTCTGAACCTCCCACTTAAAATAATATGAAATCCATTTGCTTGGTCGCCCTCTGCCGCTAACACATCACCAGCAGGAATATGGCACCATTCTAAAGCAAGATCAATTGTTAGGATTTCCTTGGAAAGTAAATTTTTATATCTTATGGCTAAAGGCAATTGAAGTTGATAATGCTTGTCCAAGAGCTTTGTCCATTTCTCTTTAGTAAAATATGCAACAATACAGCCAGCTTGAGCAGCTTTCACTGTTGATAAAGACTTTATTCCTAAAAGGACTGAGAGATATCCAGCAATCCCACCTTGAGGAATAGAACCTCTATTGACTGTGACGTTCTTTTCTTTATTCGTCTTGCTAGTATACTCGACTTCTAGGGCACCATCAATTACGTAATATAAACCTGATTGATATGAATCCTGTTCTATCACAATTTCACCTGGTTCAAAGTACTTAATTGATAAATCTTTAGCGAATTCATTCTTGACTGCGTTAAAATCGAAGGCTCTGGTGTGGCTGACGGAATTAGTTCTGTTACTCTGCGGTTTCTGTAACATATCCAGATCACTGCTAGGATTGGCTCCATGAATATTCATATTTAGCTGAGCAAGTTGAGTCTGGTTGATAGTGTTATAAATTTTAGGGCTAGCAGCTCTAGTCGATGTAACACTTGAAAATGATTCATACCTGTTCCTACTTGTGTAATCATCATAAATTTTATTCTTATTAAAAGGAGTTATGAAAAAGCCAGCTGAAGAATCAGAGCTAGCTAAATTGGATAATCCAGACATGGATGGAGACGAGCATACAGACCCCATTCTGCTAGAAATTGGAATGCTTTCTAATTTTGAAAAAATTGGAGATTCGCTATCAATACCTAAAATCTTGAACATATTTTCGATAACAGCAATTCTAGTGGAGGTTTCTTCTGTCTCCTCTATATCATCGGAAAATGTCGTTTCAGTGGATATGAAATTGGAACCCTTTGGGTCTTTGGAGTTAAGATTGTACTCTTCTAAGTTGAAGACTGACTTTCTAGAAATGGGAACAGATGAAAGTAAATCACCTGGATGATTTGGTTTATGAACTGAACTTAAAGTTACCAATATAGATGAGGATCTTCCGTGGATGGGTCCCAAGTCAACAGTCTTTTTCTTTAACAATTTCTCCAATGAGTTAGATGATTGAATCTCTCCGTTACTGCCCGAACCGCTTGAATCTCTCTTCTTTGTGTACTTTTCGATCAATGTGTTTTTTAAATAAGCCGGTAATGATGATTGTATCGAAGAATTCAATTTAACTTCACTGTCAATGATTTCATCTGATAATCCTAAATAATTGTGAACGGTGTTCATAGTAACTTTGAATAACCTATTGATTACCATAGTTACAATATGAGCAGTTGCCTTGGGATATTTGTACTGTATCCTTTGAAAGGCCAGAGAAGGAATAATCGCAATTGTAGCACCTCTTTTATTTCCCGTCAGATATTTAGGTCTAGCGATAATATCAGGATAAACGACATCCTCCTTCTGTTTGTTTTGGTCATCCGCTTTTTGAGTGTTGAGGTCCAATGACGATGATGATGATGATAAGCTGGGACGGAGTGATGCATCATTGAATAAATCATTAATGGAGGGATTAAATAAATCCAAAGTACTGTTTAAAGTAGAAAGGGGGGCACCACTTTTGATTTCATTCAAAATCTGATATCTCTGGTTTCCTATAACTAAAACCTCTTCTGATTCATAATCTGAATCCTTCAATTGTTGGTGATTCGTATTAAAATTCTCATTCATTTTAATAAAAACCTGAACACAACCATCAACAACAATCAGGAATCCAAGTTTCTCATCCAAATACAATATTTCATCCCAGCTTAATTTCTGAGTAGTCATATTCTTTGTCAATTCATGGAAAACCGGCCTTTCAAGGTAACCAAAGATTTTGATAGCACTCAAAAATTCATCAAGATAGTTAGATCCATAGTTTAGATTTTTACGCTTCTTTTTATTAATTGAGTCCACAATTTCGTCTTTCTTTACTTCGTCAGATATTTCCTCTGATGTGGGATCATCGGAAAATCTTGATAGGTATTTATACCTAAAGAAAAAAACTGTAGATACGGTGATTAATCCTACTGTGAAAAAAATGGTAGGAAATGATAATGTGACCTGGTAATTCACCGAGAATAGGGCGATGATTGAACTAGGCAACATTGTGAACCAGTACTGACAGTATACAGAGCAGATCAGTAGGAACGTAATAGATAAAGGAATTTTGTTAGCGCTCGTTTTCTGGGGAAAATTTTGGAAAGTGTTCATTCTCGATTATGGAGATTGCTGGTTCGGTATAATGTGTATAGAAATAACTGATTATAAATGTTCAAGATTTTAATACTAAGGATCACAATTCTAAAACGTCTCTTACAAAAACTAAAAATTTTCACTAACAGTCAATTTACTATGAAACGACTATATGCCTTACCCATGTGTAGCCTGTCGCACATGGTCAAAAGGTAATACTAGAAACTAAGAAAGTTCATAAGGCAAACAATTAAATCTAGATAAAATTCTCTCTATGCCATTCATACCCTGTTCTAAAACTTGGATCTCTGGACCGTAACTAATCCGTACATAATTGTACCAGATCACGTCTTCGAGATTAGATAGATTTTGAGGATTGATCAAAAAGAAGAAACCTGGGACCACAATAACTTTTTCATGTAAACATTCATGAAAGAATCCAAGACAATTAGATAATTTATTTGGCAAATGTGATAAGTTTAACCATAAATAGAATGTAGAATTTGGAGTATTTGTCTCATTGATTTTGAATCCCATTTTTATAAGTCTTCCAAGCACATAATCTCTCTTCATTTTAAAATGAAGTTGCAAAGCTTGCATTTCCTTCTTGACCTTCAAAGGCTCTAGAAAATCTATGGCAGCATATTGGAATGGCGCATTAGACCCACCATCTAAGAAGGAACCAGCAGAACTTAAAGCATTGATATAATCTTCTGGTCCTAAAATCCAACAAGTTCTCCAGCCAGGTAACCGGAAAGCCTTTGTTAAACCATTCAAAATCAATACAGGGTCTTTATTAACGTCATCCACAAATTCAGCAGAACTAATAGAAGATCCCAGACAATTATCATCGTAATAATAGTGAGAGTAAAATTCATCCATAATCAATAAACACCTTTCACGACATAATTTATGTAACTGGTGAAGTTGGTGTTTGGTTAAGCATCTCCCAGTTGGATTACGAGGATTAGACGTTAATAAAGCACTAACTCCTCTGTTTAATTCATTCTTGATTAAATTCAAGTGGAAATTGTAGTGGTCATTTTCATTTAAGGGTACAGGAATTGGACTGAAATTTTTAAACAATGATAACATTTCGGCATACGCGGTATAATCCGGTAAGAAAAACGATAGGTAACAATCCTTGATGATAGAAGCAATTCTAGTAAGACCAGCACGACCACCAGGGACGATACAAACATTCTTCCACGTATACTTTGACAGTTTAGTAAGTCTATATGTCTCATTATAGTAGTTTGCAACTGCTTCTCTCAAAGGTTTAATACCAGCTGTTGGGGCGTACTCTTTTGATTTATCAGGAACAGGAATAGATTTTGGTCTCTTAAAGGATCCGGGAATTGTATCACCATGCTCCGGAGCACCTTGTCCTAAATTGGACCATTTCTTGTCCTCTTCATCATCCTTACCAAATCCATACTCATTAGCTCTTTCTGTTACCCAAAGGACACCAGTTGAAGATTGCAGAGAATTCAATGCCGGTTTATGGATATCTTCATTGAACTTTGGTTTAGGCATTGGTACAGGAGATGATTCTCTTCCGATTGTTAATCTTTCAAGCAATTGATTCTTCAATTTTTCACGGGGATTTCTAGTTGAAGGCATTGGAATATTTTCATTGTTTTGGAGCAAATCAATTAACGAACTAGAGGATCTTTTTAAACTATCAGGAAGCGTAGATTCTAATCTTTCAAACTCAGAGACATCGTCCTCATCCGGAATTGAAAAAGAAGACATGGAGTTGGCGGAAACTTTGAGTCATTTTCTGGGAGCATGCGTAAATAAATTGTTGCAAAAGGACCGATTCACTTTGTGTAACTTCCAACTTTGTGTAACTTCCAACTTGCCTCAAGTTTAAGGTTCGTGGTCTTTTTATCGCAGCTTTGCGCAGGTATAAGCCCGCATTTATAATTCCATCTGGGGAAGCGGAGTGAATTTTCGAACACAACGGAAACCACTTTCCTTTGCCGGATCCGCTGGGGTAATCTCTACTTTAATATATAAAGGAATTGTTAGTGAAGGGAAGAATAACGTAGCGCATATAGAGAGTTACTTGGAATCCCTCGGGAGGTACATATCTACATAACCATTCAATCGTAACCTTATCAAGATGTATCTATAGCCAATTGTAGTTATTGAATATACCAGAGTAAATACTAATAGAAAGATAATTCAATCATTCGTCAAAAGAAACATAAATGGCATTTCGCAACGGGTGAAAAAAAAGACTGCAAACTCAACCCCTCCGAGACTCGGGTTAGATGAAAACAACTTCAATGACAAACATTTATATTACTTTAAATGATACGTAAATGACATGGTTGTGTTGCTTGAGCTGTACAGAACTCTTTCCTTAAGCCATGAACTATCTTGAGTTCATCCATTTTTCGTAAATACTGGTGTGATTCTCACTCGCCTCAATTCTCTCTAGTGTGTTTGCAATCAGTTAGCAGATCGGTGAGGACGGCATACAAGATCGGGCTTTTTTTTTTTTAATCATTCACTGTGAGCTGTGTTATAAAAAACCTGCAATTTTCTCTAGCTTGTCACCAAGTAAAAATTTTTTGCTAATATTTAAAAATTTGTGAAATATTAGTTCTTAATTAGAATAGATTTTTATACTCATTTTATTGGTACTTACGGTTGGTCTACTAAGCTGTCGAACATCTCCTTTTTTATTTCTGCCAGGGAAAATCAGTAAAAATTTAGTTTTGTTTCATAAATCTCCACGAATTTAAATCGGATCCCATTATATGTTCAAAAAATTCATCTCGACCGTTACTAACAAAGATTTCCAAGAGGAAGAACTCCAAAATAACCTCCCCAATACTTTTCAAAATGAAAATACAGTCTCGCGTGATTCAAGACATATGGATATCTCCGTAGATGTTCCCGAAGACTTTTCGAACATGGACGGTATCCTTTTATCCCCTCAAGGGTCTACTCCTGTTACTCCAGATAGTCTTGTCAACCAGGATTCGCCCATATTGCTATCTCCCATAACTTCGATTGAGTCATACAATCAGCTCATCTCCAAATCCCAGATTCATCATGAGGCTAACAATCAAAAATTAACAAGTATCAGCGATTTACCTTTAGAAATTTTAATGAACATCATAGAATTTGTTTACTTTGACAGTGAAAATTTTGACTCAATCAATAAATTAGTGGAAAATTTTTCAAAAGTATCTTTAATTTCCAAATTATTTCATTTATTGAGTCTAAAATTCTTGTATAAATATGCTGCATTCAATAGACCCCACACTTTCCAAAAGTTTTTACAAAACTTAGATACCCATTCAACTTTAGGTAAGTATGTGCAGTTCATAGATTTTGAAACATTCACTTCTATTGGTTTGGGAAGAACTGGGAAAATGAACCAAGAGATTCAAATGGTGACTTCCAGGACTATTTTAAGTTGTTTGACCAAGACTCCAAACTTGATCGAATTTTTGGCTAGTGAGAACATTCAAGACGATATGAACGTGGACGTACTAAACTATTTATTCAATGAGTTACCAAACCTACAAAGCTTGGACTTTTGTGGTGCATCATCAAAAGATTTTTTCGAGGCTTTTCAAAGTCTTCAAGTTAAGAAGTCATTGAGGAAGTTATTCAAGATCTCGTTCCATGATTGTTCTAATTTAACTATTGATATATTTGAAAAGATCTTACCACATTTAGTAAATTTGAGAAGATTAGACTTGGCTCACACATCGATAAACTCCAATGTTTTATTGGATTACTTACCAAAGTCTTGTAATTTAACTCACTTATCGTTATCTAGATGTTCAAAATTGACCACTAGAGATTTAATCAATTTTTTGGTTAACCACCCATCAGTAACAAACCATCAATTGGAGTGGCTTAATTTGTCAGTTGACTCCAATGTAGTTACCCCGTTAAATTCCAATTATTTGTTTTTCACTTTGAATCATATGAACGCATGTTACTTACTGTACCTTAACTTAAAAGGATTACCAATCAACGAAAAAATTCTAAATTTGATTAATATTAAGTTCAAGGAGTTGGTTACATTGTCAATTGCATTTGCTTCGGTTGACTTTGATTTCTTGTACGGATTCCTTTCCAACTCAAACATCATGAATATTGATTTAACTGGTTGTAAATACACTAAATCACAAATTTTACTGTTAATTACCATACCAAATTTAGTTTCTATTGAATACGATTCCAAAGTCCTTAAAGATTTAACGAATAATGAAGGAGAGTTCATAAGACGAGAAGGTTTGATATGGAAGTTCTATGATAACAATGGTAGAAGAGCTTGGATCTATCGTATGAATCAAGATGATCCGCAATATGAACTGATTCTCAAGTATGGTAAAATCACTGATTTGAACGTTACATACTATGACTTAGAGACAGGGGAAAAAATTGTAACAAAGAATAAAAAACCAGAATTCTTGAAATATGTTGGTAGAAAAATCAATTGTTCTATTGGATTCGAAAATCTAAAACGCTGTAAACACAAAGAATATTTGAATAACTACGATTCAGAGGATATATGGCCTGGTGAATTTTCTGAGCGGGGGATTTATAACTACTATTCATTGAACATCTAATTGCACACGACTCATTTGCATTTAACGAATTTTACGAATTACATATATGTGTATACTAAAGCATTGGCATTTTAATGTATAAGCGATATTTTTTTACTTCATATTTTTTTTAGCAGCCGAGGAGTACAACTTTAAATCGCAATTTGTGGGGAGCGTTACCTATGATTTTAAATTTAATTTAAGTCCTCTGAAGACAAGATCTTGAAATGAACAACGATATAATTAAAACCGTCACCGACGTTAGATCAGAGCTTAATGTTAAGGGGTTAGAAGAATTTCTCTCTAATGAATCTGCTGTCGAGTCAAATAACCAGGTTTCTGCTGGGGTAAACTTGACTCAGTGGAAAGCCCCTTTTACTGTTAAGCAATTTGTTTTCGGACAATCTAACCCAACATACCTCCTAATTGATGCTGATAACAGGTTGTCGGTTTTGAGAAGAAAACCTTTCCCGAACGACAAATTAGTTTCTAAATCTGCTCATGCAATTGAAAGAGAATTTTTTATCATTAATGGGATCAACAAATTGAATACAGATACCAATAAAAAGGTTCCTGTTCCTGACACATATTTATTGTGTGAGGATGAATCTATCATAGGTTATGTTTTCTATCTTATGGAGTTCATTGATGGAGCACTGATCAAAAACCCAGAAATGGCAGGCTTGCCTAAGAACAAGAAAAATCAATTGTGGGATTCAATCATGGATACTATTACTGCTATTCATTCTTTGGATGCCAATAAGTTAATTGAGGAATTACCGGAGAAACACTTTCCACAATTCAAGAAAACGAAAGAATCCTCTGGTAATGAGTATTCTTATTTCCAAAGGCAAATTAGAACTTTATCGGCAGTTTCAAGAAAGCAGAGTGAAGTAGTTGAACCCATTCCTGAATTTGATACTATTTGTAAGTTTATTTGGAACGTAGGTCCTAAAGATCCTTCTAAAAAAATGTTGATTCACGGTGATTGTAAGATTGATAATTTCCTTTTCGACAAAGACTTGACTAAAGTAATTGCGGTCTTGGATTGGGAGTTGTGTACATTTGGGCATCCACTTTTTGATTTAGCCAATTTGTTGCAGCCATTCCAGATCCCTAATAAGCTAAATAGACTTTTCTTTAAACCACAGAAAACTGCAATTGGAAGAGAAAATCCCGAATCTTTACAGTTGATTCAAGATATGTTAGGATTGTATTATAAAAAACTAGGTTTTAAATGGGATCCTAACGATAATACCAATAACCCAGCAGGTAAATGGCCTGTTGGGTTTGTCTTTGGATTAGCTCGTTTATGTGTTATTTCTCAAGGTATAGCAATGAGGATAAAGAAAGGAACTGCCTCTTCAGCTAATGCCGAAGGTTTTGGTTCATTGTACCCTTACCTTTCTAAGTTGGCTTCTGAAGGAATTAGGGGCTCTTCTAGACTTTAGTTAATACTTACTAGTTAAGAATATATATTAGGGCAAGCTATATAAAACTGCTAGGTTTCGCAGTATTTTCTAGATCAATAGTTTAATGAAGTTCGATCACGTCAATGAAAAATTCGGTTTGGCTAGATGTCCTTTTCCGAATTGTAACACTAGAGTGATACCATATACTAATACACTTAAGGAATCTCTCGTAGAGATCGAAAATGCTCCGGATATGGTAAACGTTCCTGACAAAATGAGCCCCAAGAGGTTTTTCAAAGTTAAAGACATGTGGGATTTCGATAATATCGGGGTCTCGAGGCCACTTGAAGAAATAAGGGATTTTAAAATAGGAGGACAAATATTTGAAGTTGAGAGACTCCTAATTTGTTCTGAATGTGACAAGGGCCCTATTGGATTTGCTGGACATTTTAATCAAGAGAATAGTAAACTACCCAATGATTTAACTTATTTTTTATCTTGTGAAAGCGTGGAATACGAATTATCATGATTTTTTATTTTGAAAAAAACTACATAGCTACATACACACAACTAAGACAATAAAAGTTAAAAGAAAAAAAGGTTTCAGAATTTGGCAGTCCTCTTGAACTCTTCAAGCAACCCTAAAGATATGTGTCTGGCAATAGACATGGTGGTAATCATTGGGTTAGCACCACTGGCTGTTGGCATAACACTAGCATCTGCTACATAAACATTTTTACATTCGAAAAGTCTGCCTTGTGGATCAACAGCACCATATTTAGGTCCTTTACCGGACATTCTGCATGTACTCATCTGGTGAGCAGATCCATAATTTGGACCATAAGCTTTAAAGCCTAATTTCTCTGCGTTTTTACGCCATTTCACATAATCTGGATCTGTGATCTTTCTTTCATGTTTTGGTTTGTCAGATGTGAACCTTGGAGTCCAAGATTGAGAAAAAAGAATCTCTTTCACTCCTGCCATATACAACATGTCAGCCGCAACCAAAGAACCTTCCAATAGAGCTTTGGTGTCATACTTATCAACACTGTAATCGACCAAAACTTCTCCTGGTCTTCTAGGGTCGCTGAATACTCTACCTGACCCCTTGTCTCTAGTTATAATTAATAAACAGGAAGCATTCTTGTACTTGATCATGTCTTCTCTAGTTTGTTTGCTACCAAGCCAAGGGACGAAAGAGGCTTCAATGAACGGAGTATGTACTATGGTTTCAATTCTTGGGCCATGATCATTTCCATCCAAATCAGCAACTTGGTTACTAACTGCTGTCATGATAGGATGTTTGTAAGGTTCGGTGTCTACTGATTGATCAAGGAAACCAGTAACAACAGTCACTGGGTGTAACTTCAAATTCTTACCAATATGTTTATTCTTGAAGCCGGAATCTTGCAAGACGATAGGGGTGTTCAAGGATCCACCACTGACAATAATTTTTTTAGGTCCAGTGATCCTGAATTTGTAGCCAGTCGTACTATCAATGCAATTAACTCCTACAGCCTTACCATGCTTGTGGATGATATTCACGACCCTGACTTGGTCCAAGAATTGTGTACCATTTTCAGCAGCATCTCTAAGCCAGCAAGCTTGACTGCCTTGCTTTATACCATATTTACAACCAAGATAACAAAATCCACATTCGTGGTTTGCGTGATGACCATTATTCTGATTAATTAAGGCCGCATGGTAGCCCAAAGATTCGGCGCTATCCAAAATCACATTGTTGCTGAATGAATGTTTGATATTGTTGGTGTTTGCCCCCATTTGTTGGAATACATAGTCCATGCATTTGTCATAACTTTCGTTGGCAGCAAATTCAAGACCGTAATCGTCTAACCACTCTTTACGTACCTTAAAAGGAGTCTTGAGACAAGCCGACCAATTAACAGTACTTCCACCACCAAAAGTGGAACCTGCTAAGACAAAAATTTCCTGAGTTTTGGAAGATAAAGTACCCCCTTTTTCATATAACTTTTGAAGACCAGTAGCATCATCAAAAACGTATTCATCAAATGAGTAGTACTTACCTTTTTCTAATACCAAACAGTTGTGACCAGCGCCTTGTAAGGTATGAGCGACCACCCCCGCACCAGAACCACTGCCAATGATCAAAGCATCGATGTTTGGTAAGTATAGTTCGGCACCATCTGATTGAACTCTATCAATCATCTTATATCTAAAATCATCAATTCTCTGTTCTTCGTACAATGTAGCACGAAGCTCACGGCCCGGAAATCCAATAGCCAAATTGTGCAACTCGCCAGCATTCAATTGGTAGACAGCAACTGTCAAAGAAAACATACTCTTGTATAACTTTCTAATAGCAGATATAGGGGAATCTCTCCAGTACTCCAACAAAGCTTCCCTTTGTTGTGGGGTCATTTCGGTGACCAAAGTAATAGATTGGGTTAAAACTGGAGCAGCGATTCTTGAACCCAATAAGGACATAATAAGGACAAATAATTTTGCAGAGTCATATCCATTGGCATTAATTTTAGTACAAATTTCTTTTCTGAAATTTGGTATTCTGCTTGGAGTCAATTGACAATACTCTTCAAGTCTCTCTAAAGGAAAAGTCTGGGGAAGCTTATCTCTAATAGATTCAGGATCAATTTTACCAACAAATGTGTCAGCTAAAGCCATAAATGGGTCGAGATGTGATGGTTCCACTTCAAGTTCCAACATTTCAGTGTAAATTTTTATCTATCGTTAGAAAGGGGATACCAAGAAGCATATATACTGTTCTCCAATTTTAATATAGCATGATTTCTCAGTAGATTCAATTCGCAGCATATGATTTTACTTTGAGAGTAGAGTAATATGATCGGTAAAAGATTCAAATTGATAAATGAAAAACATTCTATTCGAGCTTTTTTTGTGACTATATGAAGTCGTCCCTCCTAATTCATAGAAGTTATTTTCCCTTCATCTATATACTACTGAAACTATTGCATACTAGTCTATTACGGCAGTTTGTGCGGACTGCCGAATCATTTCCCCAACTTTTTTGTGTTTAGTCACGTGCCCTGAGAAACAACTGTGATTTCTAGCTTTGGATGCTACGAGCTTTCGATGAACTCTTATGATAAATGTAGCTTTATTAAATATATATACTATAAACAAGAAATAAAATCAAGGACAAAATAGACTTAATCAAGAGGAGTAGCATCGATGTCATCGTCGTTGTCGTCACTGTCTTGCCATTCATCTACATTAGCGTCCGCCATTTCAACATCTTCGACCTCATGATTAGGTAATATCTCTAAACCTTTGTGTCCCAACCTGATTCTAGCTACTTCTTTATCCTTGATTTGACCTTTTAATAAAAAAACTGCGAGACGATTCAAAATCTCTTGTTGAATCAATCTATTCAATGGTCTAGCACCGAGATCTGAGGAATAACCGTTCTTGCACAAGTACTCTAATGCTTCATCATCAATATCCAAAGTAAGCTGCTTTCCATTGACCTCAAATCTGGATTGAATTTCTTTTAATCTGATTCTAACAATCTTGGCAATAGCCTTCTTGGATAATCTGTTAAAGATAACAGTACTGGAAATTCTATTCAAGAATTCAGGTCTGAAATGACTTCTAACAGATGTCATTACCAATTCCTTTGTCTGTTGGTCAATTTTAGATGCAGTAGATGAATTGATATATTCTGCACCCAAGTTTGATGTCATTATCACGATTGCATTGGAACAATTAACCAATTTACCTTGTGATGAAGTAATTCTGCCATCATCCAACATTTGCAATAAAACAGTTAAAACTTCCGGAGCAGCCTTTTCAACTTCATCAAACAATATAACAGTATAAGGACGACGTAACAATGGTTCAGTTAAAATACCACCCTCTTCATAACCCACATAACCTGGTGCAGCACCCAACAATTTAGAAGCAGACCATTTGTCTCCTAATTCAGAACAATCAATTCTTATCATTGCTCTTTCATCGGCAAACAAGAATCCTGCAACCTTCTTAGCCAATTCGGTCTTACCAGACCCTGATAAACCTAAGAACAAGAACGAAGCCGGTTGGTGGGGGTTAGCTAGACCAGATCTTTGTAACCTGATAGCATTAGAAACAGCCTTTACGGCATCACCTTGACCAACCACAGCAGAACTCAATTCCTTTTCCATATTAATCAACTTGGAATTTTCAGCTTGAGTAAGCTTGGTAACAGGAATACCAGTCAATTTGGCTGCAGTTTCAGCGACTTGCTCAGTACTTACGACATTCCTAAGTAAAGTATCCGGGCCAGCTGATTTCTCTTCTTCTTGAACCTTAATTTCCAACTCTTGAATTCTCCTCTCCGTTTCCGGAATAGCAAAATACCTCAAGTCAGCAGCAGATTGAGTATCATGCCTTCTTTCAGCGTCTTGCGCCTTTATGTTCAATTCATCCAATTTACGTTTGGCAGTGATCAACTCTTCATGTCCAGCACGTTCTTGGCTAAATCTTTCTCTTAAAGGAGCCAATTGTTCTTCAAGCTCTTCTCTCTTTCTCTGGGCCAATTTAAGTCTATCCTTGGAGTCCTCATCAGCTTCAACATCCCTTTCTAATGCATTGATTTCAACCTCAACCAAATGCAATTGTCTTTCCAAAGTATCTAATTCTTCTGGTTTAGAATCTCTGGCTACCGCAACAGTAGCAGCAGTTTCATCTATTAAGTCAACAGCAGAATCAGGCAAACTTCTGTAGGTTAGATACCTCGAAGCCAATTGTGCAGCAGTGACCAATGCACTATCTAAAATACGAACTCCGTGATGAATTTCATATCTTGGTTGTAAACCTCTTAAGATTGCAACAGTTTCATTGACTGTCGCAGCTGGAACATCAATCTTTTGAAATCTTCTTTCGAAAGCTCCATCTTTAGCGATAAACTTTCTGTATTCAGCAAATGTAGTAGCACCAATACAATGTAAAGATCCTCTAGCTAACATTGGTTTCAAAAGGTTAGCTGCATCCAGTTTACCATCACCCATTAACATGTGAATTTCGTCGATGAACAAGATTATCATTTCATTAGATTTTTCTATCTCGTTCAAAACCCCTTTAATTCTTTCTTCAAATTCACCCTTATATTTAGCACCAGCAGTTAAAGCACCCAAATCTAATGCAAATAGTCTGGAGTTGGCAAGAACATTTGGCACATCACCATCAATTATTCTTTGGGCAACACCTTCAACAATTGAAGTTTTACCAACACCGGCTTCGCCGATCAACACTGAATTAGATTTTGTTCTTCTTGCCAAAACTCTGATAACTCTTCTTATTTCTTCTTCTCTTCCTATGACTGGGTCAATTCTACCCTCTCTGGCTTTTTCAGTTAAATCTTCACAGTACTTATTTAAAAACTCGTAGCTTCCGGAAGAATCGGCTTGTCTAGAGTCAATTCTTTGGTTGCCTCTCAATTCAATTGCCTGTGTCTTAATAACATCGGTCTTCATGTTAGCTTCCTTGAAAATATCCTTTATGGACTGATCATCCAATAAGGCCATTAATATGTGATCTTGAGCAATATAATTATCTTTCTGTTGAGCTTTGATTTTTGCAGCATTTTGCAACACTTGACCAGTTTGATAACTTGGCCTAATGTCATCTGGAGGAGGATGTTGAGAGGGCAATCTCACCAAATGTCTGTTAACAATTCTTTCGAAATCACCCCATTCATATCTTGCCTTTTGTATTAAGGTCTTCAAATAAGGAATGGAGTTTTCGTCATCAGTTGGTACCATTGCTGCCAAAAAGTGCAAAGGCAGGAGTTGAGTATGGGCATTGTCCTTGGCTAGTTGACTAGCATTGTTGATGATTTTCAATGCGTTATCTGTAAATTGTGTTTCATCCATAATGATTTAAAGATTTTTATTTGAGCAATCAACTCAGAAAGATGATGGTAATTTATATTCTAGGGTGTAGGATTGTCTGATAATCCGGTACTCGCTCGAAATTTCTAGACGTGCTGGAACCATCTAGAAACATTTTTGCAGTCATTTGAGAATTGGCTAGTTCAAGGGAGAAACTCCGTATTCTTTCAAAACGTAGACGTGTTTCTTCTTTATCCCATTTTATAATGAAATTAGGTCTGAAGCATGAAGGTTGTTAGGTAATCTGCCAAACAGCCATTGAAATTTAACGAACTCCAAAACAGTATTTTTATTTAGTACACGACCAAATCTACCATGTAATATTTGTCCAGTATATGACACCTGAGATCTATAAAACAGTTATACGTTTGTCCTTACACCAGAACCATTGGGAGCTTCGTCTTTCGTTGGTGAGTTATTCGCTCAATATATTTCTACCTCTCTTAAGCATGAAACATCGCTTTTGCTTCTGAAAGAAAGCGGAAACTCGGGATTTTCGGAAGTTTACATGTTCATACGTTTTCTCTTGCAGCTAGTCCATGTACTCTATTTTTTTGGGAATTTTCCTTGTTTTTACATGAGGCTACCACTAGTATTTGAAACATTTTTTGAAACTCGCACATTTTACTTAAAGTTAGTTAACAAAGTGCAGCTACTCAAACAATTGTATCTACACAAGAACAACCCTTTACTGTGATGATCATTTCGAGAACACAAAAAACAGATAGGTTGTCTTAAAATGTTAAGTTAAACAATAGAAAAGAAAGAATTGGGTAGTAAGACTTCCAACAGATATACAAAAAAAACTCCGCGACGGGGAATTGAACCCCGGTCCTCCGCGCGACAAGCGGAGATTCTAGCCACTAAACTATCACGGACCTTGTTGTGGCTAAAAGGTGCTTAACAGGCTATGTCAGTAACTTGATAAATTGGTCAATGGGTTAAGATGTCGTTTATCAGGGATAAAGATACAGTGATCGAAGATAAAAGATACAAGAAATAATATGAACGTTGTAATAAGACAAAAATTATGTTTAAAGGTGAAACAAGAAAAATTACCCAATTGGGAAGTGAAAGAGAAATCTGAAACATCCACTGAGAAGGTTAAATGTTTCATGTTGGAAAAATGGTTATACGAAATCAAGTATAAAAGGAACATGGTTCAGTCATAATTATAACTAGTTGATTGGAGAATCAAGAAGGATTTCATTCTTCTAGGGAAGAGAATTTAGTAAAACACAGAATATACGTACGACCTCTGAAAATTACTTCAAACTGATCTTTCCAAAACCTGA
>JAKTWY010000027.1:0-153027 GCA_030582335.1 Yamadazyma nakazawae
GCGCAGGCGAGATAATCCGATAAATTTATCGCAGTATAAAAGCCTTTATGGCCAAGTTGGTAAGGCACCTCACTAGTAATGAGGAGATCGTCAGTTCGAATCTGGCTGAAGGCATTTATTTTTTCGTTCTAAAGTTGTTTAAGATTTTTTTTTAATCTCTCGCGCATTAAATCAGATCTATCATTTTGCATCCATTCAATGAGTGAACCAGAACTGGCACAAGAGGTGATTCCCGCTCTGCCGATTGATTCATCGGAGCCGCTTCAGGATTACATTCAATATCAGAACTACACTATGCCGTACACTGCCGACACTTTTGTTAGCGGATACTACGACGTACCACCACCTGAAGAACCAGCTCCATATGCTTCTTATTGTCCTGAAAATGGAGCGCCATTGACACCAGAAAGAATAAAAGAAATATTCAATGACTTGGCGGCATTGTTTGGATTCCAACAACCAAGTTGTGATAACATGTACGAGTTTTTCATGGTACAATTAGATTCAAGATCTAGTAGAATGCCATGTCCCAGAGCTCTTTCCAGTCTTCATGCAGATTACATTGGAGGGGGACGAGCTAACTATAAGAAATGGTATTTTATGGCACATTATGAAATGGATGAAGGTATTACCAAATCAAAAATGTGGACTCAATATTCAAAATATATGAGGAAATTGAAAAAGGATAAGATGAGTGGTAGTGTTTTCGATGTTGATCCAGAAAGTATTGTCGCCTTGGAATTTAAATGGAAAGATAGAATGGCTCAGTTGAAAGAAGAGCAACTTGTACAACAATTAGCACTCTATTTAATGATATGGGGTGAAGCAAATAATGTTAGGTTTATGCCTGAGTGTATTTGTTTTATCTTTAAATGTGCTTTAGATTATTTACAAAGTGACTATCGAGTGGATGGAATAAGATTTTTGGATGACATTATTACACCAATCTACAAATTTATCAGAGGCCAACAATATAAACTTGTTGATGGTAAATGGATCAAGAGAAGAAGAGACCATGAATCAGTTATTGGATATGATGATATGAATCAATTTTTTTGGTTTCCCGAAGATTTAAAAAAAATCAAACTTGCTGATGGCACAATGTTATATGATTTGAATAAAGAAGCAAGGTTTACTAATTTAAAATCAGCTAGTTGGAATTCATTCCTTTACAAAACATATTATGAATCTCGTACTTGGTCACACTTACTAACTAATTTTAGTAGAGTATGGATTATTCACATATCCATGTTCTGGTTCTATACTAGTTTCAATTCACCCTCTTTGTACACAAAAAATTATGATCAACTCGTGAACAATCCTCCAGCTCCACAAGTTCAATGGACTATTGTTTCACTTGGAGGAGCCGTTGCGTGTACCATCGCATTTTTTGCAGCCATTTTAGAATTTAAATTTGTACCTCGAAAATGGCCGGGTGCTCGGCCACTTTTGGCAAAAACTTTGTTGTTAGCTTTATTGTTGTTGGTAAACTTAGCTCCATCTGTTTATATACTAGGATTTCTACCCTTTGACGCTTACTCAATCCATGGTAAATGGATTGGGGTTGGCCAGTTTATTATCGGTATATTGTCTTTCCTTTACCTTGCAATTCAATCACCTCTGTCCTATTTTGGACTATTACTTGGTGAAAGAGTAAACCAGACAAAAGCTAAAGTTTTAACCGCTTCTTTCCCTGATTTGACTACTAGAGGCCAAACATATTCGTCTATTCTATGGGTTAGCGTACTTGTCCTAAAATTCTTTGAGTCTTATTTGTTCATGACCTTATCTGTACGTGACCCTATTAGAGTTTTGGCTAGTATGGATTTATCTAGATGTAGAGGTGATGTAATTTTCGGAATGATTCTTTGTAAAAACCAAGCAAGATTGCTTTTGGTATTACTTTATATCGCTGATTTGGTCTTATTCTTCTTAGACACATATCTTTGGTACATTATTCTCAATTGTATTTTTTCCATAATCCTATCTTTTTCATCAGGAATCTCCGTTTTCACTCCTTGGAAAAATATTTTTGCCAGATTGCCAGAAAGGATCTACAGCAAAATTGTCTACAATACTGATGTTGGATTCATGACTGCGGTTTCGGATGTTTGGAATACAATTGTCTTAACAATGTTCAGGGAACATTTATTGTCCGTAGAACAAAGTGATAGGTTGACATATAGATCACCAAGACCTGACGAAGATGGATATTTATCAGCTGGAGGAGACTTGAGAGCTCCGTTATTCTTTGTATTCCAAGATGACAATTCATACAGTTTGAGCGATTTCATGACACCAGGAAAAGAAGCAGAAAGACGAATCAGTTTCTTTGCTCAATCTCTTTCTTCTCCCATACCTCAAACTATCCCAGCAAATGCGTTACCTTCATTTACTGTTCTCGTGCCTCATTATTCGGAGAAGCTTATTTTGTCTTACAGAGAGGTGATTAAAGAAGATAAGGACTCAAAGCTTTCCATTCTTGATTACTTGAAACAATTGAACTCGGCGGAATGGGAGGCGTATGTACGAGACTCAAAAGTTTTGACACTTTTACCTAATAGTAAAAGAAAACTTGAAGATCCTGCCGTTGAAAAACCTAAAAGACCACTTGATAGCAGATACGCTGACGTTGCATATGAATATCTCGGTTTGATAAATGCTAGCTCTGAGTTTACTACTCGTTTAAGAATATGGGCTTCTTTAAGATCGCAAACCCTTTATAGAACCATTTCGGGGTTCAGTAATTACAGAAGTGCTTTAAAAGTGTTGTATAAAGCAGAATCACCTCTTTTCCAAAACCAGGAAATGAAGTACCCTGAAGAATGTGACCTAGAAGTTAACAACTTTGTTGAACGTAAATTCAATTTGTTGGTTTCTCTTCAACGATATCAAGACTTCAGTCCTACTGAGGTTGAAGATATGCAAGTTTTGGTAAGAAATTTTCCTCATATATCAATCACCTATCTTGAACGTGAAACAGATGAGCTGACCAATGAAACAGTCTACTATTCAACATTACTTGACATGAAGCATCCAGGGGAAAATGGCGGATTTCCACCAAAATACAGAATAAGATTATCAGGAAACCCAATTCTTGGTGATGGGAAATCCGACAATCAAAATCATGCCATCATATTTTACAGAGGTGAATATATTCAAGTAATTGATGCAAATCAAGACAACTATATCGAAGAGTGTTTCAAGATCAAATCAGTACTTGCAGATTTTGAAGAGTACAACATGGATGTAGAAGACGAATACAACCCAAGCTTGTTCAAGCCTACCAAGGATCCAGTGGCTATTATCGGTGCCAGAGAATATATCTTCTCAGAAAGAGCAGGTGTTCTTGGAGACGTTGCTGCTGCAAAGGAGCAAACTTTTGGCACTTTGTTTGCAAGAACTCTTGCAGAGATTGGTGGAAAGTTACATTACGGCCACCCTGATTTTTTGAATGGAATCTTTATGACTACGAGAGGTGGTGTATCCAAAGCCCAAAAGGGATTACATTTAAACGAAGATATATACGCAGGTATGATGGCAGTTTGTAGAGGTGGTAGAATTAAACACACAGACTATTACCAGTGTGGGAAGGGGCGAGATTTAGGGTTCAACACTGTTTTGAATTTTACGGTGAAGATTGGCGCTGGTATGGGTGAACAGATTCTTTCTAGAGAACATTATTATATGGGTACTTCATTACCTATTGATAGGTTTTTATCATTTTATTATGCCCATGCTGGTTTCCATGTTAACAATCTCTTTATTTCTTTATCATTCCTGTTATTCATGTTGATCTTACTTAACTTGGGAGCACTTAATTATGAAACTATCAGTTGTATTTATGATCCCCATGCCCCTATTACAGATTTGCAACAGCCACTTGGGTGCTATAATCTTAAACCAGTTTTAGATTGGGTTTCAAGATTCGTCTTATCTGTGTTCATTTGTTTTTTCATTTCCTTCTTACCATTATTGATTCAAGAATTGATGGAAAAGGGTGTTATAAAGGCATTCTTGAGAGTGTTTTATCATTTTGTTTCTTTCTCGCCAATATTTGAAGTATTTGTCAGTCAAGTGTATGCAAAATCCTTACAAACTAACATTCAATTCGGTGGTGCCAAATATATTGCAACCGGTCGTGGTTTTGCAATGTCCAGACAACCATTTTTCCAGTTATACTCAAGATATGCCACCCTTTCTTTATACAAAGGAGCTATATTTTTCCTTACCGTTTTATTCGCTTGTTTTACCATGTGGCAACCAGCTCTATTGTGGTTTTTTGTCAGTTTCATTTCAATGTGTTTAGCACCGTTTCTTTTTAATCCTCACCAGTTTTCATTTACAAAGTTTTTTGTGGATTATAGACTACTACTTCGGTGGTTCTCTAGAGGAAACTCTCGATGGCATAATAATTCCTGGTACGGGTACCAGAAAGCTCAGAGGGCAAAGATTTTGGGATACAAGAAGCGGGTTAAAAGTGAATATGGTCAGAAAATAAATGATGAAAGAAAGAGTCTAACATTTGCCCATAAAGTTTTTGGTGAATTAATATTCCCGCTTATTCCCACTTGTTTTTACATTTCAGCTTACATGTTTATCAATGCACAAACAGGGGTAAAGGGTTATAAGATAATTAACCCGTTTTTACGGTTAATGGTTATGGCCCTTTTACCAATTGTTCTAAACGCAGTATTTCTTTTAATATTGTTCATGATAGGTTTCGTTCTTGGGGGATTATTATTCTTAAGAAATACTGGAAGTGTAATAGCAGCAATAAGTCATGGATTTGCTGTAATTGTAATGATACTTGACTTTGAGATTCTTTTGTGTTTGGAAGGGTGGAATTTCCCAAAGACTCTATGTGGATTTATAGCGGTTATTTCAATCCAGGGAGTATTGAAAAACATTGCCTACATATTTCTTTCCAAGGAATTACGAGATGATTCCCCAAACATTGCATTTTGGTCTGGGAAATGGTTTAGTGGAAACTTGGGATGGTTGGTGGTAACTCAACCATTTAGAGAATTTATAGTTAAGACCAGTGAAGCAATTTCATTTAGTTATGACTTTGTTTTTTGTCATTGTCTATTATTTGCTCTTAGTCCACTTTTAGCTGTTCCTTATATCGATATGATTCATCTGCTGGTACTTTTTTGGTCTAAATATGATAAACAAAAGTTCAGGAATGTCATCAGATCGAAAAAAGCAAAGAGGCAGCTACGTAAATTAGAGGCAAAGTACTTTACGATATTTTTATTCTTCTTGATATTGTTTGTTTTACTTATTGTGGGACCTGTGATGATGGCTAAGTATATCCCTGATATTACTGAGGCCATACCGATTGACTTACCGGTGATTGTGCACCAGTTGATCCAGCCGTTCCACAGAAGAAATAACGATACAGGAGAGAATGCACCACCCGGAGTTGCCAGAGAAAAGCCTGGTATTAGTACAATGTCTACTGTTTTCTAAAAAGAACAGAGACAAAAAGAAGAAGAAAACGAAAAAGAAAAAGAAGAAAAATAAGAAAACAACAAAAAAGTGCAGTAAAAACTGAGAGCTAATTAGTTAAACTGCAGATGTATGTAGTCAGCATAGAAATATATCACATAATGATCAGGCAAAAAGCTTCAAGTCAGGTCAGGTTTATATAAATATCAAGATTAAAGCTCGAATTAAATAATCACAAGTTTCACCTCACTTTTTCTGTTATTTTGTTTTCTCAAAAGTTGACCTATGAATTCACGTACGCTACGTATGAAATCAGGACTTAGTCCGCCGCCAAATATCCAGTCCAATCATCTGCAGACCAGTGAAGTGTCTCGAAGCAAATCCCGAATCCTTAGTAAATTCCAGGAAGATGAAATTTTTGGTGAACAAGAGATCGACCTTGAAGACGAATTTAAAACACTAAAACTACTGGATCTTCAACTTGCCTCGAGGAAAAATGTTCAGAACAAAGACCAAGTTGATAATTTAGATCAATTACAAGACGATTTCAATGATCGAGAGCATTATTCGGGAAAATCTGATATCAAGGCCAGTCCGGGTACTATAAGTAGTTCGTCACATCGTAGTATGTCTCGGCGTAAATCATTGAGCGAATACAGCGAGGATACGGATGCTACGTCGAACTTTAATGAGGATGATTTTGAAGATATTGATGAAGTTTTTGATAAAGGATCCACTGGTAATGAGACTTCTAGAATGCTTGATGTACTTGAAACTCGTAAAAAGCAGATGCAAAGAGATGCGGAGAAAGAAGAGCACGAGTTGAAGAAACGGTACCACCGAGATAGAGATGAAATGGCGACGCTCAAGTTGAAAAATTTTGATGTCGATAATATTGATAATGATAAGACCATAAATTATGATTATATGAGAGACGAATTTGATGATTTTGAGGAAGGGTTTGAGAATATCCATAAGCTCAGTTTCAAGAAATCTGTACCTAGTTTCAAGCCCCTGTCGTTTCAAGGAATGAAACGATTTCAATCAAGTTACGCATTGGGCGCACTGGATACAGGAAGACAACAAGGAGAGGGGCCAAGAGATAGAGATAGCCTGGTTCCTAAATATAACTCAAGATTAATGAGTAAACTTGACCGGATTCCGTCATTTTATAATCAGAAGAAGCTTAATGAAATGATCGAAAAGAATGAAAATTTTAGGCTTACCAAACAACAACTTCTTCAACAATATCAGGAAGTAGATAAACAACACAAGAGAACGAACGAGAAGATCTTAAACATGAAAAAGAGCATGTCCATTCCTGCTAGAAGAAATAAAGGCAAGAAGATTGGTCTTGTACGGTATTTGGGTGATGTCCCCAATGTTGAGAATACCAGTATGAGATTTAATAATGAGCTGAAGAATTGGGAGGGTAATGAAATTGAATTGGTCAAGTTCAATAATTTAACAAAGAAAAAGCCATCACTTATCAAGTTCAACGATTATGATACCACAAAAAACAATAATACCAATTCTATGGTATTTGATCGGGCTAACTTGAGATGGGTTTCCAAAACTCCGGAAGAAGACGTATTTAAAGATTTACAGGAGCTTCCGGATCTAAACCAGTCCGGAAGAGGTGTCAGTACATTCACTTCTAGGACGATTTCCACTAACATTGAAGAGTCTGATGATGTGTTTATTGTTTCTAAGAGACTTATCGATAGGTTTTTAAAAGAAGAGTTGAAACTCTCTCGAAGAATCGAATATTGGTTTGATAAGAACGATGTTTATGATCTAGATCACGAATTCAACTATGATTTTTACTGGGATATACGGAAACTAGTAATGGATAACGAGTAATGTAATACAAAGACCTAATTAGAATTTATGTAGAAACGTAGACGCATGGGGGTGTGAGAGTTTAGAAACGTTGAGATGGAGATGATGATTCACATTGGGTGCCAAGAGACGTCAAGAGCCAAGATCGTATTTGGTATTGTATGCCAAGAGCCAACACCACAAAGGCTCAAAATTGGCTGCAAAAGACATGGTTGCAAAATATCAGGAACACTACGACAAGAGAGTGAAAAAAAGTACAATCATATATTGATATCAGTCTAGACTAAAAGAATACCGGCACCGAACATCAATGCACCTCCAATCAAAGACGATGGGAATGACAATTGACCAGCGCCCGAACCGGAGTCAGATGATCTTTGGGAGGAGGATTGAGCATCGTCAGAACCACCGGTAGAACCAGAGTCAGAACCAGAACCAGAACCAGTAGCGGTAATGTCATGAGAAGTAGCTCTAACAGAACCAGTCAAACTTCCCATACCAGAAGAACCGGCCGACTTAATGAAAGCAGAACAAGATGATGCAGTAGAAGCACTTTGAATGCTGGCAGAACCACTAAAGTCACAGGCACTCTTGGATTTATCTTGGGAGAGATAGTACAAGTTAAGGACAAAGTTTAATCTTTCCTTAGGGTTACAGACGGAGTAAGCACCGTATTTACCAGTGGTACCATTGGCACTAATACCACCACAGTCCACTTCGTTACAGATGTAGGCGAATAAGTCTTCGTAATCGTCTTCATCAACGTCCTTGTCAACCACACATTCGGCAGCGGCTTCCATACAGTTACAGATAACATCGTCTGGAGTTGGTGGTAAAGCGGTAACAGCTTGCCAGTCAGAACCAGTGCTTGGACAAGTAGTAACAGTGGCAGAACCAACGTCAGAAGATTTAGCGTAACTAGGAGAAATAGAAGCGAGTTGACTCTTTAAATTATTGAAATCAGATAAAGTAGAAACTTTATCATTGTCAATGGAAACCAAACCATACTTGTTAGCTTCTTCAAAATACATGTAAACAATACCACCAGACCAGACGTCGGTCATTTCACTGGAGTAGATGGTACCAACTTCTTGGAATAATCTTGGAGAAACGTTATTACAACCGTATTCACTGAAGAAAATAGGAATACCTAAATTTTTGTAAGCTTTAGTAATAGTTTCGTAACCAGATTCTTCAAAACTACTTTTACCACACCATTCGTACATGTTCATACCGAAGAAATCGGCTCTTTCATCTTCATCACCACAAGCGAAATATTCAGCTAAAGGAACTCTAATTTCACTATCATCATTGGCAGAGTAACCAACAGGGATACTTCTGTAACCTTGGGCCTTGATGTAAGCCTTGGTATCTCTGACAGCGGCTTTAACGAAAGCAGAAGAACCGGTGTTATTAGCAGCGTTTGTGACTTCATTACCAGCGAAGAACCCTAAAATGTTGGTGTAGTTATGGAATAAATCAACCACACCAGTGTATCTATCGAACAAATCAACGGTCCATTGTGGGTCATATCTATCAATAGATTCTTCTGGTTGAGATAAATCAGCCACCACATAAATACCAGCATCTTGTAACATTTGCATACATTCAGTGTGATCTTCTTTAACGTCTAAAGCATAAACTCTAATAACGTTAGTTTGTAATTGTTGCAAATAAGGAATATCACGTTTACAATTAGCTGCATTAGCTAATGGATCAACAAAATCTTTACCAGTAGAATTTGAAGTATCTTGTTGGTAAGCAACACCTTTCATTAAAAATTGGGAACCATTATTGGAATAAAAAAATTTATTTCCAGCAATTTCAATAGCTGGTAAATCATCTGCTAAAGAGAGGGCAGCCATGGAAGCGACCACAAGGGCCTTGGAGAACACAGAGCTGAATAACATGATAATTAGCTAAATTTTTAATCTAGGAAATTCCACGATTTAAATGGGAAAAAAAATTTGACGGGATTTATATGGCTGGATTTGGGTTAATGAAAACAAAAATAAAATTTAAATAATTTTCGAATTAACTTATCCGGATAAGAAAGAGGTATTGTCGGATCAGAAAAAGTACCGGGGGGAAATCATCGTGACAGCTGGTGGTAGGTGAGGTAAAAGTGGGCACGGGAGTCGTGAAGTTAGAGTTTGGGTGTTGTGGTATTAACGATGTATAGGTTATATAGAGTAGATAGTGATGAAAGTTGACGTGAGATGGGGTTGAAATGAACCCAAGGCGTTCTCTCGTATTAATGAGCCTTGACATATTTTGACGTCGCGGGCTGTGTAGGTGACATTGAAGCCGACATGAGGGAATTACAGGACGAGCTCGTAGACACATTGCGACATTTTATTAGCCACCTCACGACATGAGGGAATTTGTGATACGACACAGAGCGACGACATAGTGATACGACACAGAGCGACGACATAGTGATACGACACAGAGCGACGACATAGTGATACGACACAGAGCGACGACATAGTGATACGACACAGAGCGACGACATAGTGATACGACACAGAGCGACGACATAGTGATACGACACAGAGCGACGACACAGAGCGACGACACAGAACGACGACATAGTGATACGACACAGAACGACGACATCAAACACTCGATTATACGCGTAGCATGAATGTCGTTGATTGCAAAAAAAATAACCCACACCCCTGCCGCTTGAAATATCTAAGGGTTTATTATCTACAACTTTGTATCAATCGCTTTATTATCTACAATGTATTTACAACTTTGTATGCACGATTTCGTGCCAACTTTGTGTCCACGACTCCTTTTATTCAGCACTGTATTTACAACGGTCCATGGTATCATATCAAAATTTCTAGTAATTCTAAATTTTTTCTTTCAACCCTTTATTCTTTATGTTTTATGTCTTAATATCATCAAAAAGTTTGCTCCTTCTTTCTTCTGCCACTGGTGAAGAAAGAAACCATAAACCTGTCAACCCCGCTATCACACTTCCTAACGCCATCAACAGTCTATAACTAATATATTCTTTATAATCATCTTTTGACCAATAGAGTGCCAATAAAAGCGACACAAGTGAATAAATCACTTGACCGGCGACATCCATTTTGATATGAATAAACTCAACTGTAAATGGTTTATTACAACCAACAATTCTAGCAGCTTGAACAGTCTTTAAAGTCCTCACAAAACATACGAAGAAAATGAACCATAAGCTACCGGAAATTACCGTTAAAAAAGTTGGGGAATTCTTCAAAGAAGAAGTGGTGGATATGAATGAATTCAGTGATTCAGATGATATAAACAGATCCATGACAAATAAATTAATTCAAGTTGAACCAGTATCGCGTTTCTTCTCAGCGTCTACTTTTTTTTTTTTAAAAATGTCGGTGAAGCAACGACACCAGGACGACACCAAGACGACACCAGGACGACACCAGGACGACACCAAGACGACACCAAGACGACACCAGGACATTTTTCCTCGACACGAGGGATATTTTTATCCGAATTTGCCGACATCCTGGTAACACAGCCTTTTTAGGGGGGGGGGGCCGTCGCGTTGGATCTTGCCCGAATTAAGCTTTATTTAGATACCTCGTCCGACTGTCGCGTCCAGCTCTCGGCCTCCTATAATAATGCACGTCGGTTTGAACAGAACACGGTTCCTGTCAAACTTTCAAATACGTCGTGAATGGAATACGGGGCTTTACCGTTAGCCACATACTGTATATAACCAGAAGGGTTGGGATAGGCCTGGCTAAAAAAAATCACCAGTGGACACTCTAAGGCCACTAGTGGCGAATGGCCAAAATGTCACTCGTACTTTGTAAGCGATTTTTCATAAGGCGTTGTTGAAGCACCAGTACCACCCCCCCAGATCTAGCCCTACTTCAACCAGGTATACACCACTATTCTCTGGTTGGTACACCTTGATGTACCCTGCTATTATCTTGCACATCTGGACATACGCCGTTATTTTAGTATCCTATTGTTCCTGTCTAAATTTCTGTTAGGTGTTCAGTTCTATGTTTCGGTAATCTAATTTACTTTTTTTTTGCTGCAAAGCTGGGGTGGGGCAGCGGGGCATCGTCGCAGTTCACCGTCTTTTAGTCCGAATTGTCGCGGCGGTGCGGTGCCCTCGCGGCATTGTCGCCTCCCGCGACACCGCACTTTTCCCCATCCCAGCCAACAATTGACTGTTGGCTGGGGGCGTGAAAACCTCCGATTGGTGGGGTACACCAGATCTGGGGAAACTGGTACTAAACAACGAGATCGTAGCACGACCAAGAGACGGCATCTGCATCAGGATCAGAAGCGGCGTCAGCAGCAGCAGAAACAACACCCGCAAGCAGTTTGTCCCCCAACACCATCAAAACCTAGTCACTGGTTAACAGCAGCACCACTGACACCATTTTTACCCATTAATTTCATCACCTTTTACCACCTTTGGCTTCCATCCCTCTCACCCCTCCGGAGTAATCTTGGCCCCTCCCCCCGCGCGAAAAAAAAAAAAAATTTGCCTATATAATCGACGTCCGCTCAAAAAAAAATTCAATAATGTCTTTGGAAGAAAAGATTGTCAATGCAGCAGAAGAAGCCGATGATGGCTTCTTAGAATGCTACATCCGGTTCAATGATGACAGCGAAAAAGATTATTGTTTCCAAATTAATGTTAAAACTGAATTCAATCAATTATTTAAAATCTTTACCACTTTACCAATCAGTTTAAGACCATCAATTTTTTACTCCCAAAAGCCTGCAGGTTTCAAAGTTTCAACGGCTCCTGGTTATTTAACTGAAGACGGGGCTTTACTTTTCGGTGAAAACGCCACCAATGAAAAATACTTGAAACCAGTTGATTTACACGATAAAATTGGTGATCAAATTTGGCCGGGTCAACTAATCGTACCAATTTGGCATCATAATGATTTTGGATTCTATTCATTCATAACTTTCCTTGCAGTGTGGCTTTACACAGACTTGCCCGATTTTCTTTCTCCAACTCCTGGTCTTTGTTTAACCAATCAAATCTCCAAATTGATGTGTTGGGCTTTAACATTATACGGCAAACCAAAACTCGGCCAATCGTTTGTCGAAGATTTAAACAAACCACTTGCAGTTACACCACAAATCATTTTCTTTGTATTCCATTTCTTGAAAGTTGGTGTGATCTTTTTGTTCGTATACCTTGGAATCTTTAACCCAGTAAAGGTTTTAAGATTCATTGGTCCTTCCACTAAAAAAGACATCACCAGAGATGAATTATTGGATTTGGGCTGGACCGGATCTAAGCGTGCCACAATTGAAGAATACAAGGAACATTACAGAAATGATCGCATTAAATCTTACAAATCAATGGTTGAAGCTCATCAAGATGGACTCTTCGCAAAGTTAAGAAATCTTGGGGTTCATCTTAAAGATGGCGAAGGATTTAACACTCCATTAGATTTGAAAACCACTTTGGATGATCTATTAAATAAGGATGATATAAAGTTCACTTTGAATTATGCTTATTTAGCTACCTTATCCGGATTATTTGAAAAACATATTAATGATCCGGATGTGGATATCAATGAAGCAGTTAAACAGTTCAGAAGATTTGGATTGTACAAGAGAAACAAAGTGATTGGAGATATTGTGGATTTAAGAAAGAGTGTTGAAAACAAGGAAGAATAGGTGTAGGATTTGTATAGATAATATATTTAGTACGATCATTTGAAAGAAATGTGAATGTGACGAGAGTAATGTATACCCGTGTTACGATGGACGCCCGTGGTACGAGACACACATTGACATGGCACACATTGACACAAGGTGGTGAGGCTTTCGTCGTGTGGGAAGGGACACGGTGGCGGTGTCGTGGGCAAGGTCGTGGGCAAGGTCGTGGACAAAGCGTCGTCTAGTGCCATCTTCTTTTGTTCGATGCGGCCTGGTTAGTGCGGTTCCTCCCGCCACCTGCCCTGCGGTCTGTCGTCCCCTACCGTCCCGTTACCGGCGAACCAGAGTCACCGCGATTATTACTCGTATAGAACACGTGATATTACTCCACCGTCGATGAAAAATTTCTATATAAATCGTCCATTTTCTCCCACTTTTTTCTTCACCTGTTTTTACAAATAGAATTTTTCATAATTAATTGAAAATAATGGTTCAATCATCCGTCTTAGGTTTCCCACGTATCGGTGGTCAAAGAGAATTGAAGAAAATCACCGAATCTTACTGGTCTGGTAAGGTTGATGTTGATGCTTTATTAACTAAAGGTAAAGAATTAAGACAACACAACTGGCAATTACAACAAAAGGCCGGTGTTGAAATCATTGCCTCCAATGACTTCTCTTTCTACGATCAAGTTTTGGATTTATCCTTGTTGTTCAACGTTATCCCAGACAGATACTTGAAGTTTGATCTCGCCCCAATTGATATTTTGTTCGCTATGGGTAGAGGTTTACAAAAAAAGGCTACTGAAACCACTAAAGCCGTTGATGTTACTGCTTTGGAAATGGTTAAGTGGTTTGACTCCAACTACCATTATGTTAGACCAACCTTATCTAACTCTACTGAATTCAAATTGAATGAAGCTGCTGGTTTAAAACCAGTTGATGAATACTTGGAAGCTAAGGCTTTAGGTATTGAGACCAGACCAGTTATCCTCGGTCCAATCTCTTACTTATACTTGGGTAAGGCTGACAAGGACTCCTTGGACTTGGAACCTTTATCTTTATTAGAAAAATTGATCCCAGTCTACAAGACTTTATTGGCTAAATTAAAGGAAGCTGGTGCTCAATCCGTTCAAATTGATGAACCAATCTTGGTCTTGGATTTACCAGAAGAAGTTCAATCTAAATATAAGGCTACTTACGAAGCTTTGGTTGATGCTTCCGCTCCAGCCATCACTTTGGCTACTTACTTCGGTGATGTTAGACCAAACTTGGCTGCCATTAAGGGATTACCAGTTAGTGGTCTCCACTTTGATTTCGCCAGAGTTCCAGAACAATTTGACGAGGTCGTTGCTGCTTTAGGTGACAACCAGACCTTGTCTGTTGGTGTTGTCGATGGTAGAAACATCTGGAAGAACGACTTTACCAAGTCTAGCGATATTATTGCCAAGGCTATTGCCAAGCTTGGTGCTGAAAGAGTTGTTGTTGCAACTTCTTCTTCTTTGTTACACACTCCTGTTGACTTGAACTCCGAAGAAAAATTGAACCCAACCATCAAGGACTGGTTCTCTTTTGCCACTCAAAAATTGGACGAAGTTGTTATTTTGACCAAACACGTTAAAGGTGAAGATGTTTCCAAGGAAGTAGCTGCTAACGTTGCTTCTATCAAGTCCAGAAAGGAATCTTCCATTACTACCAACCCTAAGGTTCAAGGTAGATTAGCTGAAATTAACGAATCTTTGTCTTCTAGAAAGTCTGTTTTCGAAAAGAGATTGCCAGTTCAACAAGCTAAGTACAACTTACCATTGTTCCCAACCACCACTATTGGTTCTTTCCCTCAAACCAAGGATATTAGAATCAACAGAAACAAATTCAACAAGGGTACTATCACTGCTGAAGAATACGAAGAATTCATCAAGAAGGAAATCGCTGAAGTCGTTAAGTTCCAAGAAGAAGTTGATTTGGATGTTTTGGTTCACGGTGAACCAGAAAGAAACGATATGGTTCAATACTTTGGTGAACAATTAGAAGGTTTTGCCTTCACCCAAAACGGTTGGGTTCAATCTTACGGTTCTAGATATGTTAGACCACCAATTATTGTTGGTGATGTTTCTAGACCAGCTGCCATGACTGTTAAGGAATCCGTTTACGCCCAATCTTTGACTCAAAAGCCAATGAAGGGTATGTTAACTGGTCCAGTCACTTGTTTAAGATGGTCTTTCCCAAGAGATGACATCACTCAAAAACTCCAATCTTTACAATTATCTTTGGCTTTAAGAGACGAAGTTGTTGACTTGGAAAAGGCCGGTATTACTGTTATCCAAGTTGATGAACCTGCTTTGAGAGAAGGTTTACCATTAAGAGCTGGTAAGGAAAGAAGTGATTACTTGGACTGGGCTGCTCAATCTTTCAGAGTTGCCACTTCCGGTGTTGAAGACAGTACCCAAATTCACTCTCATTTCTGTTACTCTGACTTGGATCCAAATCATATCAAGGCTTTGGATGCTGATGTTGTTTCTATTGAATTCTCTAAGAAGGATGATCCAAACTACATTCAAGAATTCTCTAACTACCCTAACCACATTGGTTTAGGTTTGTTCGATATTCACTCTCCAAGAATTCCATCCAAGGAAGAATTTGTCAAGAGAATTAGTGAAATCTTGAAGGTTTACTCTGCTAACAAGTTCTGGGTTAACCCAGATTGTGGTTTGAAGACTAGAGGATGGCCAGAAGTTAAGGAATCATTAACCAATATGGTTGATGCTGCCAAACACTTCCGTGAACAACAATAAGTGCTTTATAGGTTTTAAACACCCCTAACACGTACGCATTATTCAATTCACTTGTTGATGCATCATTACATTTATTCAACATTTATGTAATATTAATCATTTTTTATTGATTGTTTTTAGTTTTTTTGTATTTTGTTTTTGGGGGTTTTTAAAAGGGATTTCAACATCGGTTAATATATATTTAAAAGAGTAATTTTAATTTAGGTACCCAACTTGAATTTATACGTTTCTGTATTATCAGGTCAATTTTTAGATAATCCTAGTTTCTCTTTCTATACTCTTCGATTAATCTTGATATTTTATATTCGCACTGATTTATCTTTATTGCCTTCATGAGTTTACCAGAATTAATTGATAGATTTACGCAAGTTACAGGTTCTTCAGACCACATTGCCGAGCAGTACCTCTCCAGGAATGACAATGATCTTATGAATGCCATTGAAGATTTTTATGCTAGTGATTCAGGATCTTCTGCTCAGTCTGCCAGGTCAAATAGACCAACCACAAATTCAGGATCTCGTTCTGGTGTAAGAACATTCCGTGATTTGAATAGTGATGAAGAGGATAATAAAACGGATATGAACTTTTTCACTGGAGGTGAAAAATCTGCTCTTCAAGTTGAAGATCCTAACAAAGATAAAAAGAAGAGTGGATCTGTAATTGATGATATTTTCCAAAAAGCTAAAAATCAGATGGAACAACCAGACGATAGACCTTCAGCCCACCAACCAACACCACTGGTGCCTCGTTTCCTTGGTGCAGGATTTAAGCTTGGGGATGGTGAAGGACCCTCTCAACAAATTGAAGATCGAAACTCTAGGGGCGTCCCACAAAAACCATCTTTAGTCACCAGAGAAATCACGTTCTGGAGACAAGGTTTCACAGTGGGGGATGGCCAACTTCTTCGTTACGATGACCCAAACAATGCTGCACTTTTAGACCAATTAAAGAGTGGTAGAGTCCCATTGGCCATGTTAGATGTGGAGTTTGGACAAGACGTTGATGTGAGTGTTATAAGGAAAACTGATGAAGATTACGCCCCTCCAAAGAAAAAAGTAGGTGGATTTGTTGGTTCAGGTCACCGCTTGGGATCTCCTGTCCCTGGGGAGCCAATTGGTACTCCAGAACCAGAACCAGAACAAAAGTCCAAACCGGAAGAACAAACTAAAGCTTCCGATCCTAAACCAGAAGAGGAGACTGGTGATTCACAGGTGCAAATTCGATTTGCAAACGGTAAGAGAGTTGCCCACAAGTTCAACGCTTCCGATGCCGTCTCTGTTGTTTATGAATTTGTAAGAAATCACGAATACTCTGATCCTAGCAGAGAGTTTATACTCTCACACGCATTCCCTGTTAAGGCTATTGATGATGGAGACATTAGCGTAGAGGATGCAAAGTTGAAAAACGCTGTGATTGTACAGAGATGGAAATAGGTAAGTACAGTACGTAGAAGTATAGCAGTAAAATATGCAGCCCTCGGGAGCGGTTAGTCGCTGTAATAGTAGTTGTACTATTTCGCACCTCATCTCTCATCTCAGAGACAAGGCTCCAATACCACCCACTTCACAACTCAACATCAATGCTACTACGAATACCTCGAGGGATTAGACTAATACCTTCACACAGAATAATATCCTTCAGACTTTTTTCATCTTCAAAGATTTTAAAATCTTCAGATCTGCAGTTAAATCTTCCCGATTTTAATGTTCCCCCAAACGAACTCCAACTCCAGCTACGTGACCTCTACACCTCTATGCCACACAGGCTCACATACTCAATACCCCAACACAAATTAATCCATCCGGGAACCATCCGGGATACTATTCTTGCTAGAACATATGCTCCACTAGAATCTTTCAAAGAAATCATAGACACAAATAATACGGCCGTACCGGTAGCTGGTTCGATAGTTCAATTTAAAAACATCAAGTCGTCTTTAATACAAACGGGTATCGTTTTAAGACATGCTATGACCAAGTTTAAGTCGTCAAATGCTTCAAATAAGCTTGTAGTATTAACTGCGAACAATACATTGCATCACATATACCCCCAGGACGTACTACTCCATTTGCATGGTATATTAGATGCTGATTGGATTGAAGGCATGAAAGTAACTCTCCATGACGAACACTACTACAGTAGAACTGTATTGGTAGACTGCTTAAAGTCTTTGATGAATCGAAGTTTGGAAGTACAACAGAAGATTCAGGAATCTGTAGATCACATAGACTTTGTATACTCTCGATTCTCCCACAAGTCGTATCTTACTGCCATGAGTATGTGGGAGATCGTCGAGGCGCTACGTCTTGTGAATAATGACCTTTATTCTGGATTTAATACCACTTATTTTGATCAATCTGCATTAATCCTTGCGCTACACTCGATCCTTGTAGGTAAACCAAGCAAGTTCTTGATCCCCAATCATTTCCCGCGTCTTGATTCCTCCAATATAACTAAGGGTTACTCGAATCAATTGCCTAACAACTCAAAGTATTTCCTCATTCCACGTACTGTCATGGGGTCTGTAGAGTCAACAATAAAGAGTTTGAACGAACCATCTTTGCTTGACAGATTAAACGAGAATTTAAAACTTTTCTTATCATTGCAAAGCTCAAATAGTAGAAAGGAGAACGTAGATCTACACCTACACTTTACAATCTGGGAGGGACGTCGTCTCCGAAGTCTTATAACGGCATTGAAACTTCACATAGTATTCCCGATTGAAGATTTGCATGGTTTGGAAAGATTAGAATGCTTTAAGCAATTGCAAACCGTTAGAAAAGATGATATCATAAACTTTTTAAACTCGGTAGGTATATACCATGATACCACCGATATATTCACGTCTATTGAATTCTTTGGAAACACAGAAAAGATCAGAAAAATTTCTAATGACCTCAGCGACTGTTTCAAGGCAAAGTCTACCACCATTCCATTCAATTGGCAGGATACCAAGAAGGATATGTTTACTCATTTGAGACGCCCAACATACGAAAAAGTTTATGGTATTCCTATTGAGCCTGGTGTAACTGTTGGGGTTTCATTACAAAAAGTTAACTCTAGAAACTATAACATTACGGTACATATTCCTGATTTGATCACCAAATTGAACCCCAGCACTGATTTTTTCTCCCAACTTGCCAATAACAGTTGTTATCAATCATCCATAAAATTAGAAGACAGAAATGTGGAAATTTTTAACGAAGAGAAACGCAGGTTATTCGAATTCAAGAACCAAAATTTGAGTGAACATTTCAAGAGTGTCTCCAGTATAGATTTTGGGAGTAATATCAAGAAAAAAAGACTGCATACTACGTTGACAGCATTAAACTTGACATACAAGTACAATACTTATGACTCGAACCCTTTTAAGGATTTGAATGGTAAGGTTGAGTTTTCTTTGGACGATTTAACGTCCACAGAGATCAAGGAAATGAACATGGATCTCTTGCAACAAGCATTAGAAGGCAATAAAGCATCACCATTCCAACTCTTTGTGGGTCAAAAACAACGCTCGTCACCCTTGGTTACCGCCGACTTTCACAATCTAGGAGTGATCTACAATATTTTGAAAACCCATTACAGTGTTAGGAACATCAATGGAGCAGCCAGTTGTAAAAAAGAGGATAAAAAGAACAGAGCCTTATTTTTCGTTAAGGAGCTTCGTCAGTTTGTTGGTAACCTCACTGCTAAGTACTGTAAAGAACATGGAGTACCAGTTTTCCATAAAGTCCAAAACGTTTTGGCTGATCCGGAAGGGTCCAACCCGGATGACGAAGTTCTTGTGAAGCATAATAACATTTTATTGCCTGAGTTTCACGCCAGCACTTTCTTCCAGACTTTGATCTCCAGAGAGGGTGACGGACATGTATCTTTACCGGCGTACCTAATTGGTAAGAATTTCTTGAGTGAAGAGAGTATAAAAGTGTCAAATGAGAGACATACTTCATTTGGGTTGGATGATGGGTACGTCCCCATAATCAACCCGTTCAGTGGCTTTGATGAGATCCTTAATCAGTTCCAGATCGTTTCATATATTCATTTCCTTCATGTCCAAAAGGAGCTCTTCAAAAAAGAGGCCACCCGGTTTGACATAGTTAAACAGTACGCTCATCTCAAAGGGTACGGGTATAATTTGAATGGCCCGCTTCCGAGCGTAATTCTAGAGAAGAACGTGAAGAACGTCATCAACTCCAAGGACGTTGCTGCTTACTGTTCGATGGTGGACTCAAAATATTGGGCCTTGAAGAAACTCGAACAGATATTGACCTCAAGAGAAGACGATACGCCATTACGACTTCAAGCAGTAATTACTGATTCAGGAGTGGAACTAGGACCACGACTTGAAGGCAGGCTCGCCAAAGCCTACGTTAAAGATATGGGCATAGAAGTCGATATTTTCATAGAGGAAGATCTAGCTATTGGATCAGTAGTAGATGGTGAAGTGATTTTACTTCGTCCTCAAGAGTTCACCTGTGTCTTAGCAATGTAATTCATAGATATGTATATAACGAAACACTCATAGAAACAAAATACACCTGCATATTAATAAACATTCATATTCACTATAGGAGTCTAGTCTCATTTTGCAACATCTCAAATTCTGTTGCAAAAGATTTCTCAATTTTTCACTTGACTCATAATGGTACGTACTAAATCACCAACGGATGACCAGCCTCTCTAATCAATACTAACCCCATAGGCCTCCGTCCAACCTTCCAAAGAAACATTGAAGTCTATCGTGGAGTCTCAATCCACCGAACGGACTGACGGTAAGATAAAATTGTACCCACTCTTCAAGTACGTCAGAGCTGAAGATCTCACTGTTCATGCTGCCTACCTTAAGCTAGCCAACTTGAACAAACAAGATCGATCCCCTTCTTTCCTCTTAGAGTCTTCTGTTCACGGAGATACCGTCGAGCGGTACTCATTCATCGGAGTCAACCCCAGAAAAGTTATTAAAACCGGAGATGATGCTTCAGTGTACTCAAGCGAATACTTGAATGTGGATCCTCTAACGGTCTTAGAAAAAGAAATGAATAAATATGAGCAAGTTGATTTGCCAGGGTTACCTAAATTAAGTGGTGGAGCTATCGGATACATCTCTTATGACTGTATCAAGTATTTTGAGCCAAAGACCAAAAGGGATTTGAAGGATGTGCTCAAAGTACCAGAGGCGGCATTGATGTTGTGTGATACCATAGTGGTATTTGATCACGTATATCTGAGATTCCAAATTATCCATAATGTGGCCATTGACTCTATTGACTCCATCGAAGAAAACATCAAAATCGCTGAACGGGAAATCACTGCAGTTGAAAAAGTTCTTACAGCTGAATATTTGGCTAAAGATATCAATCCTGTACAACTCCCAATCAAGCAAGGTCAAACTTTTACTTCCAACATTGGACAAGAAGGTTACGAGAACCATGTGACAAAGTTGAAGGAACACATTTTAAAAGGTGATATTTTCCAATCAGTCCCATCTCAAAGAGTCGCAAGACCGACTTCTTTACACCCTTTCAATATTTACCGTCACTTGAGAACTGTGAATCCGTCTCCTTACTTATTTTACATTGATTTAATTGATTTCCAAATCATTGGTGCTTCTCCCGAACTATTGGTCAAATCAGATACCAAGGGTAAAATCGTTACTCATCCGATTGCTGGTACTATAATGAGAGGTAAGACTAATGAAGAAGATGAGAAGAACGCCAGCATTTTAAGATCTAGTTTGAAAGACAGAGCGGAACACATCATGTTGGTTGATTTAGCCAGAAATGACGTTAACAGAGTGTGTACTCCAGAGCTGAACAGTGTCGATAGATTATTGACTATTGAAAGATTCTCTCATGTGATGCACTTGGTTTCTGAAGTTAGTGGTACTTTGAGAGATGATAAGACCAGATTTGACGCTTTCAGATCTATTTTCCCTGCCGGAACTGTCAGTGGAGCTCCTAAAGTCAGAGCCATGCAATTAATTGGGGAATTAGAGAAGGAGAAAAGAGGAGTATACGCCGGTGCTGTGGGCCACTGGAGCTATGATGGTAAGACCATGGACACTTGTATTGCCTTAAGAACTATGGTGTATAAAGACGGTGTAGCGTACTTACAAGCTGGCGGAGGTATTGTCTTTGATAGTGATGAATACGAAGAGTATATGGAGACAGTGAACAAGATGAACTCGAATAATAATACCATCGTCGAGGCAGAACAAATTTGGACTGAAAAAGTGGGAAGTGTGTAGAACATAGATTTGTAAATTGTAAAAAAAACATGACTTCTATTTAAGTTTATATAAGGCATCTAAGAAGGCTTCAATGATCTTGTCAGCCACCCCGACTGTTTGTACACTACCAGCAACACCATATAAAGCTGCTGTGTCTGATTCAGCACCACTTTCATCCTGGGAAGTCTCTTTTGTGCACTCGATCAAATCAGCGATCAACTCATCAACTATAGGCACCGTTAGCTTGGTGAATGCAAAGTGTAATGCACCTGGATTCTGTAAAGCAGCAAAATGCCAGCCTCTGTCCGTCAACAAGTCCCCTAATCTATAGATACTGAACAGCTTTGACTTGGATTTGAATGCAATCACTGATCCAATTGGATCACCAATAATCTCCAAGTATTGGCTTAGATTCTTGTTTGTTTGCAACTCTTTTTTAACCTTTAACATCGTACTCACAATGCTTTTACAGTACTCAAGATATCCGGATTCTCCAATATTAACCAAAGTAGCCCAGCACCCCACCATTAATGCACCGGGACGTGATCCTGCCAAGGTAGGAGATCCATACATCCCCCCAGTCCAGTCGGTGGAAACGTAGTACTGACATCTACGTAATTCTGAGTGACGGTACATGATAATTGATGATCCTTTAGGTGCAAACCCATACTTGTGAGTATCGCAAGATATAGAAGTCACACCTGCTAGTCTAAAGTCAAACACAGGAACAGCAGTATGTAATCCGCTCCTTTCCAAGAATGGCACAATAAAAGAACCTAAACAGGCATCAACGTGTAATGGAATATTATATTTCACAGCTAGTGTGGATAATCCCTCTATATCATCGATTATACCGTGAGGGTAATTAGGTGCCGATCCTACCAATAAAACTGTGTTACTGTTTATAAGCCTTTTAACTTTCTTCAAATCAACCTTACAAGTTTTTGCATCTAAATCAACTTTATGAAGTTTCATTCCGAAGTAATAGCACGCTTTTTCGATCCCTGCATGAATCGTTACTGGTGCTATAACCTCAGGGGCGGATATCCCTTTCTTCAACTTACTGTACTCTCTAGCAGCCAATCCGGTCAATAATAGCGATTCAGTGCCTCCTGAAGTGGTACAACCTACCCCAGATTCTGGAGCATTAAATATCTTTAATACCATGGAAACTACTTCACTTTCCATTTTACGAACTCCAGGGAACACATCTGGGTGTAGTTGATTAGCAATAGAATACTTGTTGTATGCATCAGACTGGAGCTCCAACAATTCACTGCCTCCGTGGTAAACTGCTCCACTAACCCTACCTTTATCCCAAGCCGAGTGTTTCAATAACTGTAATTTATCCAATTCTTCCAAGATTTCAACGTTTGACAAGCCCTTCTCAGGTAGCTCTTGGAACTGCAAAAGACTATCGTCATTTAATATCACGGTTTTATGGATCTTTTCCACTGTTTTGCTCAATTCATTATCAACTTTAGTCTTAAATGTTGGAAGTGACAATATAAAGGAAAATAGTTTTTTCAAAATGTAATCTTTGGCAAATCCCGCTGATCGAATAATACCGTACCCGTACACGGTTGTTAATATCCTTGATAAATAGGAGTAGATAAAGCATAAGAATACCAAATCTCGAGTGAAAAATATGGCACCATATGCTTGTGAAAGGTAGCGAGTTTTAAATTCTTCAATTGCAAGATTTATGTAGAAGGACGACTGGATTTTCATGTATAAAGCTAGCTCCGTGCTGTCCCGAGGCATATACGGAGAACCATAAACTTTTGCCCTTAGAAATGCATTCAAATCAGACATGGTACTTAAGGTGTGGGTGTGTGCGGAATTTGTGGAGAATTTAAATTTAGTTGTAGATTTAGGTTTGATATTCTCATAAATTTATTACTTTTGATTGTGATAAATATATATACATAGATAAACTTCATACATACACTTATCAGTATGGCGTAGCGGCACGACTCACTCTATTGTTAACTCGGCTGTTTGTGTGGTCCATTACTACTTTCCGCTCATTTACAACACCATCAATTTTCTCTTTGAAAAACAGTTGCAAAAAAGCGTTCTCATTTGTAAGTCGTTTCAATGTTTGTTCATGATTGATAATATCATCCTTTTTGATCAACAATGGGAGTATCTTTATTCCTGGCCCGTTGGACTTGGTCTCGATCCTTGTGTTTCTCTCTTTGAGTTTTTGTATTTGCATTGTTAGTTGAAGTGCTTCTCCAGAGGTTTGTTGGTACTGATTTCTGATTAAATCATTTTCTTGAGTCAATTTTTCAAACTCTTCCTCGAGTGTAGCCTCCTCTTTCATGAGATCTTGTAGTATTTTTTCTTGCTCCGTGAGTTTATCTTCCAACTCCTCGTCTTTTATCTGTTTCATTCCTTGTAAGAATTCACACTTATTAAGGAGATCAGTCTTTTCGGTTGTCAATTTAGTTAAATCATTCTCGACTTTAAGGTTCTTCTTCTCCACAAAACTTGCGTCTTCATTAAGTCTTCGGAGGTTACGATAACCTTCTGCGATTGATTCCTCTTTGGAATCGTATTCAAGCTGTCTTGCAGTTTCAGACCCTTTAATTCCTGGTAATAACTCCTGGAGTAAAATTATTGAGTCATCAATCTGCTTTACTCTTTTGGTCAATAATTCAGTCAACCGAGTTTTGAACGACTTATACGAAAACTGATCAACTTTGAAAGAGGTCTCATTTTCGGTTCCATAAAATGGTAATAAGTATGTACTCTCAATACGCTTGATCAACTTCTCCTCATTCATGTTCGTGTTTAATTTGCTGTTGAACTTGCCCATGAATTCTTCTTGATCAATGGGGAACAGTTGCAGATCCCAGTCCGAAAACCAGTTTACTAGCTTGCTCATGTTACTGCCGTAAATCTTTGTGAAAAAATCACCGTTCTCTTGATCTTCCTCTTCCACTTCATAGAGGTTGAACCGATTATAAATGAGTGCCTCCAATACTTCTTTCTTCCATGTATTTGTAACTCCAACATTGAATGCATTTGATGTGGGACGTGGTAAGGCAAGTTCCAAATGGGTAATGGAAAATACCGGCACTGGAATAATGATGGGAATTTGCATAGGGTTACGTTCGTATACGTTCTGGTTCTGGTTACGAATCATTTCTATACTGGGACATTGGCTATCAAGCTTTGTATCGAAGGAAAAAATAAGTTTAAATTGTAATTCAGGGTCCAACACAGCCGTACAGTTATTATACAATTGCAGAGATGTGATTAAATGAAGGCACAAAACCGGTTTGTGCTTGACAGTCGAATCACGAATCCCCTTTGACGTTCTTCTTCGTTTATATTCGTTTTCCGAATCCGCTTTCTCGGTCACTCCATTGAATTTAGGAGGGAAACCTCTATTATCATCGTACAATTTGATGGTACTCACATTGTTATAGTACATATTTTTTCCAATGATCGAACCTTCGATCAACTCAAGTTCTTTCACGCTTTCAGCCACCACCAATACGTTGTGGACTGTTGAAGAAGCAAGTTTAACACTGTTGAAGAAGCTTGCAACCAACGAATCAACGATCTTGTTGAACAAAAGATGGTTCCCCGACATTTTCACAAACCGTTCGTTGATCTCCAGGAGCAACAACCTTTTTGGTAGAAAGTGGTCTACTAATAAAGACGGATGGTTAGTGGTGGTCTGTATTTGTTCAAAGACGAACAGAACTTTTTCATCGAAAGGCAAGTTCGTTACAGTATCGATGGTAGGAGTATCGCTATCTAGAAGACTGTGAATTTTTGTTTTTTGTTTCTTCAGATAGAGCTCGTCAAGTACTTCTGGTCCAAATATCTTGAGACATAATTCCATCATATCTTTTTGAACATTGGTGAGGGCTGTAGGGAAATAGTATATTCCGTTTAAAGGTTGGCAAGGTGATTGGGCTTCAAAATCACCGGGAACCGGTTGCTCGAGGAGCATATCGTACGTGGGTCCATCGCTGCTGAGCATATCCATAAGATTCATAGTATGAGATCTGAGATTTAGTTTGAGATTTGAAAAAATATACAAGAAAATTCTGAGACTAAAGAACTACACGAAAATAAAGATTACCCATATTTATTCTTTTAACCTATTTCCTTCAATCTATTTCCTCTTTCTCCGTATTAAAATATTCAACGATTCTAAACTAGACCAAATTTCTCTATCAACCTTCTTTGGAAGCTTCCTTCCATAAAGACACTGATCAATTAACCACATTCCGACAATGAACTCTGGCTTGTTCAATGTCCCGTCCCCTCTATAATCTACAAGATTCCATATCTGTTCCAACGTGTCTTCTGGTAATTTACTTCTGCTCCATACTCTCTTCACCACACAAGCTGCCATAAGCTGGTCTGTGGTACTTTCTCTAAGATTGTGGAACCTATCAAATTCTTCCACTTGGCTCTTCTCTTTCATGTTGTTTTGAGTAGACGATAGTTTGGCAGCTTGCATAGACGGATCATCCTGCTCTTCCTTAGGGGTGGCCGCATCTATTCCATCGTAAGACACTCCCCGAAGTTTCGTAAATACTTTATTCAAGTACGTTCCTCTATTACTAACCCAGACACCTTCGTAACGTTTCCTTTCGCTTTCTGTGACATACGTCAAATCAGTGTGATGCTTCCAAGGCTTCTCATCATTGAATGCTTTACTTTTACGACGTGTCTTTCTCATGGTGGTCTTCAATTGTACTGGGTGATTCTGATGCAGCAACATGGGCGTTGAAGGTTTTGAACTGGACGACGGGGTCGCTAGTGGGTCCGGTATGTCGTGGTCTAGCCCTGAAAGGTCAATTTTATCAGGACCGTGAAGTTTATATTTTTTCTTGAAAATACTCCTCCTGGAATTATTCCCATGGTGATGGAGATAGCTATGATGGTGTGCCTTATCTTCAAGTCCTGGGAACTGAGGGAGTCTATTAGAACTCGCCTCATGCTCTCCTTCACTCATTGAGGATACGTAATCTACCAGAGATCTCGATGCATTCTCATGAAGTAAACTAGGATCAAGGCCCTTTCCTGGATCAATACTGACACTGGAACTTTTATAATCAGTGAGTTCTCCAATTCTTGTCTCCTGACTTTCGTTGATGTTTCTGGGATCTATAGTTTCGTCTATGCTTCTTCTTCTGTCGTCACCATATGGACTTCCTAGCACAACATTTGGGGGTGGCTTTCTCTTGGGTTTAGGCCGGAAACTTTCGTCTGAAGTAGTCTTCGAGCTGTCGAGAGATTGAAATTTGTATCTTGGGCTCATGAAATCAAGACTTTCGTTACTCCCCAAAGCAGCTTCTCTAGCATTGGCTCCCAGTGATAGAGGTACCTGAATGGGCGAATGTGCAGATGAAGTACTAGTTCGTGATAAAATAGGGGTGATAGGCTTATGGAACAAATCATTATCAACAGATAAATTTCTTGAACTTGGGAGATTACAATCATCCCATCCATATCTGTCTATATCACTATCATAATCTCCTTTATCGTCATTCGTTACCCCTTCACTTTCAGCATCTCTTGCCTTCTTATCTTTCAGGGTCACCGCATTTGTGTCAGATTCATCGTCAAAGCAGCTGGTGACAATGGCTGGTGTACTTCCATTGGACTCAGAGTACAGTAAGGAGGACCCCACTGTTGTGGAAGAGTGATTATTCTGAAATGTCGAGTATGGACCGTTCTCACCGATAGATTCGTCTAGTACACTTGAAGACTCTAGCAATGCAAGACTTTTAACAGATGTTTGAATCCTTTTCAGATCAATGCTTTCTCGTATTTGATCTATTTTCTCTTGATGCTTTTCAATAGGCTCAACTGTTCTTGAGCTTAAACTCCTATCGGTGATTGATTGTTTGATCTTATTCAACATTTCACCAGGAGCGTATTCCTGTGATATGCGGTTTGAAGAAGCATCTCGCGGGGCTGCCTTGGTATTGAGGGAGTTCTTCAAGTTGTTGATTGTTTCTTGGGCTCTTGCTTTATTTGAAGACAAATTTGAATTGATAGATGAGGACTTGGTGATGCTATATGCTGACATATTACTTTGAGGCGATGCATGGAGTGATTCTTTTGGGAGGGTGAAGTAATCGATACTACTGGCACTCTGGGGGGTTTCTAGATTCATTTCTCCAACGTCATAGATAATTTTTCTCGTTTTCGGGGTTAAAGGTTGATGACTTTCAGCAGACGTAGCACTATTAAGAGCTTTAAGATAACCACTATTTGTAATAGGGGTGTCAGTTTCCCCTCCATAATTTTGGGAATTGGTAGCCGTAACATTTGTATTGACTCTGGGTAAAGACTGGGTTGAAGCATTACGTCTATGTTTGTTTCCAGGTACTGAAGTATTTCCCACGGCTTTTCCTATGGGTTTCGTTGCGCTTTTTACAATGCTTGGTCTAATAAAAACAGAATTGTCTTTAGGGGTCGAGACAGGAAGCTTGTATCGTTTATCATCCGGCTCTGACTTCTTGCTGGAGCCTTTAAATGCAGCAAGTGCTGCCGCTTGACTGGCCAGGCTCATGTCAGTTGTTCTGCCAAATGCTATTATTGATGCAAAATTGGAATTTTGGGTGCGATAAGGCTGTGAGCTTTTGGATGCAAGTAGTGAGATAAGTAAGGTTATTCATAGATATATTTGCAGACAAAAGTTGCATGTGGCAAAGTTTTAAATGAATTTATTCGGTTTTTAGAGTTAGTGTTGGTAATTTTTGAAAAAAGTTATGAATGCTTCAAGGATCTGGTGGTGCAGTGAAATGGGTATTTTGATCGGAGATCCGCCGGTGATTGGTATGGGAGAGTGGGTGTTGTGGAACTGTGCCGCTATAGAGATGCTACCAGTACTCTGGATAGTTTTGAAATAGGTTGATAAAACAACCTGCCTGCTTTTGAAGCCACAAAAACTTAGCTAAGAACCAAGAATCAAGAATTTGATTACTCAAAAGTGTATTCTTTTCGTATTGAAAGTTTGATTGTATATTACTTTTCTATTTAACCCTTCACTTCTTCTTACCACGAGAAGAGTTGATGTATCTTCCCTTTCCTACCTTAACACCAGAAGCTCTGATCGTTTGAACAGTGTTGAATGGGGAAATATAATTGTCAGCTGAGCCTCCACCAATCCATTCTTGCAATAATTTATCATTCTGTCTTCTTTGCCAATCATCGTCTTTGACGGCCTTGTGGTATTCTTTTTGATCTTCTCTTAAAATTAATGGATCCTGTAATGTCTTATGACGGTTGTCTCTATTATGCTGATATCCTCCATTTCCTTGTCTTTTAACGGCATTTTTACTTAATGGAGAGGGTAAGGAAAACTTGTTTCCTCTCTTGATCCATTGGAAATTTGCCTTTAAATGAGGGATTATTTTACCGGTAGTGGTATCAATGGAAACTGCACACCTTAATAAGGTATTACCTCCACATTTTGGACAAAAATGTTTGGGTTGTCCAGACTTCGGTATAGGCGTAAGTCTGAAGCATGCATGGCATCTGTACATGTAGTTACGTATTCTCTTGATTTGTTTACCAGACATGGCATTCATTAAATTAATTCCAATTTGCATACCAACATTCTGACAGGCGAAATCACCGGTAGACAATGCCACTTTAATCAAAGGTTTTGTTTTTTCCGCAACTTGAACTTCTTCGTTATTATCCTTCATCATTTCTTCTTGTAAATTATCAGGAGTGATCCAGTCTCCATCATCTTCTTCTTCATCAAATTCTTCAGTTAATTCAGTTTCTTTAGGAGGTTCTGGGTTCCTTTGTACTGGCTCACCTTTGCCAACAGTCTCAAATTTGTCGCTTGATTCTTCTAAAGTTATGCTATCAACACTCTCTTCGAGGTTTCCCATCTCATCAAGTTCTTTCTGTAATTGGGCTTCACGCTTTTCTCTTTGTTTCTTGCCCCCTCTTCTTCTAGGTTTCTTCTTCTTTTCGAACTCAGTTTCCGCATCTTGTTTTGGCGCTTCCTTTTCAGAATCTCTTACTTCCTCTTTCTGTTCTTGTTTTTCTTCCGTGTTAGTGTCTTCGGTCTTTCTTCCCTTACTGAAATCAAGTTTTTCTCCAGGATAGTTTCTCAATCTCCAGGTTCCATTTTCTTCAACTTCTAATTCATACGCTAAGGCAATGATATGAATATCGTTAACAGACAATACCGAATAATCACCTGTCAATTTAGCAAAAGCCTCTACTTTCCTGATAGATTCAATTTTAGGGTGCCTTATCTTCAAATTATCGCTCCAGAGAACCAACTTATTTCTCACTTGCTCATCTTTTAATTCACTATGAACTCCGGGAGTTGTGTAAAACTCCTGGGCGTGTTGCTGTAAGGAAGGTATAGACTCGGTGATCAAGGGACCAGCATCCAACACCAACTTTCTTATCTTTTTTTGAGACATATTTAACTGATATTCTTTATTTGAAAAATTTAAATTCTTGATGCTCATCTCGCGCTTTTTTTTTTTTGCAGCTTATTCAGTTTAGTTCAATTGTCATATATTTCTATAAAGCTTAATAATCTATAATTAAAATTCCAAAAATGTCAATTTTCCTTCAGTACAATACTGAGTGTAGTTTGAAAAATAAGCGTCAAGTAACATATCGTAAAATGCGTCTTTATTAATTGAATCAATAACTGTAACATTACCAGTTTTGAGCGCTTTTGGTGCTCTTTCATGGTTCCAAATTCTTACATTACCATAAAACGGAGAATTAAAACTGGTATCAACAGCAAGACTAAAATTGGAAGCATGTTCAATGATTTCTGGGGAAACCATGAAGGCGCTTACAACTGAATCCCAAAATGGGAGAATCAATTCGGTATCTTCACTGTTCAATGTGTAATTACCTCCGGCAACAGTTTCGTTAACTCCAACAAGGAAAGGACTGGTTTCGATGTTCTCTAACCCACCAGCTCTTTTGATCATTCTATCGTAGAGCTCTTGAGATGGTACTTCATCGTTGGTGACGTTCCCACCAATAATGATATGTTTCCAGTCGGCTGTTAAAACCATTTGAGCAGCTTCTGGGTCTTGAATCATATTAATATCACTAACGAGATCATCTTGAAATGCGGTTCCAGCGGCATGTTGGTACTGTCCGTCGATGTATGCTCCCATTACGTAGAGCCCAGCTGCTTCTTTAACCAAATTAGGGTAAATACTAAGAGCTTGAGCTACAGTAGTCATGGTACCGGCGGCCAAAATTTCAATTGGATCGTCATCCTTATTAGCTTTGACTGCTTCAATCAACGCAAGAGCACCTGGTAAGGTTTCGTTATAAGAAAAGTCTTTCCAAGTGTAAGCATCTTTATAAGAGGCAGACCAAGCACCTTCCCATACAAGAGAACCGTACAAGTCTTCCCAGATATGGAAAGTTTCATTAGTTCTCAATAATGGTTGGGATGCACCACCATAAAGAGGAATACAAGAGTCCAAGCTGTACTCCTCCAAGGATTTGGCATGACTACCAATTGAGTCAACGTACGAGCTACTACCAAAACTGGCAGAAATACCAACAATTTCCCAACCTTTAAGCACAGGAATTAAAAAGGCAAGAGTGCTGACTTCATCGTTTTCAATAAACAACTTTTTAGCATTGACAGCAGCCAAAACACCACCAAGGAAAGCAAGAGACTTCTTTAATAAAACCATGTTGTAAAGTTTTGGAAATTTTTTTTTTGGGTGGGAAAAGTTTTTTTTTTATATTCAACTTTTCCAACTTCTTATCTTTCAGTTTTCAACCAACATGAATGTTTAATTATTTTTTCCTCGGCTATATGCAGGATATTTTTAGTGCCGTAAAAAGAGAGCGATGGCCCGATAAGGAAAATGGTAGTTTTGACAGGATAGTGGTTTTGACAGCTTAGGTCTTCCTGAAACGTGCATGGTAATTAAACGAGAGAAGCTCCACATATTACGAGATAATTAGTTTAAGTGGAGTCGTCACTTGTCTAGTGAGTTCTAATGTAATAGCTTCCCTCGGGTCACTCCGTCCACTCAGTTCCTCAACGGTTCCCAGTTCCTTAGTGGCTCCAGGTCCGGTTTATAGTAGCGGCTAAGCCGCCGTTCGAAATGATATATTGATTCGGGCACGCCTTAAGTACACAAATGAAGTATGAGGTAAATCGCACGTAGTACATTTTATTTTGTAATTTTTTGCAGTTTAGCTTATTATTCTTGCACTACCCCCGGAAATCTTTTTTCGTCACCACTACTTTCAATTTGGTTCATGTGGTAACTTTAGTTTGCACCGTTTCAAGTTCAAGTTTAAGTTTGTACCACGGGATTACACCGTATCTGGAATGAGATTGCGTCGTAGCTTTAGCGAGCTACTATTACCCCGGTTTCAAAGTGGGGCTTAAGGATTGGAGGTCTACAAACGTATTAAGGTAATACAGTATATTTACTGCCACTGCTTAAACTGGTTCCCTTGGAGCCAAGATTTGCGGCCATCATTCGCTCTCGATTAGACCAAGCTTGAGTACACAATGCCTATCCCAATCTACTGATCACCTATTGTATCTTCAATTTTAGAGTCTTATAAAAGTGCCATAAAGTTGGAAAACTTTAACAAACTTAAACCGTGGATAAAACAAACTGTCCCACTAGGTGATCACGAAATACGGTCCAAAAATTCTTAATAACTATTGAAAACTAGATTAATCATCATGCTCGTATTGATTCATCTTACATAATCGCGCATGTGAGTTGCATAATTTACGGCAACTGTTGCGTCTGGAAAATGAACAAATTGTTCAAATACTGTACAAATTCTCAGTTGCTTTATAAAAAAACTCCACAAGCATGACGGAAACAAAGATTATTTTACACTGGTATGAATACTAAACACTCATAAATATCACTGACTAACATATTAGGCTTAATTCCTCCAGGTCCCAGAGAATCTTATATTTATTAGAAATCTTGGATCTTAATTATGAATTGAAGGTTTACCACAGAGATTCGAATTTTAGAGCTCCACGAGAACTTGAACAAGTTCATCCTTTAGGAAAATCACCAGTCATTGAAGTCATTAAAGCTGGTGAAGAACCTCAGGTTATTGCTGAAACCGGAAGAATTATTGAATATTTGGTAGACAATTTTGATCACCTGGGTAAATTGGCTCCTACCACCGACAAGGGCAAGGATGACGTTAGATATTACTTACACTACACTGAGGGGACTTTACAAGGTTTCTTGACATCTTTTTTCGTACTTGACGCAGCTAAGAAGTTGGCTCCTTTTGGCATGAAGTATTTGGTAAGCACGGTCACTCTGAAAATTAACAACGTCTACTTTGGTAAAGAAGCACTTAAGAATTTGCAGTACTTGGATGATATTGCCAAGAAGAACAACGGTGGTTATTTTGTCGACAATAAATTAACAGCTGCTGATATAATTTTAACGTTTCCCTTGGTAGAACTAGCATTCGGTGGAGCTAGAAATACTCTTTTCTCAAAACCCCCACAAGAATTATATCCAAACTTGTATAAATGGTCTAAGCTTATTACTGAGGATCCCGCTTTCGTAAAAGCAGGTGAAGTGATTAAGTCCCATGAAGGTAAGCACCATCTCTAAGTTGAATTGGGAGAAAGAGGTTACGAGGTTTGGTCTGGAGTTAGTTTCAGTGGAATTTGCAGTATTCATTTATATTATAAAGAAAGTATTGATTTGATCTTTTGCAGACTTTAATACGGATGTAGATTAACTCCGCGTAATGTGTACATAATAATTATTAAAACAATGCTGCCTCTTCTGTTTTGGTATCTCGTTAAATGACCACTTCTTGTGTTCCCGCCTCAAGAGCTCGAGAAGTCGTCTGAGCTACTTTAAATACAACCCCACATTGGCCTTATTTTGCCTGATGTTACTGATTGAAAAAGTTCTTACTCAAAAGCTATACCCAATCGGGAATATACACCTAAGATCTCAGCATTGTAAAAGCTACCAGTTCAAGTAGAGTTTGCCTAAAAAGGTAATAAGTTGAGTGGTCGCATTATTCAAGTTCCTAATCGAGTAAAGTAATTAAACTCTCCGCATATAATGAAAAAATAAACTTACTCGCTAAACCCAGTGGGGTGAAGCATATAAAAAGGGATCATGTCGTCCACAACGATCCTTCGGTAAATGACAATGGTTGAAAAGGGAGATAAATTCTTATTACACTGGCTTGACCAGTCTAGATCTCATCGAGTATTATTCATGCTTGAGATCTTAGGCTTAGACTATGAGGTTCAGGTTTATTTAAGACATCCAGCAACTTGGAGAGGTCCATCGGAATTATTTCAGGTGCATCCCTCGGGAAAGGCTCCGATCCTTGAAGTTTTCTTTGCTGACGGGAGACCGTCTCTTAAGATTGCTGAATCTGGGTTAATGATGCAATTTCTTTTAAAGAACTACGATCCACTCAATATCTTAAACCCCACTAATGAGGAAGAGAAATTCCAAGTGGATTACTACCTTCACTATTCAGAGGCCACTTTACAACATATAATGATAACCATGTTGATCAATAGCGTTGCCAAAAGTATTGCACCAATTGGATTCAAAAGTCTTGCAAAAATGGTAACCAAAGGTTTAAATAATGGTTATTACATACATGAATGGAAGCTTAATATGGAATTTTTGGAGAAACAATTGATCAAACAAGATACTGGTTATTTCGTTGGTAATAAATTGACTGCTGCTGATATTATGCTTACATTTCCAATCTATGAAAATGTATTTGACAATGAAGTTGGCGTAAGAGAAGTCACGGGAGAAAAGATCAATTTGTATAAAACATACCCTCATTTGGCAGCCTGGAGTGACAGAATCGCTAATCACCCTCTTTACATCAAAATCACTGATATGATGGATGATAAAGTAAATGAATTGATAGCTGAGCAAGAAGCTAATAAGAGAAGTCGTTAGTTGTGTAAATAAGTTAATAGTAATGATCATGAAGTGTTAATTTAAAAGTATTGTACATAATATTCTAATAGATAGATTCAGGATCATCCATAGCATAGTCTATCCAGCTGGCCATACAATTTTGATCACTTAAATGTTTGTGTATACTAAATTTACCTGTCAGGCAGGTTTGAGTGTTTTCACTGTTAGGACAGTTTATATAAGGGTCATGGTAATAACCCATATCCCTGAACCAATGAATCTGAGACTTGTTGGCAAACAAACCTAATCCAATAGAATGAACCGGGGCATCACCCCATCTTTCATAATAGAAACCTCCAGATCTATCTAAATGTTTAAACCATTCACTATAAGCATCACCTCTATAGAAGTCCATATCACCGATCTCAAAATTTGACCAAAAATGACAAGTAGAGTAACCTCCAGTATATGTACTTTTCTTTGGGTTTTGTTGATTCTCCAAAATCCAATCAAATGCTCCGTTCTTGTTCACATACTTATAATTGTCACCTTCATTCAAGAATTTAACTGTTTCAGGCCATAAAGTCTTGACGGTCTGGTGAATGTCATACAAGTTAATGGTGAACCCATACACTTTCCCGGTACCTTGAAGGTACTTAAATACGTCATAGTTTATATCACTATAGAATTTGACATTTGGTTCAATTCTCCAGTAGTATCTGTAATTTTGCAACTCGGGAACATTGTAGAAATTACCCAGGTAAAACCGGCACATATTATGGTAAGACCCTAGTTTGGCGTAAGCAACATTTTCGCTCACCATTTCATTCACAGCCTGATTCTCTTTTTTAGCGTCAATGTGATCAGGTTTATCCCATAAATGCGAAGGTATAACCACAAAGTTCATGGGTGCGTCAGAAAGTTTCCTCATTTTCCTGATGAATCTTTCATCAAAGGGTATATCATTAATAAACGTGTAAGGATATTTGAATTTACCGTTAAACCTCTTTTCAAACTGCTTTATGGACCTGCCAATGGAAATAGCTTCATTGTTTCTCACTAGAGCTATGATCGTAGCATTTGCTCTATCATATCTATCTAGTTCTTCAGGGGTCGGTGGACGAATCAGGTCTATGTCAAAGTCTTTTGGTTCAGAAATTGGTGCCTGGAACATTTTATCGTACACTTTATTATTACCTTCAAGAATGGCTTGAGGTTCACCGTATTTTCTCTTGGGATTGGTAAACTGAAGTCTTACATTGCCCTTCTCTATAATATTACTCTCCAAGGGACCTTGAGACGGGGACAAAGCACCTCTCCACGTAGCATAATTATAATCAAGTCCGGTAAATTGCCAGTAGTATTCGGCCAATGCGAAACCTACTAGTAAATTAATGGCTACAATAACCACTAGAATGACTCTGGATATCCTGAAGTTCAATGCGGAAATCATCGTCATAGTATTAAGTGTTTATTTCGATTTTTGTTTTTTGTTCATATCAGATCAAAGCCTTGTTTCTTAGAGAATTCGCACGATCGGGTACTGGCGGGCGGTGCTGCACTGGGTTCAGATCGCTGGTGTTAGTTTGCAAAATAGTGGTGCGACTAGGAATTTTTCATATAGCATCTTTCAACTATGTCAAGTCGACCCTTTATGCTATATTATAGAGTTTTTTGGCTGAAAGGGTTGTTTCCTCTGCTTAATAGAGTTGGAAAATGTGATAAACGATTTTATACTTCTAAATTGCCTCCCAAGCAAAAGACATTGAATAAATTCACCTTTCCCTTGGCTTCTCATTCAGTCAAGCAGATATCTAACGAATTAGAGAAGTACTTGGATAGTGATATGACTGTGACTTTAAACGGACACTTAAATAAAAAACCCAGGATTTTGGCAAAGAATTCTTTCGCTGAATTAAGAGATATGGATGGTCATATGGTTCAACTTATATTACAACCTGGTGTTACACAAGACAAATATTTTGCAATCCTTGAAAATTCAATTCCTGAAGAGAGTGTAAGTGTTAGTGGTACTGTGAAGGTCAAAGAATCCCGAAATGGCCAGAAAGAATGGGAATTACTTGTCCTGAACTACCAAGTATTGAATGAGTCTAATCTTGATGCTGCAAGATTGGATAAATTGAAACACACGTCCCCACAAGATTTACCTTCACAGTATCGTTACTTGCAATTGAGGACACCGTATTATCAGAAGAATTTGAGGGCTCGAAGTCAAATCGCCAATTTAATCAGGAACACCTTTGTAAATAATCATGGTTTTGTGGAAATAGAAACACCATTATTATTCAAATCCACTCCGGAAGGTGCTAGGGAGTTCTTAGTGCCTACAAGAACCCCCGAAGCATTCTATGCATTACCTCAATCTCCCCAACAGTATAAGCAGTTGTTGATGAGCTCGGGTATAACAAGATACTTTCAAATAGCCAAGTGCTTCAGAGATGAAGATTTGAGAGCTGATAGGCAACCAGAATTCACTCAGGTTGATTTAGAAATGAGCTTCATTAGTCATAGTGATCAAGTGGGGATAGTAGTGGAAGATTTGATCCATAGTGTTTGGAAAGATATCGCCAAGTTACCAGTATATTTTGTAAACCAAAGGGGAAATCTACAAGAAGTTGAAGAATTTAATAACCATCAGATAAACTATGGCAAGCTTAAATACATTGATGCCTTGAAGCTTTATGGAATTGATAAACCTGACTTGAGGTCCTCGATTTCTTTTATCGAGTTGAAAAAATTCTTCAATCCTAAAAAGAACTTACATTTCCCAGTATTAGAAGCCTGTGTCTTAAAAAATGCATTTGACCCTTCCAAGAAGTATAAAGTACCAAAAATTTTAACTGATTCTAACAACTACTCAAGAAGAAAACCCTACATATTACCTATTAAAAGTGAAACTGATTGTAAAGAGTGGTACAAGATATTTGTCGAGAAAAATGTCATTGAAGCCACTAGTACGTTTAATGATCTGGATTTGACCGTTCTTTTGAATTTGCAGCCGGGAGATATTCTAGCATTCTCCGATAGAGGAGAGATTCCTTATGAGAATCCAACACCGTTAGGAAAGTTCCGTCAATTAGCAATGAACGAATTTCCAGACAAATGGAAAAGGAAGATCGAAACAAAGAGTGGGGATATAACTGATAACTACGATAGTAGCAAAATTTTCGCTGCCACTTGGGTTGTCGAATTCCCATTGTTTAATCCAATCGAAGTAACTGAATCTTCTTCTGATGAATATCCTTCCTACGATTATACAAGGTTTGAATCTAGCCATCACCCTTTCACTATGGTAAACACCGAGGACTATGGTCTCTTGGAATCTAACCCTTTGAAAGCCAGAGGTGAGCACTATGATTTTGTCATGAACGGAGTTGAAGTTGGTGGAGGATCTCGTAGAATTCATGACTCTGAGCTTCAAAAATACGTGTTCAAAGAAATATTAGACATTCATAATTATGAAGATTTATTCGGTCACTTACTCCATGCATTGAGCATGGGCTGTCCCCCTCATGCCGGCTTAGCACTTGGTTTTGATAGACTATGTGCGATGGTTGTCGGAAGTTCCAACATTAGAGACGTTATAGCATTCCCGAAAAATCAATCAGGCGTAGACCCTATAGTAGAAAGTCCGACTCGTGTCCCGGAAAAGACATTAAATGACTACTATATCTCTACCAAGATTTAAACTTTTAAAGGTCTTTTTAATACTCGTGTAAATATTTTAATAACTAATGTACATACTCAATCTCTAGACACAATTTTTTCAGAATCTTCTCCTTTTATTGTCGGATTTATCATGATTATCAAATGATTGCTTAGGTTTAAGACCATTGGATTCTCTTCCAATCTTATCTTTGTGAATTTTTTCCAATTTCAATTCAATTGGTTTCTTTGCCCTTTCAGTTTTTTCTACATCTTGACCTTGTTGATAATATTCTTGCTCTTGTTGCTTCACCAAAGATTTCCAGTCAAATTTCTTTCTGGCAAAAAGCTCCATGGACCAATTTTTCCAAACGAGTTTACCGTATTTGCTTTCCTTAACTTTGTGACTATCAGATTGTAATTCGGTTGCGATTCTGTCCTTATACATATTATGAAATATAGTGAAGTCCCATAATTTATCCACTATGTGAGAACCATATGAGTTCAAGGACAATCTAACGACATTATTTTGGAAAAGATTAAGAATTCTCTTTCTCAATATTGAAATTGGTTTGGATTCAGGATTAGATGGTGGTAAAACAACTAGAGAGTTTTCAACAACATGGGAAAACACACCGTGCATACACATTTCAATAAATCTTTCAACTGGCAAAGCTAAGAAGTTGTACCATACACAAACGACAAAAGAATAGTCGTATTCCATTAATTTCTCTAATAAAAGGGATCTTCTTCTTTCTTCGGCAGTTGGCCAATCCCCTCTGGTATTTCCTAAAGTGGAAGTGGTCAATTGCAAGATGTTTTCAATTAATTCAGCATTTGCAATGTCATCTGGTTCTTGGAAGTTGTAATTTGGACCGAATTTTTTAAACAATTGTTCAATAATGTCATCTCTTCTGTAGTTTTTCTTTTGAATAGATGCTTCAATGACTTTTGTACTTAATTCCAAATTCTGATTCTCAGAGATCGAGATTAAGTTTGACAACTCAGGAACAATTTGGTCTAAAATAAACTGTACTTCACCTGGTTTCAATTTGAACATTAAGGCTTGAATAACAAATACCCCTGTTGTGGATCTCTTTGCTAATTTCAAGACTCTTTCTTTCATATATAATTTGAAAAGACGTTCAATGTACTTCATTCTCACACCAGTATTTTTGATCAAACTTTCAAAGAAATGAGATCCAACAGGGTCGGACAAGAGATATTCAACATAAGATTCTTCTTTAGGGTCTTCCTTGTCCTTTTCGCTTAGGAAGATTAAATGCCAAACAGCTCTTTCCTTATCAATGATCCCTTCAACTTGCAATAGCAATTGAATCACCGGTGAAGCAATTTTATGAATCGAGAGTTGTCTCATTTTATCCATATTCTTTTCTTTCGTAACTTCTTTACAAACCTTTAAAATTTCATTCTTAAAGGATGGTGGTGCTTGGAAAGCTCTGTTAAACATTTCATTATCTTTGATTTCGATCATCTTACGAGCAATTTTAGACTTTTTAGATCTCAAAGTAGAGTTGGAAATGGTGGTGGAAGGTAGTTCTTTACCACTAATGATTAATATAATAAGTCTCAACACGTGAGATGCGTATTGATGTTCAACCATAGGTCTGAAATAAGGTTGGAACTCATTCAACATATTCAAGAATAATTGTTCAGAAGTAACTTGGTCAACTTCTAAATCATCCTGGTCTTCTTCTTCTTTTTCGTCATTTTCTCCTTCTTCTCCAATTAACTCCTTCTCGATAATAGATGCCATTCTAACTAATAAAGTTTCTAAAACATGAGATGAATATTTATGATGAGCCAAGGAAACAAAGTGGTTTGAGAATTGCTTGAACACATACTTGATTTGCTTGTCCTTACCAATCATTATAAGTCTTTCCATTAACTTGGAGCAGATCTGATTGGTAACCAATTTTAGTTCTTTACCTCTACATTCTTCCAAAACAGATCTTACAAACCCTTCTCTTTCTTCATCAGTATCAAATGCATTTATGTTTAAAGTACTCTCGGCTTGCTTGAAATAATCAATTTCACTGGAATCAACTAATCCAAAGAATGTTGGCTTGACATTAATTGAGTCTCCATTTTCTTCGTCATTATCATTCTGTTGATCACTTTTTTGATCATTTTTTTGGTCAGTTTGAGGATTATCATCTATGATAAATCCAACACCTTCCTGTTCATTTTTTTCTTCTTTCTTAGCCTTTTTTTCAGCTCTTCTACCTCTAGTTTTTGTGCTAGCCATGTTTGAATTCAAAAAATTTACCTCATCTCATCTCCGCGATATCGCGATTACGATTAAGAAATTAGGCTGCAAATTCTATCGTTTTAATTACTCTCCATATTTTATTGTTTGCAAACATTCTAAGTCATTGGTCTTCTCTTGATACCGCTACAGATTTTTCCTGCTTTTACTTGCCTTGAAATATCACTTCTTTGATTCCTGGACAAGTGTTTATTTGTTAATATATATGTTTGGTGTAATGTGCTGGTAGCTAAATGGAATTCAATGATAGCCCCATGTTGGAGACACTATTGACGTGGCAAAGAAGAATGAAGCTAAGTTTCTATGAAACTATTTACAGAAAAAGCGTTACAGTATCTATCATCGACTATCATATACATTAATACAAAAGCTCAGCCTTTCCCTCTAGTTGATCCATATATCTTCCCTTCCTCAAAGGGTCTATTTCTGTTAAAGTCTTTAAATAAGACTTCACCTCTTCCGTCAAAAAATTATGTATGTCTGATCCAGACAGTTTCTGAAGTAAAGATTTAATGAGAATCATGGTCTTGAGGCACCAACAGTTGTCTTTACCATTATCATCTTTTTCCAAATCGTTTAGTTCGGTTATAATACTTAATTGCTGATTCAATATATTTTCGTAAGTGAACTCATCTAAATTATCCGTGAAAAACCCATCATTTAGAAGCCAGTATAAATATAACCACACAGATGTGTCGTCAACATCCACATACATGCCGGTGTTAATCAACTTGATCTCGTGCTGAAGTAATGTGTACCTATCTGAGAACAACAGTTTGGACTGTTTCAACTCCTCGTTCCCCTGAATAACCTCATCATCTATTTGTTCGTATAACCTGAATATTTTTGGGATCAATTTTGACCGGTTGTGCCATGCAGAAAAATTGGATATATTGTTATTGATTTTTGATGTGGTAAAATCGAATTCCTTGATATTTATGGCCAATGTTTGCACTTCATTCAGAACTTGGTCTTCCAAGTTGTTTACTACGATTCTTCTCAATTGCCAGCCATGGAAATTTCTCTGATCAGCGGCCAATAACTTTGACACAATCCCCAATTCCAAAGGCCAGTTGGCATCAGAGCCCAATGCTTTTAAACACCATAACCTGTGGTTATAGATCCAATAACATTTGGGGAATCGTTTAAATAAAACCATCACCAACTTTAGATCATCTTCTAAAGTCTTGGACTTATTCAATTGCTTGGTTTTGAAGAGCTCCACTAACGTTTCACGTCTTATGTTCCATACGGTGTAGAATTCCGGGTTCAACACCAATAAGTCCGTGATATTATTGAGCGCTTCAACGGTAAACTTTTTATCATCTCTGGCTTCAAAAACGAGCGATTTGAGGTGTTGGTAATGGGCTATTTTTGTCTTATCCTTTTCTAGTTTGGCCTGCTTGGCTTCTTGATTCAACCTTTCTCTTTTCACTCCATGAAACTAATGGTTAGTACGCTGTAATTCATTTTGAGGTGGTTATGTGACGGGTACTTACCATGGCCAAATATTAAGATTTAATATTACGCGGTCAATATTTTTTGAAGATTCAACTTATGGCCGATTCTAAACTAGCCTTGAAAGGGTCTAGTAAAATTGTTTGTGACTACTTCGAGTTTGCCATCAATAACATTCTCTTCCAAAGAGGGATTTATCCAGCTGATGATTTCCAAACCGTTAAAAAATATGATCTACCATTACTTGTTACTATCGATGAAGATATAAAGAGCTACATAAATCACTTTTTAAGTCAAATCAAAAAATGGGTGTACGGAACAAAACTACAAAAATTAGTTCTCGTAATAATAGATAAGCATGAAGGTGATCCGGTTGAACGCTGGGAGTTCAATTTGGAGATTGTAGATTCGGAAAAAGAAGGTGAAAAGTCAAAAGATTTAGTTAAAAAAGAAATCCAGGCTATTATAAGACAAATCACTAGCTCTACTACGTATTTACCAATCCTTGATGGAGAATTTACATTCAACATATTAGTATATACAGAACAAGATGTAAATAATATTCCAAGTGAATGGTGTGATACACAAGATGAAAAGTTGGATCAATTCGAATCAGTTGATTTCAGTACTTTCCAAACTAATATCCATTCTATTGGCACAAAAGTTAGTTACAAAGTTGATTAGGGTTTTTAAAAAAATTAATCGTATAATACACCGCATAATTACTTACATTAACTGTTTTGACTGTCTTGCAATTCTTTACTTTTTGCAGCAGCTGCTCTATTTTCATTCAACTCTTTGTTGAACCTTCTTCTCTTATTTCCCAACATAAATCGAGTGCTTCCCTTTAATCCAGCAGAATAATCCCAAATCTTAAGATAGTTATCATTAATTAAAGATCCTTTTGAACAAGAAGCTTCATTTATCAAATTTAATCCAATAAACTTAGACTTCAAGTCCATGAATTGGAATGTTTGCTCTCTACCCAGTTTCCGATTTTCTGACGGTAAATATGCTCCCAAAACAGAAAATCCGTATTGATGCACATAATAATCTAGGATATAAATTATTGCTTCATTAACTAATAATTCGGGGCAATGGAAATCCGTGGTTTTTATCTTGGGCTTGATTGATGAAGATTGGGGTTCTTTTGCTGGGACTTTAGAGGCCATCGGTGGTGCCGGTATGCCCATTGTATCATCTAAATCTATTTTCAAGTCTGTAGTATCTAAGTTAGTGGCCACTATTATGATACCTAATGCAATACAATGCGGAGGTAACATTAAATTAACAGGTGTAGACATCAAATCAAAGCACATGATCCAACTGAAGAATGTCTGTTGATAATTTAGACCTTTAATCTTTGCAAATTGCACCACCAAATTATCTAAAGATGGTAGTATTAAAGAATTATTGTTGAAATCAAATTTTAGAACTTGGAGTAATTTAAATTCTATTGTGAAGAATACTTTCCTCTGTAAGTCCAAGTAGTTATGGTCATCTTTATATTCTCTTAATTTGTTAGCCACTGCTTGAATATCTCTTATTTTTTTTATACAATCTTCGTTTTTACAAGCAAGAAACAAGCTAGTCAATGCGATAGAATATGGATCATTTTCCATGTTTTTTTCTATATCTGTGAAGTCTAATGACACATCAATGAACTCGTTGAATAAGTAATATTTTTGATAATATACCATGGCAGTATTCAAGACTCTTAATGGTAATCTCAAGATTTTGATAATTTGGAAAAGGTGTTGGAACACCAAATGCTTACGCTGGTTATAGGGAAGTTTCATATCCTCCGCAATAGTCAAGGAATGTAAGTACGAGAGCTCATTGGGAGAGAGGTACGGCCTTGATATAGTGAACAACGTTGGCTTTTCTTGTGGAGGTTGGTTCATGGTGGTGAAAAATCAGCGATGCACCGCGAGAAGTTTAGTACACAATTCAGGCAGCACGCAAAACAAACCTCAACGATTTGGAACCGACAAAAAAAAATTAGATATCAAGAGTATTGACATATCTACTAGTAGAATATATTCAACTACATACGCTTAAGCAGCAAAAGACAAAGAGAAACCGAGCTTGTGGACTGGCTCAGACAACTTGAGAGCATCGAATGAAGCACCCAAACCCAAGGTGACACCAGGTCTCAATTTTTGGGAGTAAGACAAAGCAGTCAAACCAGAGTCGGAGATCTTAGCTTTCAAGAAACTAGCAGAGTCCAATTGGTACTTGGTAGCAAATTCAACATTGACATTGCTAGACTTGACAGAGTCCCAAGTAGCCTTAGCACCAACTTCAGCCAATGGGGAGACCTTGTGGTAGTAAGCAGCAGAGAAAACAGACAAGTTTGATGTGGTGGTCAAAGCAATGGAGTACAATGGGCTCTTGTAACCCAAGGCAACGTTGTACTTGTTAACCTTAGCGGTGGTGATATCGTATCCCAATTCACCACCAGCAATGAAACCATCTTGGTTGATGGTGAAGTCAGCAGTGGTCAATGGACCCTTCAATAAGTCAAAGAACAAACGGGTGTTAACCAAAGAGTGTTGGTAGTAGAAGTTCAATTTGGCGTTTCTAGAACCGTTTGGAATCAAACTGGTGATCAATTCAGTCTTTAAACCTGGGGTTAACAATTCGGAGATTTCGATCTTGGTGTCCAAGGCATTGGCATTATTCCAACCTTGGGTCAAGGTCAAGCCACTAGACTTGTCAGTGTACTTAGACTCAAGGGAAGCAGCAATTGAGTTATCCTTAGCAGTTTTACCCTTAACGGTGAAAGCAACACCATTTGGAGCAGCGGTCTTAATGTCGACAGCACCTTGAGATAAGTGGAAGAAATCTCTTCCCAACAAGTCGTTGGTTTGCTTTTGAATATCACTATATGGAATTGACATAATTAAAGTTATTTGTTTATAATAACAAGTTTTGATTTAATTGAGAGAAATTTGGTGAATTAAATTTAAATTTATGGCGTTGGCCTTTAATTATGCCGTGCCACGACCCCCGGATGAGTTACAATTAAACCATCCCACTATTTTAATTGGCTACCGCGTTGGGCTTTCGTGTATTATTTTCGAGATGTTTTACAAAAATTGTTGGGTTCACCGAGTCGTGCCCCACTGTTGTTCTTCTACTATACTGTAGCCTCGCTTCCTCCATGGGACTTTAGATGGTGGATGGATTTAAGTGGACCCCTCCTTCCTCTTTTGTAATGTTACGATGGTGTGGTTTTGCAAATCGTGGTTTTTTTGCAGTCATACTCGTTGTCGTGTCTACACCTCCATGTGCTAGTATTACTTAAAGACATTATTACCTAATCTACTACAGCGAGTTAGGGTCTGGGGTAGATTGCTGAAGCTTGAGCTCAATTGATTTGAATTGGGGGATTGTTCCACCCATTTTCCTAATTAGTGCTGAAGTTACCGGGGTTAAGCTTGTTAATGACGTTCTCCGCTATTAGGTCATAATTCAAATTCTCGGGTGCTGTGGACTTTACGATCTAACGTTTGTTGCAGCTCAGGCAATGTCCGGGATATTACAAAAGTGAAAAATTCGCAGTATACCAAACATATCATGCACCAGGGTGCCTCTGTCTGAGTGTTCATTGCATCAAGTACACCATATGCATTTTTTCGTGTATTTTATGTACAATTTATATATTCTTTGGATGTATGTATATGGTTGGTCTACAGAGACCTCACCCCTCTGAATTTAGGATGTCGCAAAACTATTGTTTCAAGCTTGTAGAGAGTAAGTTTCAATGGGAACACAAATTATTCTTCAAGATCAAGGAAATTACTCTATAGAACAACTCTGTGTCTAAAAGATCCGTATATGTTTAATAGAATACCCGGATCGGTGAGTCCAATTTAATTATAACATTGTCATCTGTAGCTACAAATTTAGATGGAGAAATCACGATGAGGTCGAAAGGGTCAAAATTTGACTAGGTTCAAATACTTCTATACCTCTATAACTATTCCTCTTTCCTATACATGTTACCTATTACCTATTACCTATTAATTTTCCATTCCCTGAACCTTTCAATTGAATTTCATTCTCTTTATCGATTTCATTCGTTCTTTCAATTTCATTTATTTTTCCAGTTTCATTCGTTCTTTCAATTTTTTGCTTTCTTGGGAGTTCTTTCCGTCTTTCAATTTCTTTGGCTCTCTCACTGTCACTCATTCTTAGCCATTTGTATCCACTAATTGCTGCTTTTAACATAGTGAAATCTTCTTCAATGAGTTCTCTTGCTTCGTCCTCACTCACGTCTTCAACCAACGTCGAATGACTGAAATCAAATATATAAATCTTCTCGTTGAACAAAAAATTCCGTATGCCTACATCACCGTGGATAACCCCAGCATGATGGATAATTTCGAGCTGCTTTGTTGCCTCCTCCAACAAGTCATAGCTTTCGGGAATCGGCTGTGACTCTATAAATCTTGAAATTATACCTGGACCTTCAATCAAAGGATCGAATCCCCTCTCGTACAGTACCTCTGTAGGAATATGATCCAAATAGATATTGTTATAGCCCTCAACTCCTATTAACATTTCCACCGCATCTCTCTCTTTAAAGTAGCACTCTCTGACAAATTCTTCTGCCTGTACCGTGTGATATTTTGCTAATGGGTCGATGAGCATCGATGGATCATAAATCTTCACTACTAAATCCATATCTTCATCAACATCGTCCATTATTACATTCCAAATATAACATGCTTTAACCTTGTAAATTACCGACACCTTGTGCTCTGAATACTGTATGCACACAGCTCCCGAGGCGTAACCAAATTCGACAAGTGCTGGCTCTTCTATATCGGAATCAGTAGAAACACTTTCGGTGGAAGCAATGAGCGGTCCTTCGTTGTACTTGTATCTCCCAGGCGTAGGGTCATAAGTGGTCCCATGATTACGATCACTCTCATGTTTACGGGGCTCCACGCCTAGGTTTCCTTTGGTATTCCTTTTTGTACGCTTTTTTGACTTCTTGTCATGTCTGACTACATTTCCATTGGGAAGTTCTGAGAATAACTTTTCTTTTTCAGGGCTTTTGCTGTCACGTCTAGCCTTCTCAAGAAAGTAAACTAGTCCTTCAAGGAAGGTAGGACAGCTACTGTTGACGTTCAAGATCTTGGTTCTGAGGTTAATAAATTGGATACCCTTCTTGCCCTCGGAAAATCTTCCATCAAACTCTACAAGGATCAAATAGTACCCATCACACAATATACCATATCTAACACGAGATGTTTTCATATAATTTTGGAGCTGCTTAACAATGTTTTTCATTTCACCCAGACAAAGCGAGTCCTTTGTTAAGTTGTTCCTTTTATCGGGCTCAAATAGCGTGGGTCTTTTTATCTCAATCTCACACAAGACGTCATCTCCATAGAAAACAGAATAATCAGGGTGCAAAGTACCTTTGTCAGAACCATTACCGGCTGATACGGACCGTTGACTCTGCGTCTGCAACCCAAGAAAATCACACACAGCAACAAGAACCAAGCTAAAATTGTCTGAAACTTGTGATTCTAAAGGCATCCGCAAACTCCTATATTTGTTTGAATAAATACCCGTAATTGATGCTCTATTATAATTAATATTATGCATAACAGAGTGCAAGACCCTCTTTATATCACCATCATCGATGTCAGCTATATACTCTGAGCTCAAGTCAAGTTTTGCTGTATTTTTATTAGAAGTTCCAACTGCTACAAAATCGAGTCTTTCAACATTTTCAATTCTGTAAGTGACTATGGGCATCGATAATAAGAATTGTAACAATTTGAACTTGTCAAAATCTTCATAATCAAGAATATGAAAGGTTGCCATCAACGTCAAGAGTGATAGACATTCATCTTCATTGAAAATACGAGAGCTGGTACCAGATGATCCCAATAGATTTGCAAATGAGGTGTAATCCAATGGATAGTGACCGGGGAATATCTCTTTATAGTTTAGAAATGTGTATTCTTCGAGCACAAGCTGGGTGGTATTATTCTCTATGAAAGAAGGGATCGTATTAAATGCTTCCGGTATTAATCTCCTCCTATTTCGTGTCGTATCATCCATTGTTTTCAATGGTACCTAGCTTTCTAGAAAAGGAAGTTGGTATTATAACTCAAATCTGCCCCACAAAAATTTGCGATGAAAAGAAAATAAAAAAGAATTGAGATCAGGTAATATAATTTCTTAGGGATAGAAATTATTGATGGTAAGTAAAATATAAATAGTAAGACAAGGGCGTGTCGTATTAGCTTGCCTAATATGGTACTCAAACTTATTTGTATTCAAAGAAATAATCCGGCTCGAAAAGGTAACTTTCAAAGATAGTGCGTATATTCTGCTTCTTACTTAAATTCTCTTTCTTTGAAAAATGAATCCTGTCTTTATTCTCCAGTCAATTAATGAAACTAATGATTGAATTATGTTTCTTTTATTCTTTTCTTTGTATAATTATTTTTTTCAATCTGAAACATCTATCCCCTCAGTAGATGTTTCATATCTACTTAAAAAGGCATTTTTTTTGTTTCATTTTGGAAATACTATGTTATCTTATCGTTGAGTTCACCTTCCCTCGTATCTTTACTCCAGATAAACGACATCCGAAACCATTGGCCACTTTCCTTTCCCGAAGAATTGACGTGCGAGAACAAGTCGCTTTGAACAAATATTCCCAGGACCGTGTTGTAGTTACAATCTACTGGGTAAAAATTGTGGAGTATTTGAGCGTACACGACATTACTAAAAATCTATTAATTTAATACTATTGAATTCAATTCCCTGAATAATTGTGAGTGTTTAATTCTTTATTGTACAATTAAAGTTTCTGTGTAACTTTGAACATAAATTGCAATCAAAAAGCATCTCTTTATTTTTTTAGTGTTTGATTTAATGGTTATCACATAACCATGCGAAAATTACATTTTTGCAGCTATTTAATAGTACTAATATAAAATAAAAATACCTGTTTGGAATTTATAAAAGAATCTTCATATACATCGAAGCATTAGCCTGATCTCTAACATGTTTTTATATATATGTATGTCCTATCAACTCTGTTTCCAACATTACATAAGTGACTCCATCGCAGATAATTCGCAAATTCCAATTAAGACGCGATGACAGTCTCTCTATTCAAGTATACGTTAGGATTCATAGAATGTAAGGAATCAGACTCGATTCTTCTACTTAATAGACAGAAACCCCCTCACATGGGAAAGTGGAACGGAGTGGGTGGGAAATTAGAACCGGGCGAATCTCCATTAGATTGTATCATTCGTGAAACACAAGAAGAGACAGAATTAACCATTGATAACTACAAGGCCAGAGGTGTATTAAGATGGTTCAATAACGGGGAAGACTTGGGAGGCGTTTATTTGTTTACTGGTTCTGTGTCTCCAGAAATTTACGAAAATTATATCATCAAATCTACTCCTGAAGGTGTACTAGAATTTAAAAAGAAAGACTGGATATTACACCCACAGAATGTGGGCGTGGTAGACAATATTAAACTCATTTACCTGGACATGTTAAAATCTGATGAGTCTAACGAATTTGTTGCTGAATATACTGATATGGTATTGACTAGAGCATACAAATCAAAGTAAAAATGCCTTATATTTTCGTCTATTATAAATTAAATGGGTGCAAATGCGTCTAGATAGAACTAGAACTAGAATATAGAAGCTAAGTAGTCCATAAACGAGCAGTACCATCAGCACCGGCACTGAATAACCATGGTTCCTTTGGATGCCATACCAAGTCTAAAACACCTAAACTATTGATAACCTTGTGACCAGTTAATTTCTTTAAAGGCACCAATAATGGGTTGCTCATCAAATCGTCATAGACAGTACCGTGGAAAACGTGGATAATACCATCATCGGAAGCACTGGCAAATAATGGTAAGTTTGCTTTATGGAATACAATGCTTCTAACTGCTTTATTGTGATATCTTAAAGTCTTGTAAGGAGTGTTACTTAAATCCAAATCATGCCATAACACTCTCTTATCATAAGATGATGCTAACAAGTTGTCACCTCTAGGATGAATATCAATAGTTGATAACCATCTAGCACCAGGCATCAACTTCTTGATCAATACTTGTTGACTCAAATCATATATCTTGATAGTTCTTTGATATGCAACAAACAACTGTGGCTTGAATGGGTGGAACTTACAATCACTAACTATACCCTTAGATTTTCTAAATGGTGATTGTGACATATGTTTAGAAATTTGATGGATTATAACCGCATTATTTCTACCATCTGGTGAAACAGTAACAAAATAATCTCCTTTTCTATGCCATGAAAATTTCTTTACTGGCTTTTGACATTGAATAATAACAGAAATACTTTGTTGTTTTTGTTTATCATTAGGAGCATACCATTTACATATTTCTTTTCTCTTTACATTGTCATTATCGTCATCATCATCAACCTCTTGGATATCTAATTTGTTACTCTTTTTGTTACCGAATTTATCGTAACCCCAACCACTTTCAATCTTCAACTTACTCACGTTTTCAATATCAAAGCCGAAAATTGGTGGTACAATCAAATAAATCTTTTCACTCACTGTAACACCTAATAATCCCAAGCTTGTATCAGGGTTCCATTCGACATCTTCAATGTTATCATCTTCATCTTTTTCGAATTCAACCTTGTAAACTTCTCTTCCAGTTAATATTTCCCATACTCTTACAGTACCATCATCACCACCAGTAGCCAACCAATAACCATTTGGGTGGATAGATAAGGTTCTTATTCTGGCACCATGACCTTCAAAGATAGTAGAACATTTGATAGGAAAAGGTCTCAAATCTTTTGGAGAAGGTAATTCAGGAATTAAAGAATCTGGATCGATATTTAATTTTTGATGACGAACTCTTGGAGCCAAATATAAATCCAAAGATCTTTCGAATCTTTCTCTGATGTTTTCTTGGTAAGCCGGAACTTTTCTTAAAGAAGAATACTTTTGGGGGACAAAATTGGTGCTTCTTTCTTCTGGGTTTTCTTCCCACTCTTTTAATTCTTCTTCATTGAATAAGTATTCTTCCGGTGGGTTATAACTTTCTTCATGAGTTGGAGGTAATAATTTTGGAGCCCTCAAAGTCATGATGTGTTCTTGAACTTCGATTTCGTCTTCCCATAAATCAAAGTTTTTGATCTTTTCTTCTTGTTCCTTTAATTCCTTAACCTTAGAAGGAGGAAGAATTCTACCTTCTCTAATAGCTTTCACGATCTTCATGACCCTCTTAGCTTCATGCTTAGAAGGAACAAATCTTCTTTTTGGTTCCGGAACGGCAGTCAATGGCATGACTTCTTCATTCAGGGTGAACCATTCAATTGTTGGAGCATATGGATCAATACTATCATCTACGTTTTCATGATTTTGAATCTTATTGATTAACTCCAATTCTTCTTCAGTCAATTTCAAAGATTGACCAGTGTTTTGATCCAATAGCCCAGTCCAACCTTGTGGTAACTCGATACTCTCTAACAATTGGTCCAAGGCTGATCCTTTAGCAGGTCTCATGATTCTCTTACCATTAATATCATATCCGATGTGAGGCATTTCTTCATACGCAGAAATAGGGATATTTCCAATGGTGTTGAAGTTATCGTGGTCACTATCGTCACTGTCGTAAACTGGTTCGATTTCTGGCTTGATAATACGGGGTTTACCATCAGAGTATTTGGTACGAATCTCATCGGTAATCGTAGAAAGCTTATTGTCGATGAACTCTTTTGGTTCATCTGAGAAATCAGAGGAGTTGACACTAACATCATCTTCACTTCCCAAAAGAGTATTAAATTCTTCATCTTCATTTTCATCTTCATCGTCTTCTGATTCATCCAAATTTTTATTTGGGGCTTCCTCATCGCTTTGATCTTCCTCAGCAGAATGGTACACGGTATCACCTTCTGCAAGCTCTTCTTCACTGTCGGCTTCTAAACCTGGGTCTTCATTTTCGACATCGCTATCTCCAGCATCGATCAACCCATCGACCTTAAATTCTTCGTCGTCACTTTCTAATTCTCTTTTGGCCATAGCTAAAGTGTAATCTCATCTCAATTTTTTTTCAACCTCATCTTAACGGTGCGGGATGTGTGAAAACCGAATTCAGCCGGTTCACTATTATGAATTCAATCAATAGGATCAACCAAATAAATCAAAAGGAGTTGGATGATGGGATCCCAGACCTGGCTTCATGGCACATGGATTACAAAGATACGAATTATATATTTATTGGAGGACTCAATTCCAGATTAAACGAAAAGGATGTGCTTATTATATTCTCACAATTTGGTTTACCTACTCACATGAAGTTAGTTAAAGACCCAGAGACGAAGGAGAGTAAAGGGTTTGGGTACTTGAAGTATCAAGACTTCAAATCATGCATATTAGCCATTGATAATTTGAATGGAGTGACGGTGTACGATAAGAAGATCAAAGTTGACCATAGTTGGTTCAAGCTCAGAGATGGTGAGAGTGAGGAGTCGTATTTAGTTGATTATGAGCTGTTAGTGCCCAAGGTTAAGACAATAGAGGGAGCTGGATATCACAGAGGAGAGAAAAAAGAACAAGAAGAGATAACGGGAACGGAAGAGGACTTCAAACAGAAACATACAGAGATAAGACCCAATACTGATAAAGTTTTAACAGGCGCAGACCCTGATGATGACTTCCTGGACCCGATGGCGGCATTTTTGAGCAAGCAAAGCGAGGAAAGAAGCCACAAAAGACACAAGAGTCATAGACATAAAAGTCATAAGAATCGTAGTGACAAGAATCGTGGTGACAAGAGTCGTAGTGACAAAAGTAAGAGTGACAAAAGTCATAGTCATGAAATTCAGGACTCCACTAAGGAATCATTTACTAATTAGTCTATTAGTCTATACACCTGATTTCTTCATGTACAGATAAAATTCTTTTTTGTCTTCACCAGAAAAGTTCACGGTATGCAAGTTTGCGTTTCTGAATGCAGCTTTACTCAAGCTTAAATCAAACTTGACGTGAGCCACTAACTTAGTGGTTACTACGCTAGGCGTGTTGATAAGTAGTTGGTAAAAAAAACCTGGAATCGATGCAGGAAGTGGCAGGTTAAAATAATTTGGATTGATCTTTACCACTAAAGTCTTCAAGGTAAACCCATCAAACGAATACTTTGAATTCAAAGGCACAAACTTCAACACTGCCTTGTTATTAGTGGGGGTTCCTTCAATGAGACAAAAGACTCTTGAACCTTTAAGTTTAGAAACATCTTTGATTTCTGATCCCTGCACTTCAGACCCAAATGAATGCATTAATAGTTGCAAAAATGAGTATTGATACAAGATTCCATCTGAGCTAGGAATAAGTACTACACCCCCTAGTATGTACACTAACAATGGTGATGAGTAATTGACAATGATGAAATCATTTTTATTGGGTTTATAAGTCAGTACTTTAAAGTTGAAGAGGAATTTCAATGAGAAGTCTTTGACAAAAGAAAAGCCTAAAAATATCAATGGTAAGGAAAGGAGGAAAAAAGGAAGTTTAACAATAAAGATTAGCAAGTTCAATGGGAATTTTATGCCTTGTTTAGGGTAAGCAGTAGGAACAAACGGAGCAATACCCGTTCCCTTATCTCTCCAAGTCGAAAACTTTTCCATGCGATAATAGTCTCACAGTCTCACGAGGAATTAATTTATGACCCGCCTAATATAAATGTAAAACTCTTTACTGAAAATATGAAGATTATAGCAACCACTTTACGTTACAACAGATTAAAAGCAAGAACCTAGAAACAACAGTATACCGAATCATCCGTATATAAGAAAAAAAAAGAAAAATCAATCTACAAATTTCCACTCTCATAATACATTACTAATATACACTAAATTATAATTCTTGAGAAGCCTTATCCTTGGCCTTCTTAGATGGCAACAAGGATTGGTGAATGTTTGGCAAAACACCACCTTGAGCAATGGTAACATCACCCAATAATTTGTTCAATTCTTCATCATTTCTGATGGCTAATTGTAAGTGTCTTGGGATAATTCTGGATTTCTTGTTATCTCTAGCAGCGTTACCGGCCAATTCCAAGATTTCAGCAGACAAATATTCCAAAACAGAAGTTAAGTAAACTGGAGCACCAGAACCAACTCTTTGAGCGTAGTTTCCCTTTCTTAACAATCTGTGAACTCTACCGACTGGGAAAGTCAAACCAGCCTTAGCAGATCTAGAAGTTGAGGCCTTTTCAGAAGTTGAAGCTTTTCCTTTACCACCGGACATTTTAATTTATATTTAATTGATATAACAAGAAAAAAAAGTCTTTGAGGAGAAATGTTTGGATATATATATTATTTTTCCTTGCGAGGGAGGCAAGATAATTACAACTAGAAAAACAATACAGAACGTTGTAAATGAAAACAACACGGGTCCGCTACCGCGATCAACTGGTGAGAACTGGCAGGAATTTAGCATCGAATCAATTGTTATTCCTTCATTGTTTATAATTGCCTGGTCTCTTGTTACGTGAATCGGGATCAGAATTATTATGATCATGCTCAATTGTACTCAAAAACCTTATCGCATACTGATATAATACTGAAAAGTACGCGCATGATACGCGTACATGCCAGCACATGCAATGTTTGTTTTGCTGAATTTGTTAGTGAGAATCGCGCCGCGAGTCTTCTGGTCGGTCTTCTCAGAGGTCTCCCGCGCCGCTGGCGACCTCCGCTCCCCGCGTCACTCACTCAAATCATTCAGCCGTTTTGGTTACTGTGAGCTGTTAAACGGTTAGTGTGGATTAGCGCGAATACTACCACGGGATCGCATTAGTTGCCACCGCGTACGGAGTCCAGGTTCCAGGGTGTATGTTATTTATCTTCATCGCGACTGTTTGTTGTTATTCTCCCTCTCGCCTTCTTCCCCCGGTCGTGCGCCACCGTAGCTCCCTGAACACCTTTTGATCCCGCACCAATTTTCATAAAATCAAAAGTATTTAAATAACTGAAATATCCCTTAAGATTTTTTTTTTGATAAAAGTTTTTATTCTTTTTGAAATTATTATCAACTAACAATGGCCCCAAAAGCTGAAAAGAAACCTGCCTCTAAAGCCCCAGCTGAAAAGAAGCCAGCTGCTAAGAAGACCGCTTCCACCGATGCTAAGAAGAGAACTAAGACCAGAAAGGAAACTTACTCCTCTTACATCTACAAGGTTTTAAAGCAAACCCATCCAGATACTGGTATTTCCCAAAAGGCTATGTCCATCATGAACTCTTTTGTTAACGATATTTTCGAAAGAATTGCTGGTGAAGCCTCCAAGTTGGCTGCTTACAACAAGAAGTCTACCATCTCTGCCAGAGAAATCCAAACTGCTGTTAGATTAATCTTGCCAGGTGAATTAGCTAAGCACGCTGTTTCCGAAGGTACCAGAGCTGTTACTAAGTATTCCTCTGCTGCTAACTAAGTATGAGGGTTTATGTATATTAGTTATTAATGAATGTTATTATATGAATTCAATTTTCACTTGTATTGTAGTATCGGACTTTTGTGAAATGTCTACTTATTTATTGTATTGCTATGTATTCTAATGCTAAATCTTGAATTACAAAAGGTACCTTATTCTACTCTATATTACTCTATTTACTCTAGTTAACACTTTGTGCCATCAACTTGTTGAGATTGCTTACTTCCCTCTGCCGCCAATCCACTCGTTATCCATCACAAGCATCCCAATACACAAATAGTTAAACAAATGATATAACCAAAACGTATTGATACTACCAAAGAAGAAACAATAGTTCCCATAGTAAAATAAAAATGCAATCATCATATTCGTGTAGCGGAAGTTGACCATATTCTTATAGTTGACCAAGTAAATAATTGGTAATATAGACAATATATTATGGTGTGAACTGAATGTGGTCCTCCAGTTTATCGTGAGATTATGAATAAGTACGATTATAATCGGTACGTTAATAGGGAGAATCCATATCATAATCATGAAAAGAATCATATTAAAGTTGATTTCGTTCTCATCTTTAAGTTTAAGTAGCTTAAGTAGCTGGGTTAATACAAGAATCACAAACGTTACCTGATACGGAATATACACTATAGTAAGGACAAGCAACAACGCCAAAACAATAGTTCTTACTCGATGATTTGTATCAGGAAGCTTGTACACATTTTTTAGCTTCATGAAATAGTACACCATTGAACCAATTGCCACATTGAAAAATACACTTAAGGCAAAGAACATTAAGTGAAGAGGGAATGACGCTTTAATTCCTAAACCATTGATATCAATAGACTCAAAGTTCAAAAGCGAAATCCCTGTTCTAACTGGCTCAAGTGCATCATTAAAAACTCCCAAAACCAATAGAACAATCATATACTTGAGGTATGTGGGAGATGTTAGCTTATCCAATACTTTAGAGTATTCAGGGAATTTTTTGGTTCTCTCATATTCTTTGAGTTGAATTGCAAAGACAAGTAGATTCAAAAGAAGTCCATAACTCAATATAGTAATTCTGTATCTAATAATGAGAAGTTTCAAACTTACTAAAAGATTTGGCCATATTTTAAATTGGAGAGGGGATTTTTGGTCGAATTCTCCATTCCATATTTCCAATTCTAAAGATTCAATCACAGGTGGCAAATATGGAGATTCTCCGTGGAAATTTAAGTTCATTACATCATTTATGTGCCATTTCGTTTCCTCATTTATATGCTGTCTAATTATTGGAACAAAATCAGATTCACTCTTGTACGATAAATCGTATGAACTAATACTACTTTTAACTCCAATAAGTCGTACGGTGGTCCTCAAGTTAGATGGGACCTCAAATGTTTTCCACAAAGTACCTTTGATTTCAACCACCGGCAGCTTCTTTAGTTCAACTATAGGATCCATTTGGGCAATCACTATACTGTGATACTGGTTTAAAACTTCAGAGTCTATTCTTAACGCATAGTATGGATCTGTTTTATCTCTGAGTGTGGAGTCTTTGATTGAATTTACTCCGTTGGATTTAGGAATCATCCCAATTCTTGACGTGAAATCATGGCACGAGAGTGAAAAGAAATCATTCGTCGCTTCACTGGTGAAATCTCTTTCAATGCTATCAATCTCCTCTTCCAGTAAATTATCATTACACAAATAAATAGAACCTCCCCACGGCTTATCAAGAGAAAGTAACAGGAAAGTTTCATCTTTTTCAATATTTAACAAAGTGAACCCGGGAGATACCTTTACCTTCTCTTTGGCACTGATTTTTTCTAGCGTTTGCAGGTCTAACTTAAGTGTTACACGGTCTAAAGAGTTTAAGTACTCGTCTTCCTCTACGAGCTCAAACCCCGTTAAAAACCGATCTTTGAAAATTCTCATTCTCTCATTCAATCCTATCACTTTCTGGGGACTATTAACATCAGTGATATCCAATAATGCATTCAGAATAACTGTACGAAGTTGATCACACCACACAATAGCTAAATGGTCGATTGAAGACCAAACTCCAGGAATTCCGCTGGAAAATACCGTAAACCCATTGGTGGCAGGTACAAGCCCTCTCATAGTGGTATAATCGGCTGGGAGCGTATCATCCAAGAGTCCTCCTGTTATAGAGATAATGGATATATCCTGTAATCTTTCTCTGGCGATTTTACTGAGCTCTGAATCTCCGTAGAATCCCTCAGTCCAAAATTCGTTGATGGCGGAATAAATTTTCATAATATCTCTATCAAACGTCAATGGTGGTTTAGAGTGGGGTGAAGATAGCGTTATGATCGCTTTGATGGAATCTGGGTTATAATTCGAAAGTGTCGGTAACACTCTAGCCACAATACCTCCCATTGAATGGCCAATGATTGTGATACTAGTGGGAGGAATTTCTTTATCCTTATATAACGATAGAATAAATCTTATGGCATCGTTAAGGTACTCGGCTTGGTCAAGCATGGTTCTCCCATGGAATGCAGTGAAGTCTTCATTGAAGTCAGCGGTGAAGAAATCAAGGTTACCATAGTTCGTATTGTCACCGTCATATTCATCTTCTGTTATAAGATTAATGGATTTGGCAGCGATGGATCGAACCTGGCGATAACTCCCAGCGTTACCCGGGATGAATAGTACGGGTGTTCCATCAAGTTTGTAGCCGTTCTTCGGAGTAGGTTTGAGATCCTTGTCCTGTTCTCGGTATAAATGGAGAGAATACTTTGAAGCGTATTTGGTGAACGACTCATCGAACCCAAGGATCCGGGCGTAACTGGGCCCCATTCGAACGGGACGGCAATTGGGAGCATCTGTACCCACAAGCCGATGGTTAAACAAGACGGCAAATGCTACCGAAAGCACTAGACCTACGGCCACTAGGACAGGCTTAGCACTTCGCATGGTAAAGATTTGACTGCGAAAACCAGATAAGGTATAACAGACTTTGAGTGAGAGAAGAGTTAAATGGTACAAAAAAAAAAATAGAACAAGAGAGAGAGAGAGAGAGTTCTTCAAAACGGATGGTATATTTCATTAGATGCTTATCCACCACTTTCTATTCGTTCTTCTTTTGGTTCATGGCCTCTTGTTCACTCATTTGTTTGGTCTCATTTGGGCGCTTTTCTTCTTCTTCCCTATCCACAATCACCACTTTATCACCCAATTTGTCATTTGTTTCTATTACTTTAACCTCAACATTTGGATTTAGGAGATGTCCCTTTTTAGAAAGTTCTACCAATTCCTTGATTTCTGCGGTAGAAAAATGACCATCTAATGGAATTTTACCTGCCGGTATTTCAAACCCATCAAAATCCACATGTTTGTTCGATTCTCCCATAGTTTTGTTATCAGTAACTATAGGATTATCGGTTTTATGTGACTCTTCAGAGACCAAATGACTGTGATTTTGAGAGGGGGACACAGGTCTGTCTGGGGTAACAAAATCCTCTTCGCCATCGGAAGGTCCATTATCTTGTACAAGTGAACTTAACTTTTCTAACGGTTGACTTTCAGGGGAATTTTTTCCCATTCCCTGTGGTTCTGGTTGGGTAACTATTTCAATTTTACTCATATTTAGATGTTTCACCAGTGTCCTAAATTCAAGTGCTTAATATATATATATTTCGCAGTTTTTGCAGCTTGCTTTCATGACGTAAACGAGAAAAACAAAAATATGGCTGCAAGGTTGCTGGGATGACTGAGATAGAGGCTGGTGGGGTACGGCATGCGAGATAAGCTATGTAGAGGTTTTGAATTAGAATTAGCCTTTTCAGGTGCTGAGATTAAGGTACCCGAGTTTGAAGTAGATGTACATACAGGGAGTTGTGGATACAATTAGGAATGCTATTATTATGCTGGTCGTGTGCGGTAAACCGTTGCTGCAAACAAGGAAGTAGCTCTGAAAGTTGTAGTGGGGGTAGTGGCAGTGCAGATCACTATATAGCTTGGCAAGATGCAGGGGATGTGTGATGCCAGGAATTTGAAGTAAAGGGGGTAAAGCACCACCCATGTCTTGTCTGTCAAGATTACTATGGTGGAGGGGTGGGTCGATTAGGTAATACTAGTCAAAGTAGGTGTAGATCACACTGGCATTGGTAATTGGTAATACCGGGCATTGTGGAATTACTATCGAAGCAAAACTCTCACTTCACTTCATTCCTCCTGCGGTTTAAAATTAGTTCAATAGATAGTTTGTCTCATCTATTCTCTTCTTCGCACTATGTCATTATCGGATAGGATCAAAGCCCTTGAGGCCGTAGTAGAGAAGCAATCAGCTTTGATTGCCAAAACCGGAGAACAGCTTATTGAGCTTCAAGTTAAAAATGTCAAGAAGGAAATGAGGGAGTCCGGTTCGAGTTCCAATATTGATTTAACAGATTATATTACAAATGAAGATATCGTTCAACTTGTTGGAGAACTACAAGCCCAATTGGATAATGTTGAAGATAGGTCAGTCAGTCGACTTTTTAATTCAAAAATTACTGGAGACAACGAAGAAATTCATGCAATATCCAACAAAGACGGAGAATTCAGTCCATTATTCCCATCAACTTTTGGTGCCTTTAAAAAATTAGATAAGAGCGACGTGATAAGGTTATGTGAATTCTTTGAATTAATACTTCCAAATGAAGAGAACTTGAAGAAATTGCTCGAAACTGACGAACTGAGAACTCTTGTAGAGGTGGATGAGAATACAGAGAGTGAATTTGAACATAGAATGAAAACCATGGGGGACGAAGAAGTGGAGGAATTGAAGTACGAATTGGGTCGTTACTTTGGACTTGTAAACTATAAGAAATAAATAAGAAATAAATAGTGTATAGTCGATAAAGAAGAGAGTAACACTAGGTGCTATACAGCTTTGAATTTTGTCATGGTCTTTTCCTTGTCCATATCAACAGTATACTGGTATAATATTCTAGTATCCAGGTCACTAGTCAGTGGACTGCAATTGCATAGCAGTAGTTTCTGCTACTTGTCACCTGCCTTGATGTATCGGGTCCTTTTTTTACTGGTACATTTTATTATCTACTACCTCAAATACTTTAACACTTGTCTTCTCAATTTTTCAACCTCAATCTCACTATGGAAGAAGAGAAAACTCAAGACCAAATCAACATCTCGGTGTTCACGCCGATCATCTATCTCAGTATCCTTGTATCATGTTTCATCACATTCTCCGTGTTCTACAGACGTAAAAGAGTTAAAAACCTTGCCAAAGTTGTTCCAATTTTTGATGAAAATCATCCAAGCAACATCTACGCTTATTTAAAGAGTCAATACTCTAATCCTGATTTACCAAAGGAAAAGAAACCGCACGAAAAAGTAATGAAAGCAGCATTGTTGAGGAAAGGGGTTGAGGCTATCCGTAGGTCCTTGAGATTAAAAGAGTCGGAACCAGCTTATAAGACCTTGTACCAGGATGGATTAATTGGAGACGACGTGTTCCAACAGTTTAATATTCAACTCAAGTTCCAAGAATTAGAAATCAAGGAGATAGTCCAAGAATGTGAATCATACAAGAAGAACTGGTCCCAACTGTTTTTTAAAGTAGCCCAAGAAATTTGTTTCAATGAAGCTTTAAGACGTAGATTAGGCGCTATGGAAGAGAGAGGTGAAGATTTGTCTGAATTTTGGGAATATAAAACAAAAGAAATCGAGAAGGTGGGTAGCGATAGTATCAAGGCCACTGGTGTTGAAACGATAAAGGCTAAGAAGTAGAACTTGTATAAAATATTAGATACTGCGAGGACCATAGCTATAGTTTATATAAAAAGTACGGGTTTAGAAAATCGAATTTTCAAAGAGTAGGCGGGTATCTTGGACCGTAGGTAACTAAGCCAAACGGAGCAGATCGGTATTCCAAGCAACAGTCCAGTATTTTCTTTGACTCTAGTTGTATTCAATCGTCTCACGTTATTTTTCACTTGATCAAATTTCAATCTGAAATCAATCTCAATCTTCTCACAACAATATGAACCACGCAAGGGCCTTTCGAAATGGCCCCACTGGTAATTCGCCCCAAGGTGGACCGCCACAAGGTCTTCCAGGCTCAAACCTGGCATTACCACGTAAGCAATCTGCGACTTCGTTCAACTCGCCCCCAATGCCTGGTCAAAAGTCTTTTGGCCAGTATCCTCCACAAGCTTACCCCCAAGGAGTCCCTGGTAGAGCACCACAACCAAGAGGTCCGTACCCCAGAGGAAACCACCCGTACTCTTCCAGTTCAGGTATGCCAATGGGTCCTGGAATGGGTCCAGCGTCCGGCAGACACCATTCAGCATCGTCTGGCAAGTCTGTAGGATCAAGTCAGCCACCCCCACATGGAATGCCCCATGGAAACATAGGTGGTACTCGCGGCAGTAATGGTAGTGGTGGAATTGTTGCTGGATCACACAGTTCCTTCGATCTTAGTTCCAACAGAAGTAATGTCGCTAATAAACTCAGAGAAGATTGTTACAACAAGTTCATCAACGACAAGGGCCACAACGTGAGAGAGACCACATACCTAAGCCATCTTCTAGTCCAAGAATACTCTCAGTATTCTGCTACACCTCCTCCTCCAAATGCTGATCCTGACCAGTTGGGTAGTGTTAAAAGCAGAGTCTTAGTCTTGTGTACAAAATACTCTGGTAGAGTACTTCTTCAAAAGGGGAAGTTTAATGATCAAAAAAACCAACATCAGATTGGAAGAACCTGGGATTTGGACGAGTTAAGGGCCATATCAAAAGCCGGACCAGATGGTATTATATTGAGTCTTAATAAAGACTACTACTGGAGATGTGAAGAAGGAGCTGAAAGAGTCGAGAGGTTTGCCAAATATTTGACTAAAACCTATGGATCTTTTGTTGGAAAATATCCTTTATTAAATGGATGGACAATTGACGATTTTGATTTGCCAGTAGTCCCTACCAAAAAATCATTCGGAACTCTTTCACCTACTCAAGAAACAAATGTAGCTTACCCACAACCAGATGCCCAGCTTTTGAAGTCTAAATCATTGAAAAGAAAGAACTTACCCAATCCTGTTCTACCAGCACAACCACAACCTCGCCAAGATTCTACATCTTCGTTCACTCCACCTCCTCCACAGCTTCCACCAAATATTGACACACTGACACCAGATGCGAACGACTTGTACAAAGATATGGACTTCACTGCCAACGGGAAGTTGCCTATGAAACCCATGAAGGTGATCAATAGATCTGCTGATATCTCTCAGACTTCTCTACCAGAAACCACTAATACAAGCAGAGAATATAACCGAACAACACAGGAATCACTTTATCGGCTGAGAGATGAAAACCACCCTTACGGTCATGGTAATGTTAATGGTAAGAGTGAGGCGGAAATCAATGATTCTCAAAGCTTTATTTTCAACGCAGAAGATATTGCTAAAGAGCCACAAGAATTACCGAAACAGAGAACACAAGTGAAAATTCCAATTCCAGTCCAATCTCAAGACAGAAATGTATCTGAGCCCTTCGAAAACAAGGCAGCTTTGAGCATGCAGTTAGAAGAAAAACTAAGCAGACCGACTACAGTACTTGATTCTAGCCAGTTTGATTTTGGTATTGAAGAAGTAGATAACACCGATGATGAAGGAAGAGATGTGCTGCTACAAAATACAAGCAGAAATGATGTGTTAGATGAGGATCTTAATGAAGTATCCCAGTCAAGCAACATAGAGCCTCTCGTCAATAATAAGGATTCAAGATATACTGAACCAAAGATGGATGCTCAAAGAAAAGATTTGGGTGCAATTGACTCTTCAATTCAAGATATTGAAGATTTTATGGATTCCCAATTAAACTTTGGATCTCTTCGTAAACAACAATCTACGAAATCAGTAACAAAGTCACCTAAACGCGTGGTTTCCAATAAGGAAGTCATAGTGATTGATTCTCTGGATGGTGATATGTCAGAAAGAAGTTTCTCAGCTACGGAAAACGATACTGTAAATACTCAAGACGTAACTGACTTCGACACCGACATGGAGTCAGATTTAAACATCAATAAGAAATCAGAAACGTTACAGCAAGACAAGGATGCTGAGATTGAAGAATTGTTGGATGAATTGCATTGGGATATTGAAGATGACTGTGATACACTCATGAAGAAGTTGACTGGTGAATTGAATAAATTAAAGTACAACAATGTCAAAGAACTCGTAAACTTAGATTTCAGTGGCGTGTCTATGAAGGAAGACTTAAGTAACTCTCTAAAAGAAATTGAAAACATTAATCATGTTTTTAGGAAAATGGAAATCAATTTCAAGACTTTAGCTCCAGAGATCAATGTGATTGAAAACAATTCTCAAGGTTTGCAAGTTAAATCCGTTAACAAAAAAGCACTATACAATGATTTGAAGTCGATTCTTGACAAAGCCAGTATCACGGCTAGAGACTTATCTGGTATCGAGAGCTTCAAAGACTTTGATAGGGATGATAGACTTGAAGCTATTGAAGAAAAACTTCTTACGTTGTATAATGCCTTGGAAACCATCAGAAACGACGAGTTTGAAGATGGAGACGGCAACCATGATCAATTGACTTCATTGAATGCTCTAAAACAATACTTAGCCAATTATGAAGCAGTGGCCAGAAAGTTTATCAAGCATTTCTTGGACTTCTTCAAGAAGATTTTCTCTCATAGAATGGATCAATTGAATGCTTTAGATAGAGTATATCCGAAGTCAATTTTGATCGAATTGAATGGATTAATTATTTACTCTGGGTTCACGTATTTCTTGAAAGAAATATCTCCTATTGAATACAATGATTTAAAGATATTTATCACGGCGAAGTTATCGGATTTCCTTGAAAAAATCCTTAAGTCCAGAATCAAACGTATAAAGTTTTCAGACAATCAAGCCATAACTTCTGGTAGCGTCCTGCTGTCCTCGAAAATGGAAGTATCAGAGCCTTCGAGTTTTTTGAAGAAGTCCAAGACGTTGAGATTGTCTGCTAGGAAGGATAAATTGATTGGAAAATTAGGTTTCTCAGACGAAGATCACTCTCCAAAATCGTCGTCTCCATCATCACCTAATATTAGTGGTGTGATAGAACAAGCTACCGTTAGTAATTTGGGGATTTCCACTGGAATAGAAGATATCAAGTCTGTTATTGACCTTGTAACTGATGCTAGAGAGATCTCAATTGTTTTGACCAATTTCCTTGGAAGTATTTTCCATTACGAAAACAATATTTATGACTTTAATGAGTTCTTGAGGTTCCAACCATTTGAAAAGAGACTCACAAGTCTAGACCAAACATCTATTGAAGTTCAAAACGACTTTTCAAGTGATCTTATCACTATGCTAAACAATATATTTGGTAATTATACCAATATCTTCGTCAAAAGAATTGTACCTGTTGAGTATAACATACCTTCTATCTTGATTTTCTTGGAATCAATATCTGAAGAATCTCAAAAGGCAAATCACGATTTCTTTGTATTCAACTTTTTGAAGAAGGTTTCTGACAAATACAGGCATAATTGGAACAAATTCATCAAAAGCCAAGTTGAAGCCATTAGTAAATCTTCAATTAATGCCAAGAGTGGAATTTTACAATCCACTAAGAATGTAAACCAATTCTTCCACTTGACAGAGTCTACTTTGGACAGACCTTCGAAACTCTATGGCGATTTGAATCAGTCAACTGTGAAAGGATTGTTATCTGAATCATATAAAGATATCACTGAAGCATGTATACACCTTTTTATTAAAGATGATCCATTATTGAAGAATACAGAATTCGATGAAAAAGAAAGAAATTACAGAAATGTCAGTATCTTACAAAACATCTTCAGTATATCTGAGCAATTGTCTCTTTTTAACAATGAAAGAACGAACAAAGTTAATTTTCAATTGGATTCAGTATTCAAGAAGATTCAAACGACGTATTTCAATAAGCTCTTGAATCACAATATTGGTAAAATCATCGAATTTGTCAATAACTTCGAAGCATTGAATGATAACAATCTTAAAGCGAAGAAGTATAACAAAAAAACCGTCAAGGGTATTTTATCGACTTATACCTCTAGAGATGTTGCTAGTAGAGCTGGTGAAATACGTAGAAAGCTTGAGAAACACTTCATCTCTGGTAACAGTATGTTTGAAAAAGATTTATTAGACAGACTTTGGAGTGATATGGAGAAACAGTTCGTTGATTACTTCAATAGATTGGATAGGATTCTATCCGCAAACTACGGAGATATTGAGTACCATATATCAAAACAAGAAATCCATTCCATGTTTAGGTCGCTTAGTTAGTAGTGAATGATTGTTCAATACATATAATTAAAAGTTATAGGAATATAATCCATTAGCTACATGCTATGGAATATGGATGTTTAGGGATTTTTTCAAGAACCCCTGGTCGTAACAAAGGTAGTTTTAGGTCTGTTTGATAATTTGATTCACAGAGAGGATCTAAACCAGTAAATACAAATAAACAAATCAGAAATAAATTTATACATTACATTATCATTAATAATACGCTCTCGTTTCCGAAGATGTTTTCTTGCTTGCACTCAAAGCACTAGGAGAGAACGTGGCTATATCGCTCACAGGTATTTTAGATCCCAATGGCCATCTACCGTCTTTATGTATATCCTGATAATTTGTCACGGTATCAAACACAAGGTTTTCGTTTTCTTTGGTGAACTTCAAGTGCAATTGAATCAACTGATCAAACAAGTATGTTATGTCCTTCAAGACAATCCCCGATTTCTCATTGAACAAAGAATCATCAAGGTTCAACGAGGTTATACTCTGTAAATTCTTGATATATCTTACATTTCTTTTGCTGGAGAATTTGGATTTGAGCTTTTCAAATTGTCCTTTTTTTGGGTTGATGTCCGAGATTCTTTTACTTTGAAGGTTCACAAGACAGTAGTCTAATAACCCAATAGCCTGACCAAGTTTATTCTGTTGATACATTTCAATAGAGAGAAACAAACCAGCATAGGCGTTAGCGTATTTTTGGATCAACTTCAAGTACTCTGACCACTTATTTGTATCAATTACTACCAAAAAGGTATTGTTAGCTTGTAGATCACCCAAAAGACTCTCACAATTTCTGATCTCATCCAAAACATATATTGCCACTCTACAAAGGGTGCCATTGTTGCTGGTGTTGAATGATTCCGTTTCGTTGTAACTGGCTCTGTTGAGCCACGAAGATTTTGAGAGAATAGACATTTGAATACAAGCACTGGAGATCCGTTCGACAAAATTGAAAAGTGCTCCACTAAAATGGTTGGGTTCCCGATAGAGGGAGTTGAGTTCTACTCCAAACCGAATATACGAAATTGCCTTCTTATAGAAGTTAACCACCTGTTTCCACTTCTCACTGATTTCTTCCATCGTCTTGTCACCATCGACATCCAATTCAATCAATTCGTTGACCAATTCGCCCCCAAGTCTGGTGTAAACCAACGATGTTGATAGTATGCTAGCTTCGAGCTCATTGATTAAGAACCAATATCCTTTACTGGCCCTAAACAAGTTGGTCACATTTTTAAGATCTCTTTCCTCAGATTTGGCGTACAGGATGGCCAGCCACGGGATGACAGGCGTGTCCTCCAACAACTTATAAGACATGGCAAAGGTGACGACTTCTGGTAAGTCTTTAGTTTGGGCCTTGAGAGTGGTGAATTGAAAGAGCTCTTGTACATACTGTTCCAATTCCACCACGTAGCGAACAAGCTCGTTGTAAGTTTCAGTAGCGGAACTTGAAAGAGTGGCTCTTGTGGAGATTAACTGAGGAGTTAATCGGTCCGAATTTGCGTGTAAAACAGTTGGCACGGGCGGTGTATTAGGTAGCACTATCATTATCTCACGCGTTATCTAGATGAAAAATTTCTATATATAAATCGAGATTTTGAATTCATGGAGGTGCCCGATTCTAACTACAAATACGGGATTGTTGTTGATGCCGGATCTTCAGGGTCCCGTATACAGATATATAAGTGGGCTGATCCCCAATATGTTTTGAAACACACCGAAGACCCCAAAATATTGGAATCACCTCCTCAAATAGTACAAGAGAAGGAATGGACCAAGAAGATCTCCCCTGGGATTTCAACGTATGGTGATAAGACGGACAAAATTTGGGATGAACACTTCAGAGAATTGATGGAATTTGCACAGCAGTTTGTCCCACTGGATAAATATCAAGATACCCCCATATTTGTGCTAGCAACTGCTGGTATGAGACTTTTACTGCCCAAGGCCCAGAAAAGGATATTGAAAAAGACATGTTCCGTGTTGAAAAAGAAGACAAAGTTTGCAATCCATGACTGTGACGACCACATACAAATTATTGACGGAGAAACAGAAGGAATATATGGTTGGCTAGGGTTGAACTATTTAATGGGTCAGTTAAATGATTATAAAGAGGCTGAAGAGCTCCACGAGTCGATCGGGTTCATGGATATGGGAGGTGCCTCAATGCAAATTGCATTCATGCCATCTTCCAAGTCGGATATCGACAAACACCGGGAGGATACATCCAAAGTGACATTGCGGAACGTTAATGGATTAACCCAACAGTGGGATGTTTTCGTAGGAACATGGTTGGGGTTTGGTGCCAACCAGGCAAGAAAACGGTTTTTAACCCAATTGGTTGAATTATCCAAGGTTAACATGCTATTGGGTACCGAATTGAACGACCCATGTTTGCCTCAGGAGGCTAGTACTGTGTTTGAATACGAAGGAACCAGCTATACCATCAACGGGATCGGGGATTACGAGATGTGTATTAGAACGGTTTATCCATTATTGTTAAAGAATGTCCCTTGTAAAGATAGCCCCTGCTTGTTTAATGGAGTCCATGGACCAAGATTGGATTTTGATAAGGATAAGTTTGTGGGTATTTCAGAGTACTGGTATACTGCAAATGATGTTTTCCGGAGTGGAGGGGAGTACAACTACCGTGTTTTCAACGAAAGGGTCAAGCAGTTCTGTGAGCTGGATTGGGGGACTATTTTGGAGAATTCTGGTAAAGGTGAGTACTCAGATTTAGATCCAGAAAAATTTTTAAAGGACGCTTGTTTCAAGGCCAGTTGGGTAATCAATATTTTGCACGAAGGGTTTGAATTGCCACGGTTGGACTTGGAGTTACCCAAGGAACCGATTGAAGAAGGTGAGGAGACGGAAATCACCAAGGTACACGTACCATTTAAGTCAACTGATTCTATTGAAGGGAACGAACTATCATGGACATTGGGCAAGATTCTTTTATTTGCGTCTTCTGAAATACCTGCTAAACGACAAGAAGATTTAAATATAGGTGTTTATCCTAGTGAGCTATCTCAGAAAAAGTTTGTGCCCGGAGGGTGGATCGAAAACAAGGGGTACGATAGTGATCGAGACGATGACGATGAAATTGGGTTTTTGTTACCCTTGTTAGTCTTTATCGTTCTACTCGTCATAGCTTATAACTTCGCCAAACGCCGATTTGGGTTCTTGAAGAATAGAAGGTTCACTCACATCAAGAAGAGCATTTTCCAGAACTTATCTAAAGTGCCAGGGTTGTCTGGAATACTTGATGCACAGTTACGTTATAACGAACTAAACCAGGGAGAGTTTGATTTGAGCATGGAAGAAGGCACTCTAGCGTCTTCACAGTCGAGCCCTAACTTGACGCAACTAAGGACAAGGTCCACTATTAATTTGAATGAGGATGGGTTTGATGGCTCCGCCACTAATTTTTTAAATAAGCCATTTGTCTTACCCAAGAAAAGCCCGCTCGTGTATAGTTCTCAAAATAACAGCAGGGAATCTCTACAGAGAAGTGCTAGCAGTATGTCTGTTCAACGGGCAAGGAACGATTGAATGCAGTCAATAGAAACACATAATTAATCAAATACAGAAAATATCCCTTGGTTGTAGATAAAACTAGAACTTTTGGAGAGAGGTTTATACCTGCTGATTTGTATGGCTGCAAAAAAAACGAAAAAAATACAAAAACGTGACTCCGCACGACTAAAAACACTAAACCCCCAGTGTCCTGGTAAACCTCACTTCCACAAAAACTACTACTACTACAACCAACTTGCTTTTATAAGAACAATAGCTAATCAAACACCATGCAACTTAAATACTTTATTCCCTTTTTAATGTTACACAGAAGTGCTTTTCCTTCACCAATCCCTTTACCAGACCATCAGAATCTTTTACCCAGGGATTCTGTGGAGGTTGTACTTGGCACTGAAGATTTCAAAAGTTTAGCCAAGTATGCAAAGAAGAAAGCACCAGAAATGGCCAACAACTTGGTCAAATCTATCAAGGGTAAGATCGTTAATAAACTTTCTGAACCACCAAGTGAAGAAGACAGGAAAATGGCAGCTCAGTCTGAATTGGTCCAACTATTAGAGAATGGGAAATTCCAGATCATCAAGGCCGATGGTACTAATGAAATGAATGACATCAGAAAAGGCGTAGTGAGAAGTCCTCGGCCAAAGAGTCTTAAAACTAATCCTAAGGATCTTGGATTGAAACAATTTGAACACGAGGAACTCCCAAAGAAAAAGGATCCATTCGATAGTTAAAGTTAGAAGGATAGGAAACACATAATTAGTTGCTGGACATAACAATAAAAGAGTATAACTAGAATATACATCAGACCCATCTAATCTTAGGTGCACTGTACCATAAAATCATGGTACAAAGTCTTCATATTTTGCAGCATTTTTCGCAGCCATCTCATCGCCATTAATTTCTTTCCTCTTCGCATCAAATTTTTTTCACTAGATTTAACCACGATGAGAGCCAAAAAACAGACCTCCAAGAGAACTTCGACTCGTATGAGGGAAGGGATCAAGAAGAAGGCCTCTGCTAAGAGAAGAAAAGACAGGAAGCACGCCAAAACTGATGTTACTTGGAAATCTAGAGCTACTAGAGATCCTGGTATCCCATCTAGTTTCCCGTACAAAGACAGAATCCTCAATGATTTAGAAGAAAACAGAAGAGTCGAGCAAGAAAAGAGAGAACAATTGAAATTACAAAGACAGGAAGAAAGAGAAGCTGCTCTTGCTAGAGGTGAAGATGTCGATGATATGGAAGATGATGTGTCGGAAGATGAAGGTAATGGAATGGCTGCATTATTAGAATCAGCTCAACAAGCTGCTAAAGACTATGAAGGTGGATTTGATGAGCAAGATGATAATATGATGGATTCAGAAGATGATGTGGAATTGGAATTGGATATTGATGAAGATGATCGTAGTGAATTGGATACTTCTCGTAAATCTTATGACAAGATCTTTAAAGCCGTTGTAGATCAAGCTGATGTTGTCTTATACGTATTGGATGCTAGAGACCCGGATGCTACAAGATCTAGAAAAGTGGAAGAAGCCATTTTACAAAACCCTAACAAGAGATTGATCTTAATTTTGAATAAAGTTGATTTAATTCCAACAGATGTTTTAAACCAATGGATGAATTTCTTGAAATCATTATTCCCTACTATTCCAGTGAAAGCAGCTCCTGGTACATCATCTTCAAGTTTTAACAAAAACTTGACTTTAACCATCACTGCCAAAAACTTATTACAGGCTTTAAAGACATACTCTAATAAGGCCAATTTGAAGAGATCTCTTATTGTTGGGGTTATCGGATACCCGAACGTAGGTAAGTCATCTATAATCAATGCATTGACCAACAGACATACCAACAGTTCTAAGGCATGTCCTGTTGGAAATCAAGCTGGTGTTACCACATCTTTGAGGGAAGTTAAGATTGATAGTAAATTAAAGATTTTAGACTCTCCAGGTATTGTTTTCCCAGACGAGCTTGTTCAAAAGAAGCAAAGCAAATCTGCACAAGAAGCCAAGTTGGCATTATTATCTGCTTTACCTCCTAAACAGATTATTGATCCAATCTCTCCGGTTAACTTATTATTAAAGAAGTTTTCTAAAAATCCAGAAATGGCCGATGGATTAAAGAAGTATTATAACTTACCTGCTTTACCTGCTGGTGATTTTAATGAGTTCAGTAAGCAATTTCTTATACATATAGCTAGAACCAAGGGGAGATTAGGTAAAGGAGGTGTGCCGAACTTAGAAAGTGCTGCCATGGCTGTTTTAACTGATTGGAGAGATGGTAGAATCATTGGATGGGCTTTGCCAAACAGTTCCAAGACTAATGCCGCTGATGATGTTGACTTCAATGCTCCAAAGAGCTCTACGAGAGGAGAAAAGGAGCCATCCAAGGTTGAACAAACTACGATTGTTAATACTTGGGCCAAGGAATTTGACTTGGAAGGATTGTTGGGAGACAACTTTGGAATCGAAAGCCAGTGATGGATAGTTATGTAATGAATGGATAATCGCAGAACATAGTAAAGACGTAGAAAAGAGTTTTGTAGAACAAATTGGAAATTTATGGGTAAAAGGTTGAAGTTTTCAAGTTCAAAATGATTAGAGTTTTTTTTGCAACAATTCCTCGCGATGTTTAAAATCAACGACCGAATATGTTTAACTGGGAATTTTGCAACAGTACGATTTGTGGGCCACATTGCTGAATGGCCCAATAATACAGCATTAGGAATTGAATGGGATGATCCTAGTCGAGGTAAAAACAATGGGGGCACTGGAGGAGTCCAATACTTTGAGACGCAGTGCGAAGGTGCTGGATCTTTCGTTAAAACCAATAATAAAAGACTTGTTAGGAAAGCTTTCGATGAGGCATTGGTCGAGAGCTATGGCGTACAGGGCAACAATATTAATAAGCCCATTCAAATTGGGTCCAAGATAGTGGAAAATTATGGGTTTGAAAAGTTGAATAGAATTAATGCTGACTTTTCAAGACTAGGGTCTATCACTTTGGACTTTAAGTGCATTTACCGGGCATTTGATAGCCCAGAATTGGTCCAGATGCTAGGTTCATTAAGCCGACTTGATCTCAGCTACAATTTATTCGGAGGTTTGGACGAAATCTGGAGAATCATTAACGAAATACCGCAGCTTAATGAGCTTAATCTCAATGGGAATAGGTTTAATCAACTTACAAAAAACACCAAACCACATGCATTAAGCCGACTACATTTATCAGACACCCGTATCAGAAGTGAGGAGTTGAAGGAGTACTTCTTCTCCAGCTTTCCTGGATTAAAAGAAATAACTGTGGCCAGCAACGGGTATACTGACGAAGATATCAACGGGTTCCCTCCTTTAGAGTATATTGATTTATCTTCCAACCAACTAGAAACGATCCCTAATGTGGATTCCCGCAACGTATCAGTAACAGGCAACCGTATACACAAACTTAGTGGGGAGTACTGGTTTGATACCGTGGACTTGAGACACAATTGTATTGATTCATGGGACTTCATTGAAAAATTGAGTACCAGTTCTCATCTTAAAGGACTATCAATCAAAGAAAATCCGGTGTTTGAGTCTATGACGGAAGAAGTTGCAACCTTGAACCTTATAGCTAGGTTTGGGTGCAGCGAGACAGGGCTTTACAAGATTAATGGATCAAGACTTACGGACGATGAGATCACCAACGCAGAGTTATATTTTATCAGCCAGGTACAGAAAGGTGAAGCAAAAGTTGACAGGGATAGTGAGAGATGGAAGTACCTCGTTGGCAAGTATAATGTACAAGCCCTCACCAAGACCGAGACCGGGTTGGAGCACCAAAGGCTAAGAGTAGACGTGAACATTAAAGACCAGAAGTACAATAATTTTAGCTGGTATTTTCTCAAGAACAACAGTGTCTTAAAGCTTATGGGAGTTATTGGTCGAAAGCTAGATATTCCGGTATTCCTGTTTCAAATATACTATTCTCCAACTCCGGAGATACAGCGAGAGATGAATGATGAACTAGCATTACTAGAAGACTTTGTTGAAGATCAAGACCAAGAGAGCATCTGCATAACGGTATCTATAGGTCTTACATGATTTTATGTTCTATTTTTGTTATTATATAATGTACACTATTCACGCATGTTCCATAATCCGTCACCCAAATTATGAACCAACTCAATACCATGACCCTTATTTTTACTCTTGATATCATCGGAACTCATCAACAATTTCCCAATGGCTAAAGCATGCTCTTTCCCCTCAGCGTATACAGTAACGAGAGAGCCTTCTTCTAAGTTTTCTTCTGGTAAAGCACCTCCAGCACTGGTCAAACCAGGGCACATTATGTTAGCACCGGACAAAACGAATTTGATAGCACCTCTATCGACCTGAACTTTAGGGAAACACTCTGGGTACTTGTGAACAATTCTGAGAGCCGGAATCAAGTCATCATCAAAGTGTTGAACCAAGACAACTTCATTATCGACAGAGAATAACTGGATTCTGTCTTCGCATTTAATGGATATAACTTGGGATTTCTTTGGGATGATGGTATCAATGACTGGTTCCAAGCCGTTGAATTGGTCCACGAATTTGGACTTTAATCCTCTTTGAGCCGAAGACTTGATGTTTGAACGGGAATGGATGTCTTCCTTGGTAAACTTCTTAAACATACTGATGAAGAGTCGCAGTGAAAATTTTTGAACTGCAAAGTAGCAAGACAAGAGTTCCACTCTAGAGTAATAACAATTTAAAATCCTTACGAACTATACCTTTTTGACCACATGATCTCCCTGCCGTCTCTTCATCTTCTACTGTTTCTTTTTGTTTTTTCTTCTCTACGTTTACAGTTACTTCTACAACTATGTAAAGGTTTATAATTACAGTGGCACCACAAGATGACACCGTACTCAAAAGAAACCTTATCGATATAGCCCATTGCATAAGCATCCAGCTCAAGACAAAGTAAACACCTGCCGAGCGAGGCACAAGGCATCCTATAACTCGAACATTATGACCACACAATCTTCAAGATAAAAGTGATGATGATATTCAAAGAATAATCATTGAAAATTAGTAGAAAATTTGTCCAAAAATTCCCTTGATATCAATAGCACATGACTATCACACACCAAGGAGTTGTCAGGTATAGTTTTCAACCAGCAAAAACATGATCTCGGACGAATCCTCACTGATACACGTAATGCCCCTGCATAAAGATAAAGAAGAAAATTTTTGAGATTCCTGTTGTATTTATACTGCTGGGCGGTTGTCCGGGTAAAATTGGTAGAGATTATAAATTAAGATACTTTAGTCTATTATTGTACTATATGCTGATTAAGGTATTTGATACAAGACGATTCCGTGTGGTCGTCTGTATTGTTGTTCTGTGCTATATACAGTTGAATTTGGGTTTTGGCTTTTGTGGTTGATACTGTGTTGATGTAATCCATGGATTTGTTGAACCGCATGGTCTTTCTGCTGGTAAATTGGTGTGGTTTAGAAGGGTTGGGGGTGTAGTCAATTTCTGGTGCTATCGGGTTATAGTAGTTGGTGTATAGTTCTACTTTTTCTTCGGGGGTAAGAAATCCATCTGTAGAGTTGAATTGGTTGCTCACGAGATCGGTAGATGTTTTTGCAGCCATCGGTTGAGGAGTGGAGCCACCCATTGCTGGCACGGGCTTTGAGACTCGTTGAAAGGTGGCTTCGTCAAGGTCACTGAATGGATCAGAATCAGAGTCATTCTCTGTTTTGGTATTCTGCGTGACAGAAGAGTCAAGGGCAGGTGGACGAGAGCCAGGAACAGATTGATGAGAACCTGAACTAGAATAATGGTCTTCGTTTTGACTCCGGTGGGTAGTACCCTCTTGTTTTCTCCGTTTTACATCCATACTATCCATCTTTGCAAAATCAATATCGTCATCAAAGTCGTCAAAGTCATCATCAAAATCACTAAAACCTTTAGGTTGAGTGTTGGCTTGGGTACTGGTGGCTAGGATACCTTCAAATTTACGTTTACCGTTAACCTTGGAGTTTTTACTGACACCATCCAGAGACTCCCGATCATTGTCAGTTGAGTCTTCAGCTATGCGTTGTAACAGGGGACGGGTGTCGCATTCTAAGCTCTTGTCCCCACCCAGAACATTTTTTGAATCTACATCGTCACTCTTTGTACTAGGCAAAGACTTTGAATCCAAAATTATACTGGTATCTATGAGTTCTTGCAGCAATGGAGGAGAGCTAGGGGGATCTGGTGTTGGGTTCAGTTGTATTGGAATTTGATTCTTGTTCTTCAACATATCAGCAACATTTTGAAATCCAAGTTCTACATTATCTGGCATGAAAAATCGTTTTTCAATTTTCGGTGGTTTAGATTGAACTTTTGTTTTGTTTGTTTTCTTTGTCTTAGTCTCTTTTTTGCCCTTATTTTTCATATAATCCATGGCAATTTTAATGATTTCGTCGTTATCATCAGCTTTGATCTCATCTGGAACAATAAATTTCTTTTCCAACACCGGTTTAATCCCAGATGGAATGATTCTCACCCTAGAACTGTCTTGAACTAATTCTGCTTCATTTCGGACGATATATTTTTGGATCCATTCATAATTGTCCATGGCCTTATCAAACTTCTTTCTCTCATTATCCGAGAAAAGCATCAAGATATTACCGTCTCTTTTTCTCCCAGTTCTACCTAATCTTTGGATGTTTTTAATCGGTGATGCAGTGGAATCGTAACATACAATTAAATCAACTTCACCAATATCTAAACCTTCTTCACCAATAGATGTGGCTACTAGAATGTTAAATTTCCCTTCTTTAAAGTCCTTGATCAATTGTTTTTGAACTTTTTGGTTCATTCCTTTCAACTTGGCATCTTCCGACGAGGACCGTTTTGGGACATTCTTATCAACGACATCTGGATTGGAATCAGGCGCTTGTCCAATGAAAATATGGGGCTTCAAAGCTTCGATGTTTTGGGCTTCAATCGTACTGACGATTTCCAACGCCGAGTCTCTAAATTCAGAGAAAATGATCACTTTAGAATTATCATAAGACGAAGTTTTAAAAAAATTTTGAATGTACTCAATTAAGAATTCAATCTTGGGATGTCCATGAGTAGTTTGACCAGAATTTACAATTGCCATAAGTGACGACACTGCCGGACTGTTAAACAATTCCAACATCATTTTATTTTTAGATCCAAAGACTTTGGTTCGGGTTTCCAGAAAATAGGATTTAAAATTGTTGAATCCATAAATCTTTAACTTTTTAATGCAATTGGCAATGAATAACAAGGTTTTTAAAAGGAAGTGATTTTGCCATTTTAAACCTTCACCTAGTTTATTATTCATTAAATTTCTTTTGGTGACTTCAAGAATCTTGAATGCATAAAGACTCATGGGGTCGGTTGATTCCCAGAGGTGACGTTGGTTAGCGGTCTTCAAATAGGATTCCACGGCGTTTGACAAATGTATCAAACAATCGGCAATCAATTGATTATCCGTATAATCTATATCGATTTTATCTATGCGTTTGTGCTTGAAGTACTTGATGATATCAATGGAATTTTCAGTTCTTATTTCGATTCGGTTGATGTTCAAGTTTTGGACGATTTCCTTTATACCTTCTACAGTGGCAGAAGGAGTAGCAGTTAATGCCAAAATTCTATAACTGTGATTGAATCTATTTAAGAATTTGGCCACATTATTATATGCGTAATTACCCTTTGCCTTATGGGCTTCATCAATGACTAATAAGCTGACGGATTTTGGATCTAGTAGCCCATTACAAAGATCATTTTCTACCACTTGAGGAGTAGTGAAGAAGATTCGGAATGAATTCCATACTTCTAAACGATTTCGTTTAGCTTTATCTAAAAGTACGGCAGATTGATCTTTCAAACCAATGATATTGAAACATGCTTTAATTTGTTGAGCCACCAAAGGTCTGGTGGGAGCCATGAATAAGATTTTCGTGTTAGGAAACCATCTCCAATAGTTAAGGATGATTGTGGCGGCGATAAAAGTTTTACCCAAACCAGTGGGTAAAGCCACAAGCATATTATTATAGAAACATTTTTCAATGATGTTGAATTGGTAATCTCTAATTTCGTAATTTATGGGGTAAATGTAGGAATTAAGGCTTTGATAATCGATATCATGATGAGTTGGGGTTTCGTTAGGTGCACTAGAACTAAAGGACGTAAGTCTTGGGACGGGCTGGGACTGAGTTTGGGATGATTGCGATGGCGTCACGAGTTTCCCAAACAAGTCTCGTTGGACTAGAGACGAGGATCTTGAGGTTGGACGAGGAATTGGCCGGTTGTTAGAGTCGGAGTTTGGATTTGTGGAGGGTTTAGAATTTGTACGCGTTGGTGGGAATGGTTTAATATTAGATCTAGAAATTGATCCAGACGAGCGAGGAAGTTTCTGAGAAATGGGTATTGTCCCTGGGGTCTTGGCTAGTGGTATATTTGAATTGGGGGGTAAATTTGTTAAGATATGATCCAATTCATCATCAAAGTCATCATCTTGACTCATGATACTTTTTTTTATTCAAAAAAAGTCGCGAGGTGCTTAATGTCTGATCCTTACAAGATATTGACGGAATCGGTAAAGCGGTTGAATGAGCCGATGGAGGAGTTATTGAGTAACCATCGGAAGATGTTGAGTAGTCATTTGGGGAGTTTGAAGAATGTGAAGGACATTGATAGGTTTAATTTAGTCTTGAGTGATAAATTGAATGAGAGAGATGCGACCAAGGAGACCGATGGGAATAACAAAAGTAGCGAAAGCAGCAAGGGCTAATTGCTAAGGAAAAGCCAAAGTGGTTTGCTGAATGAGAATTTGTAGATTAATAGATACTGAAGGAAATGCTGAAACAAATTGTAGGAGTGACCAGTGAATCAAGAGACAAATAAGGCCAAAGAACTAGATTAAATCAACTATTTTGAAGGTATCGAGAATATCGCAGAGTAAGGTGGTGAGGTGAATTGAATGAGCAAATTCAGCGAAATATAGGAATGAATAGTCAATTCAAAGACAGATCATAGAAAGACTTACGTCGCAGTAGGAGATAAGTAAATGATAGGAAAGTTCGTGGTAGAGTGGCAGTAGCACTGCGCAAAAAAAAAAAGATTGCAGCACGAGAGTTTCGCGTATGGTCTCCCACTACACTACTCGGTCTCGCTCTTAGCAGCTTAACTACAGTTGATCGGACGGGAAACGGTGCTTTCTGCTAGATATGGCCGCAACCGAAATATATTGAATTACAGAAGTATAAGAGGTTCGAGATGGGCGGCCTACAAGAGAGACCCTAGTATGGAAGTTAGAATTTGGGGTGTAGGGTTTCATAACACCACCAGAGATCTAGCAATAGATAGAGATGTGGAAAGCTTGGGAAGGACAACAGGGGTTAAGAGTCCACCTAAATGAAATAAAGCTAATTAAAAGATGAGCACTGGATGCGGGTAAACTATACCGAATTCAAATCAAGAAGTCAGACGGGTAGAATCAGAATTTCGATTTTCACAAATTCAATTGTTAAAATTCAATTGTTAGAAACTCAATTGTCACACGCTAGAATTGTCACAAGCTTCAATTAGAATACTTAAACTGGATGGTACTATTGCCATCCTTTTTCCCGTTGCCTTTTCACCGTTTATACAGCAACTAGTCATTCACCACTTAAATCCGTAATTCCCTACTAGCGGCTGTAAATTCATATGACTAAGGGTCCTCCTGGCCGTCCGTCGTCCGTCGTCCGTTGTCCCTCATCCGTCATCCGTTGCCTGGTGTTACCTTTATACGAGTGTTACATTTTTCTGGGTGTTACATTTCTCTGCTGCATCACATGCCACACATCACATGACTAGATGAGCTGATTTAAGCTTTTACAAAAATCTGCCATGCAAGTTATACACATGACCGACATGCAACCACTGTAAATGATAGTAAAAGTTTATCACTTGGTAAAGCCGAGGTGGGTCGGCTAGAATAGGGAACATAATTAATACCCGATTAGTCTAGACCAAAACAAAAAATAGAAACATCAGTATGGGTCAGAGGGTAAAACCAAAAGAATTTCCGGGGCGACAAGCGTGCTCCGGGTGAATTTTTCAAAGCTGCCCGCGCGCCCGCACAACAATAATAATTTCCGGTGATTATCTCCCCTAAAATCCGAAGTTAAAAGGGGGAAGTGGGGGGCGATTATCCTATTTGGGAAGAGATGGGGTGTTTAAATAATGAAAAGTCTTATTGTTTGGTTGGTATATTGTTTCTTTTTGTTTCTTTTTTTTTTGTTTTCCTTCTTCTCTTGAAGCAAATTCCGACTATGCCCATAGTATTATCGCACGAGTATCCTAGCGCTATACCGATAACCTCCTTTCATTGAAGTTCGCCCAATCAGTGAACATGTATTTGTACGTGTGGCAGAGTGGGTTAAAGTGGGTGGTAAACACATGATGATCGTAACGGGCGCAGAAGCTGTTAGCGAGGGCAGCGGAAAAAAAAAAAGTCAAGACAACTAACTTTCCGGGGTAGCGGGCGAGATAGGATGCATTCGTAAAACCACAAGAAAAACAAAAAAAATAGAAAAGAGAGAGAGAGAGAGAACACTAAAACACTGCATGTAAATTATTATGCAATTATTATGTATTAGATCTATGTATTCATTAATCATTAATCATTAATCGTTCAATATAGTGTCATCAAGAAAATCGTAATCTATAGAAATTCCATTAATTATTTCTCTTGAATTTATGACAAAATTAAATTTTACTCGTTTCAGTGGCTTACCATAAAAGGCACTCATTTGCAGTACACTTGAATGCAGCAGACATTTCGAAGATGCACTCACAGCATCAATATTACTCAACACCAGGTCGGTATCTGAGAGCGACTCTGTGGAAGAATTGGAATTGGAATAAAGATCATCCACGCTGGTTGATTCACTCATCGTAGTCTCTGGTGTCACTGTCTTGGAGTGAGCGTCTACTATAGTTGGACTTGGGACTGGTATTGAGGCAGGTATTAAATCGCCGCTCATATAACTTGGTCCATAACACCAATTTATATCATGCTCTTTATGCCAGTTAATAGTCTGAGGACTCACCTCTGATAGGTTATGCAAATTCTTGTACATCCTCCTCCACGCTATGTTTTTTAACCGAAGTGATGCAGTTGATGGGATAATTATTGATATATCATATTTACTCTGCTTATAGCATTTAATCAACACTTCGTTGGGTATATATATATCATTATTGAGGTAATCGATGTTTTGGGAAAAATTAAATGCATGAAAGTCATGACTAATGTAAAGATCATCAAAACAATTCATTTTTGAAGTATAATTAATTCCTGATAACAGAATGAATATTTGGACAAATCTGGGGGCATTTAAATATTTTCAAAATTTGGCGCCCCGGAAAAAGCATTTAGCGTCGCAGAATTCCTTGCATATAACATTTTCTTCGCTAAACAGGAGAAGAACGGAAAAAAAAAAATAGTAGGAATACATTACAGTGAGAGAAAAAAAAATAAAAAAAAAACACCAAATTTCTCCTCCCATAGAGTAACCCACATATGGGAGATAGGGGAGAAAATGAGACGATATTCCATGAGGAGTTAACGGGGAAGCAATAGATTACTTAGCAATAGTATACATCATACGAGGAGGTCAAGGACTTTAGAAACCCTGTGATCGCACTTAGGATGCATGTGAGGGTGAAAACTCAAAGACCCTTCCCTTCTCTCCGTTAATACTATGGGCATGTGGATTTAAAATTAGATTTTGTGGGTTTAGGGAAAAATGAACTTGGACCGGGAAAAAATGAACCTGGACCGTGCGGCGCTTCCCCGACTTCTCTACGCACGATTTTTTGTTGTTTTTTGCATGCAATGTTGCATCGGATGTGAATCACCGCTTAACTATCAGCATGTACCTGGCCACCCTTTTATCCTATTACGGACATTGTAGTACTGATATTGTAGTACGGAAATTGTAATATATATTGTTTAATCCGGTCATTTAGCGTATTTACATATTCGGCTTGTATTTTTTGGTTTTGGTTTTGGTTTTGGGGGTTTTTTTTTTTGGTTTTGGGTGGGAAAGAAATTTATCAATGGCTTAGTGTTTAACAGATTTGTCAAAGTATAGGTTATTCAACCAGAGAACCTACATCTTTCCCACAATTGGCGATCCCTCCGTACACGAGGATAGAGGTAATTTAGTCCCCTCATCTTACTCATCTAACGATTTACTCATCTAACGTGTTTGCAGTGTGTCTTACTCATATTCCCATCTAGTAATTTATCAGTAATTTATCATTTTTGGGCCACGATTGTAAATTTCTGGTTGTTTCATCTTCCCGCGCAGGTGGGGTTCTAGAGACGTACAAAGTCGCAGTGTCGGGGGGACAATGGGGACCTATAGAGATGCAGTATTGATAACGCAAGATAAGCCGCTATTCCAGCGCTATTCCAGCGCTATTTACGTGCTCATCAAGCGCTTATCAATGGCTTATCAATGGCTAATCATTACTAGCTGATCCAGCCGCTCATCAATAGTAAGCAAAGGCGGCAATGGTTCAAAAGGTTACATGATTTCGGTAGCTAAGAGACCGTGAGTGTAAACTTTTGAAAGCTTATACTAATTTTAACAGTACTCTTACTCTTACTTGCACCACAAACAAAACATTCCTCAGCCGCATTTTTATCTTGGTGTTGAGAGGTGCAGCAGGAGAGAGGGTGGGGGGGGAGAAGGTGGCGGCTACGATGCTAAATTCATCCTCAGTTCCCGCCTTAGTTCACCTGGTCCTATCTCCGCACTACTGTATTTAGCTCCGCAATTATTTTTGAATGTTCCGTGCCCGCCAAAGATTCCGCTCATCAATCCACCACACGCAGCGTGCGTGCGTTAAGCTGTAAATCAGGGCTAAACCTGTCAAGCTGGGAGTCCTAATCGTGCGCGCCATAGTAGCGTAATCCTGGTGCCACGATATCGCCATAATGACTCTATGATATCGCCATAATGACTCTAGATTGACGCGACGCCTGGCCCCAAAGTCACCAGCAGCTTAGCACCGAGCACTACGAGCACCGGGCCAGGCTGCGGCTTTTCACTCACTCACTCTCTCATTTAATGCATCTCGCTAGAGTGCTCTCGCTTCACTAGTGCGGTCGCCTCAGCAGCGCTTCAGCAGCGCTGCCGCGTGACCGTTAGGCAGTCGCATTAACCATCGCTTTTTCCAGTCTTAATCATCACCAAATGGAGTCGTCTGATGTTAGCCCGCCTTCTTCATATCAAGAACTCAGTCAGATAAAAGACCTCGACCCAACGGTCGCCAGAAACCTCCCGTCCATAAACTCCCAAGGTGGTGATATTACTAGAAATCTTTTAGATAATTCTACCAATACTAATAAACTCCGTAGGTCTTCATCATTTTCGACATTCTTAAATGAAAGTAGAAGAAACTCAACCGCTTCTGATATAAATATCCCCGGAGGTTTCCGTCGACAATACATCATCAACCAGTCGTTAAGAAATAATCAAGAACCCCCGAAATTTCTTACAAATAATTTAATTGAATTCTTAAACGTTTATTCAAACTTTGCTGGGGAAGATTTTAATGACGATGATGATAGTGTTATACCAAGTGTTACAATAGATGAAGAAAGCTTGTTACTACCAGACGAACCAATTATTCAACATCAACTTGCTGCTCAAAAACCCCCTAGATCCAACATTAAAACTTATTTTCTTGTTTTTAAAGCACTTGTTGGTTCTGGAGTGCTTTTTTTACCAAAAGCCTTTTTAAATGGTGGTATGCTATTTTCAATCATAACGTTAAACATATTTGGTGTATTAACGTTCATATGTTATATGCTATTAATTCATCTGAAAAATCATTTTAAACTTGGTAGTTTTGGAGAATTAGGGTTTAAAACTTATGGTAATACCCTTAAAATTATGATTTTAATTTCAATCTTGATCTCACAAATTGGGTTTGTATCAACGTATATTTTGTTCTCCACTAGCAATATGTCAAACCTTTTCAAACTTGATGAGTTCCATTTGGTGGTGGCCCAGCTTTTATTACTTATTCCATTAGTATTAATTCGTAAAATTGGGAAATTATCATTTATTTCACTCGTCAGTTCGGTCTGTATTCTTATTGGACTAGTCATCATCTTCTATTACACAATTTCTGATCTTTTGGATGATGGAATTGGACCAAATATTATTAATTTTAACCCGAATTCTTGGTCAATGTTAATTGGAGTTGCAGTTACTTCGTTCGAAGGGATTGGATTGATCTTACCAATTGAAAGTTCTATGCCAACCCCAAAGGAATTCCCAAGAGTTTTGGCCATTTCGATGATTGCTATTACCATATTGTTTTCAATGATTGGTATTTTAGGGTATTTAGCATTTGGAGAAAATGTTGAAACAATTATTTTACTTAATCTACCTTACACGAACTTTTCAATTAAACTAATCTTGGTATTATACTCATTAGCAGTTTTCTTAACTGCTCCACTCCAATTATTCCCAGCCATTAAAATCTTGGAAAATTTAATCTTTAATTCATCAATGTTTTTCAAAAATGGTCGTCTTTACAATTCAGGGAAATTTAATAATAAGATCAAGTGGTTGAAGAATGTCTACCGAGTGCTATTCTTGTGTGTGATTTGTGTAGTGGCTTATTTTAACTTTGATAACATTGATAGGTTTGTGAGTTTCAATGGTTGTTTTGCATGTATCCCATTGGTCTATATTTATCCACCTTTAATTCATTTAAAGACGTTAGGAACTAGTAAACTCCATAAACTTTATAAAGGGTTGGATTACAGTTTGGCTGTATTGGGTGTGGTGATTGTGGTGTATTCAACTTATCAAATCTTGGTTTTGAATTAGAGATTAGAGTTATTCAAAACTGCAACACATAAAGCTAAAAGTCACTAAATAACTGGACTATGAGTCAGAGTATAAAGGAAGAAGAACTTAGCATAAATTGTTTGATTATTCAAATATTCACATCAAAGTATTTATTGTATTTAATAAGATAATTGCCCGTATTAATTTTCTCCAATCAAATTATCAAATTTTAATCACTAATATGTATTTCTACGGCAAGAACTTTCTTCTGGTCTGGTTTTACATTTACCTCTATTATACACCCTCATCCAACCCCTTTCCATAATGGTTCGTCTGGGTATTAGATTTTTTCTGCATATTAACTGGTTTCCCTTGCATTGATATCTACACCGCACTCCGCTCTTCTCGATCATCTTCTCTCCACAAATCTCGCACCGTATGAATAGAGCTAAGCTTCTTTCCTGCCAGCGGTGCAGAGTTAAGAAGATCAAATGTAATTTCGAACACCCCTGCACCAACTGCCTTAAGGGGAAGCACGACTGTATCAAAGTCATGGACGATCTCCGTAAAAAACGGTACTCTGTAAACTACGTTGAGGCCCTTGAAAAAAAACACTTGAAGCTTTTGTTAGCTTTGAAGAAATTAGATCCTGAAAATGACCTCCTTAAAAGAGAGGATGGTTTTAGAGTGGACCCAGAAGATCCAGGTATTGATATAGTTCATGGGGATGGGAATGCTGGTACTACCGGTGGCGGTAATAATGGTACTACCGGACACAGCCATGGTCCCGGACATGACGAAGATAATGATGCCAGTGTTTACGGGCCTACATCGGTTTATGATAATGAACTTATATCTCGACCATCTGCTGAAGATACTTGGGATACCAAAGAAATCAACAACTTTAATAAAATGCCCGATGTTCTTCACTGTATACAACTTTTTTTCGTTTGGCAATACCCTGACCTAAACATGTTCATATTTCGTGAAGCGTTCTTACAGGAATTCTTTAAACCGGAGTTTTATAACATTTACTGCTCCAAGATCTTGGTACTCAGTATTTGTGCCTTAGGGGCTCGAATGGCCGATGATGACCGAATTTATGCCAGCTCAACTAGCTATTATAAAGAAGCCAAAGGTTTACTTTTAAGCAAACTTAACCACCCTTCAATCCCATCGCTTCAAAGCTACTTATTGCTCGCCTATTATGACATATTCAACGGATCTAATTCGAGTGGTTGGATGTTGAGTGGTAACGCTATACGGATGGGATTTGATCTTGGATTTCAGTTACATCCAAATTCTTGGTTTTTAAAACAAAAAACCTCCATCTATTCAAAAGAAATCGACAACGAAATCAAATCCAGAATCTACTGGGGGACGTACTTGGGTGATCACTTTATTAGTTTGACGCTTGGTAGACCATCGCTTTTAAAGCTTAGTGATGCCACCATTCCAGAGACTGATGACTTACCGGAATTGAATAACATCGATGAGTATCGGTACTTGGACGAAACCGAGAAACTGAGGCCTCTCAAGATTTCAAACATTTCTGATCCATTAAAGAAGAGTATTAACCTAATTAACATTAGTGATAATATGTTGAATGACGTTTTTAACAAAAATTTTAATCAAGATATAAATTTTTATAAGAATTCGTCACAGTCATCAAACCTCCATCAGGTTATTACCAAATTGAACGAATATAATGAAAAGATTTTGAACTGGAAATTAACGTTACCTCCTGATCTACAATTCAATAAAGACTCGCTTCTTTTGAACGGGGATAACCCAACATTAAGTTGTATTAGATATTACTACTACATCTTGATTCTATGCTTAAATAGACCTTTCATTGGTCTCGATGATGACGTATTCAAAAACATGAACTCTAAAGTAATCCCCAGACAAGTCTGTCTGGAGGTTATCGATGACTTGTATATTGGGATCAACAAGTTCAAAAGCGTCCATGGCCTTAAAAAAGCGTCAGCTTTGATAGTTTATTGTTCAATCTTGGCAATTTCTATCATTTTATTGAGTAATAATCCTAGTAATCTTATTAACAATAAGAATTTGAAGCTAAGATTCTTTTTGATCGTGTTACGAGACTCTTCTAGGACTTGGAATTTGGCCAAAAAATCGTTCCACTCTATCACTTCAAAACTCACAAACTATGATGATATCGATTTTAACTTGAACGATCTTTCGCTAGACGATTTCCCAATGAGCCATGAAAACATAAAGAATGATGTTAAACACGACGCCATCAAACTTGACCACCAAATACCTCACGACAATATTGATGTCAACGTGGCACCATTCCTATCCAGCCAGCTCAACATGAGCTTTAACAACTCTTCTACAAACTCTACCAACACCGACAGTCTAGACTTTTTCGGAGGCCCTCCAGTTTTGATGACATCGGACTTATTCAACCAGGACTGGGAATCATTGTTCCCCGATTACGGGTTCGGAGAAAAAAACTGATTAAAGAATTTGTACAAAATTAGCTGTATACTTGTATATATGTAAAATAGACTAGCTATCCTAGCACAGGTTAAGCAACATAACGGGAGGGCATGCAATAAAAGATAGTATTCTGTCCTCCCACTAGAATACTGCAAGGTAGGGGAGAGGTCCTGCCAACTACTACCAGCCCTCCATTTTTATTTACCGATAAGATCAATGTGATGTTTACACGAGGATAACCCCGATTTCCTGACCGTTGACAGTTTTGAGTTTAAGCTCGTTCATCCAATTTAGTTAAATGAATGACTCTTATCTACGATCTTCATTTGGAAGGTTTCTGCATCTCTTCCTCCTGTAGCAATTGATAGATCCACGGAAAAACATTCCTTGGGACCCAGTAAACACCAGCAGATAACAGCCCAAATATCAGTCAACGAATGATACGGGATCTACAAGTTAACATTTACGACGACCCAAGTCAACTATAAAACAATTCATAAATTCACTCGTATTTTTTTTTATATAGTCCGCGATAATAAATCAACTCTGGTTGGTCTTTGCAGACAACTCAGCTTGCTTAACTAAACTGATAGGTGCATCCATTTTAGGAAGCATAACTTCAATAAGACGTATAACGTCTGGCTCATTGAACTCCTTATCTTTGAACAAGTTCTCAATCTCCTCAATGCTAGAAACTCTGATACTCTTGTAATCCTCAGCACCGAAGGTGTTCAAGAGCTCTTGGTGTTTCCAAGGTTGAATATCATTATACTCAGCAGTCTCTCCATGGATCAATCTCTCAATGGTATACCCATCATTGTTCAATACAAATATGTAAGGTTTTGTTTTATTTCTGATCATTGACGAAATCTCTTGTACGGTAAGCTGTAATGAACCATCACCGACAAACAAAAGCACTCTTCTCTCAGGGCCGAACTCTTCGGCAGCTATAGTAGCTCCAAAAAGTGCCCCAACCGAGTAACCAATTGACCCCCACAATACTTGGGAAATACCCAAGGCTTCTGCAGGATAGGATGATTGAACAATTCCAAAAGAAGAGGTCCCAGTTTCGGTGATGATGATATCACCTTTACGGAAAAACTTGGAAAGGTTAGACCACAACCACTGTTGAGAGATATCGTCACTTTTGGTGAGTTCTTTACCGTCAGTTTCATTATCCTTGGTGACAGGGATAGGCTTGTAATGTTCAATAGACGAGTTTAACCTATCTGAATTCAACAAGCGTTGCAACACTTGTTTCATTCTAACGTTAGGGTACTGAGCACTCCGGATCTTAAGATAGTTAGAATGGAACTCAATGACATTTTTAGTTTGGTATGAATAAGAGAAAGAACCAGTGTTAAAGTCACTGAGCATGGCACCCAAAGACAACACCAAGTCTGCCGATTCCACAGCTTCTTTTACTTTTGGATACGACAAAGATCCCACGTAAATACCAACAAAGTTAGGGTGTTTTTCGTCAATAAACTTGGAACCCTTAGCCATTGGAGTCAATGCAAATCTAAAATTAGTCAAGTCAATCAACTTTTTGGCTTCGATAGTGGAATTGTGTCTTACAGCACATGCATCGACCAAGATGATTGGTTTCTTTGCCTTAGAAAGCAAGTCTAAAGTTCTTTCAATTACTTCATCTTCTTCAGATTCATCATTTTTAGGAATACTCACATCAATTGGGGTATCCAAGAGACTTCTAGGAACCTGAACATCCACCATGTCAGAGGGGAAAGCCAAATAACTAGGTCTCTGGTTAATGTAGGCTTCTCTGATACATCTGTCAATTTCTTGAGCGGCAGTAGCAGCGTCAGTTAAAACTCCGGTGGTTTGTGAAATAAATGAGGACATCTTATGGAAAACTGTGAAGTCACCATTACCTAAGGTGTGGTGTAACAACAATTGCTTAGATTGAGCCCCGACAGATGGGATTCCCACAATATGTAAAAGCCCAACATGTTCAGCATAAGCTCCGGCAACTCCGTTCAAAGCCGATAATTCACCAACTCCGAAAGTGGTTACCAACGCAGCAAACCCACTACCACCTTCACTTTGATTTTGCAGGATACCTCCCTTAACACGACTGTACCCATCAGCAGAGTAAGCAGCATTCAATTCATTGGCATTGCCTCTCCATTTCAATCCGTCCACATCATCGATTTTATCAAGTAAAGTTAAATTGAAGTCTCCTGGAACACCGAAAATAGATTTAATACCAATTGGGTCCTGGTAAAGTCTTTCAAAGAGATACTGGCCTAAGCTAATAGTTGTATCATTCATTGTTAAAGTAGAAAGTTATAAAAACTAGGATAAATCTTAATTAGATAAATTTAAATTTTAACTCCTGGCTGCCCAAACCCCTTTTTATACCCATCTCGGAGTTAGTGAATTGCTGCGAAAGAAAAGAGCTCATAAATATATTTATACACGGTTACTTAAATATCAGATCATTAACAAAGTACGACCAGGAGAACCCGTTCCAGCTTCCGAGGATACCGAGTCCACAGTAAACACTTACTATAATAAGTTTGAGAAATTCAAGTTTTTTCAAAATTGCAAATTGCGATTCGAATAAATCAATCAAACTGGTCACCGCTACCATCACCAAAAGACCAAGAATGTACAAGTTCACAAACCGGTCGAGGATGAGTTCCTGCCGAGCAACGTGTTTGGGAAGTTTTGTTACGTTCCTGAAATTGTACGCATAGATAATATACCATAAGAACGTGTAGAGCACTTTAATGAACCATTCTGAGCTAGTAAAGATCAATGGGAAGAGCGATACATGCCCACAACTTACTAGAAGATTAAACGGGGTTAATAATCTAGTATCGTTCACGATTAAAAATGAGAGTGGGAAAATCACGAGAAGAATGGCCTTTTCATGAACGTGCCAACCAAACAAGAACGATGCAAATCCACACAACCCTAATGAGCCCACAAACCTCGAGAAGTTAGGATTAATAAATAATGGAATAAGTGACATAACCTGGTAGAACAATGTGAGGAGGAAGGTTAACTTTGGTGTAATAGTAGGAAGAATTAAAAACTCAATGTCCCCGACAATACCTCTGGTAGATGTGTTAAGGTGGGTTGGGTCGGTCAATAATAACTCGTCGAATTTGAACAAGTTAACGAGTGGTTTCCGGGCCAACGAGACGTTCTTATATACGGCAATCAATACACGGTCTATGAAAGAATAAATGGCCCAAAAATTCGGAGCCCAGTAGGCATGCGTCAAGCCTCTACTGAATGGAAACAATCTCTCAACCAATTGAGGAATTTGATTGTAGTAAATAAATGGAGCAAATGCTATTCCAAAGGTAGAAAGGACTACCAAACCAAGTTTTATACTATTACCCCAGTTTATAAAATTAATTAAATTAACAAGCACATTTTTGTGTTTATTATACTTTAAATTTAAACAGTAGCCCCTTAATAAGAACACAAATACGGCTGGTGCTAAGTAGAGGTAGATGTGTTTAAAACAAAGCAATAAGGCGAACCAGAACCCACACATCAAGTATTTTTCTAGTCTAGCGGAATTGATCACCAACACCAAGATCCCGTACATCATACCGTTATACTGGAAATGTATATGGTCGATCAATAAAAGACCTGGAGAAAGAATTAAACTAGACGCAATCACAAATGCTCTTCTGGTTTCTGCTCTATCTTTAGACGAGTTCACGTACCACTTCAATGCAAGAAAGAGTACCAGTTCACTTACTAGCACCGTGGCTCTTTGATAGAAAACAGTAGCCATACCATACTGGCCTTGCTCCACCAAATCCAAGCATCCATCATCCTTTACAACTTGTGGTACAAATTGTGACAATACCCATTCAAAGTATGCGAAACAAGGAGGATAGTCCAATGTCCACGGACTAGTGGTGTCGAGGTACCACTCACGTAGCGGGAGTTTGTGAGTAATCGCCAACCAATTGCGGTGAACCTCGAAATCTGTAGAATAGTAACCAATTGAGAGGAGGACTTTTAGAAAGAGCGAGATGATCCAAATGTTAAGAAGGGAATAACCAGTGGTTTCACTACTGCTAGAGTCACTTCTGGTCGTTATAGGAGTGGCCTCAGTATTAACAGGAGTAGTACTGGCACTATGATTAGATCCACCTTGCCCAATTCCTGCCTTTCTCTTCTTTACCTGTGAGCTCATAGTGAAAAATTATCGCGAAAAAAAATCACCAATATGTCCAAAACTGATGTCGATGCAGCTGAGCTCCTCTCTTCGTTGAGTATTGATAAGAGCCTGAAGAGCGAATCAAAAGACATAAATGAAGCAAATGTAGACACCGCAGAAATCCCTGTGAAAACTGAAGAAGTTTCAAAGGATTCAGAACAAAAACAAGAAAAAGATGAAATAAAAGAAGAAGTGTCAAAAAAGAGTGAAGAAAACGATGTAAAAGACGGAAAAGATGACTCTAAAACCGACTCAAACCTTATACAATCCTCATATGAAGTGCAAGTCAAACTTGCAGATCTTCAAGCCGATCCAAACTCTCCTCTTTATTCCGTTAAATCGTTTGATGATCTTGGATTGTCTGATGATTTATTGAAAGGTTTATACGCCATGAAGTTTACCAAACCATCCAAAATCCAGGAAAGAGCATTACCCTTATTGATATCTAACCCTCCTACAAACATGATTGGCCAAAGTCAGTCAGGTACTGGTAAAACTGCTGCTTTCTCGTTGACCATGTTGACCCGTGTTGATCGGTCACTTAAAGCCCCTCAATGTGTATGTCTTTCTCCAACCAGAGAATTGGCTAGACAAACTTTGGATGTGGTGGAGACCATGGGTAAATTCACCGGAATTACATCTCAATTGGTGATTCCTGAATCCACCAATGCAGGCGATAAAATCACTGCTCAGGTATTGGTTGGTACTCCAGGTGTGCTTTTGAACATGATCAAAAAGAAGACTTTGGACATTAAGAACGTAAAAGTGTTCGTGTTGGATGAAGCAGATAATATGTTAGACGCTCAAGGTATGGCTGATCAAAGTTTAAGAATTAAAAAAGTCTTACCAAAACTGTGTCAATTGGTCTTGTTCAGTGCTACTTTCCCTACCGAAGTCAGAAAGTACGCTGAAAAGTTTGTACCAAACGCCAACTCTTTGTCTTTAAAGCAAGAAGAATTAAACGTTGATGCAATCAAGCAATTGTATATGGATTGTGAAGATGAAAACCACAAGTTTGCCATGTTGAAAGAATTGTATGGATTGTTGACCATTGCATCCTCCATTATTTTTGTGGCCAAGAGACAGACGGCCAACCAATTATACACCAAATTAAAGAATGAAGGTCATAAAGTATCCGTTTTGCATGGTGATTTGGAAAACACCGAAAGAGACAGATTGATTGATGATTTCAGAGATGGTAATTCCAAGGTGTTGATTACCACCAATGTCTTGGCTAGAGGAATCGATATTGCCTCTGTTTCCATGGTGGTAAACTATGACTTACCAACTGATAAATTTGGTAAACCAGACCCTTCCACTTATTTACATAGAATTGGTAGAACCGGTAGATTTGGTAGAAGAGGTGTCTCTATCTCTTTTGTTCACGACAAGAAGTCTTATGAAGTATTAACGGCCATCAGGGCTTACTTTGGTGACGGTATTGAAATGACTAGAGTACCTACTGACGATCTTGATGAATTGGAAGAGATCGTCAAGAAGGCTTTAAAGTCTTGAGTAATTGAGTTACAGTTATATATCTGTTTAATGTATAGTAACAAAATATATCACTTGTAGATTACAAAGTTTGGTGTATACTTTTCTATTTACATGAATACAAATTAGATTGAAAAGGCCAGTTCATATCTTTTTGGAAGTCTCTTTTTAACTACATCCCAGTCAATACAAGCCCATACATTTTCGAGGTATTGTTGTTTTCCAAAAACACCATAATCCAAGAGGTAGTTTCTCATGGAAGCATCAATGGCCAATACAGGAACAAGTGCTTTGTCTTGGTATAAAAGACTATATTCAGCCTTTTCTATGGTTTTCTTGTAAAGTGGCTCAGAAGTTAATGATATTTCAGCTTCGGATTTGGCTCTTCTTTGTCTTTCAAGTTTGAGTAATTGATTGGATCTTAAAGTGTCATCAACGATTCCAGCATTATAAGTATTCATCACACTTAATTGTGTATATCTGGTAGAAGCATGAGTGTCTAATGAGTTGTTGATGCTGTCCCTCAAAGCTTGTTCTCCAATGTTAGGTTGAGCCACTAACCAAGCAATCCCATCACCTTTTATGGCTTTAGCAGAGTTGAGAAGTAAATTTTTGAACTCTGTAATTGATCCAAAAGAAGCTTCAATCCATCTAACGAATTCAACATCACTGGGGAGGTTAGAAGTTTCTGGTTCTATTGAAGGAGTACGTAACAACTCCTCCGAGGTATATTGTTTAAATTCGTATGGTTTTGAAGACTCTTTTAAACCTTCAAAAAAGAATTGTAAGTTGTATAAGCTTGATGAATTGTTGTAAATTGTGTTTAGCAGGGGGTTGGTGATGGTCAATCTGATTAGTTCGTGCAAGTTAGTTGGAGGGTTGATTTGGTGTTCCACTAACAATTCATTTAATTCATCTACTAACTTCCCACCTCTTTGATACCATAATTGGTTGTAGGTTGAGTGTGAGAATAAACCATTTAAATCCTTTTTACTCACATTCAACTCATCCAATAATTGAACGGAAGGTAAGGTATATGATGATATGTATCTGGAGGAAAGTACAGGTCTCAAACCCCTGTGTATGGTGGATTTGAACATGATCAAAAAATTTTCAGATTTAAATTTTCGAATTTTTCACTTTAAATTTTCAACATCGCACCAAATGCTTTCTAGTCTTAAACATGCTAATTTAATCTAATTAATCTCTTGATAATAATAATAATAACAATAACAATAACAATAACAATAATAATGATAATACATTCTTTTGCTTGCATGTTACATTCATATACACTTTAGCGCTCTTCTCTAATTGGAACATTTATTAATATACAATTATACTCGTAACCCATTATCTTTCTCTTCTACCAACTTTTAAACTCTTTACCCTTCTTATCAAAGAATTTCCAGTAGTTTCACCAGAGTCAAAAGAATGTGTTACATTAAGTTCATCATTTGATTTATTTCTACCATTGTATTCTGATCCACTATTCTTCCTTAATCTTTGTACTAATGACTTCTTTCTACCCAAACCTCCATTATTTAAATTTAAAGAATCATTATTCTTTGGAGCTGGTGCCCCATCAACAAAAGTCGTAGATCCCAATCCAGCCGTTTGGAAACCATGTACTGGTTCACTTTTAACTGTAGCATCGAAGTTAATAACACTTGGATTTTGTTTTGGCGTAAAAGCACTAGAATTCAATCCTTCACTATGTCTATTAGTTTTTGGGAATGGCAATTCTTCCTTTATAGGTTTAGAACCAACAATTTCATTCTGATCAGAGTAATTACCAAATGCCAAATCAAGTTGAGCATTTGGGTCAATGTTGGCACCTCCTCTAATAGAACTATTAGGTCCATCTACAGGGAAGGCCATAACTGGAGCTAATTTACCATCTTTATTTCTATGGGGAGTACAAGCATCGAAAGGTCCATCGTGGTGGAAACCTCTACCGAAAAATCCAGTAACATCTAATTTGTCAATTGTGTCCAAGTTCTTAGATTTGACCGGGTCAGCATGTTTTTTAGAAGGGGATTTTTTGGATTTAGAGTGACTGTGGTGTCTACTACTATGACCACTTCTATCTCTTCTTTCTCTGTCACTTCTTTCTCTGTCACTCCTTTCACCTCTTCTATCCTCACTAGACCTGTGACTTCTACGGTGTCTAGCACTGTCACTTTGGCTCCTATGTGGGACCGAAGAACTCTTTTCACGAGGATACTCTGATCTAGCTTTTTCTTTGCCAGCAGCTTCTTCGTATGAGGGGGGCGGTGGTACGTTCGTTTTAGGGGGTCTAGCAGGAGGTGTGGATTTGGACCCATTAGTAGAACCGTTAACGGATTTACTTCCAGGAGGAACGGGGGCTTCTCTGTGGTGGACATATCCCCCATTTAAGGCACTAGCGAATGGATTGTTTGAAGACATTCTAAATAGTTAGTAATGAATGTGGTGAAAATAGAGCAATAGACAAGAGCGCGCGATAAGGCGAAGCAAGACCCAAAATCAGTTAGTAGCAAGACCGGTTTCACCAGTTGCTGGTTAAAATCTCAAGTCTGTTTTGTATCTGGATCTATGAGTTTATCCGTTTGCGTCACCGTCTCTAGCTCTACACTTTCTCTCAATATATACATACCTTACATTGGGATCTGAATTAGTTCTGGTGGCCCTAGGTTTCTGTGGGGCGAGGAACTCGGAGTCATATGCATCTTCAAGTGAGTCATCCTCTTCAATCAACTTCTTGTTCTTCTCTACCCATGTTTCAAAATTACGTGATTGTGGTGATTTAACAAGACTGGAAGAACTGGAAGTTGAACTAACTCTAGTATTAGGAATGGCTAAACCTCCATTAATACTGTTACCAGTACCATTAGAAGTAATACCAGTGCCGTGTGCACTGATGCCGCCACCGTCAACACTGGCCCGGAACGGGTTGTTTGACGATAATCTCCTCAAGGATTCGGTTGAAGTATATGAGTGATTTGGTTGTTGATACATCACGGTGGGTGTACAAATTTGCGAAAAATTTGGAAATATCTGATACTTTACTTTAACTAGACCTGTTTATTACAAACTCTAGGTATTAGGATGTATGGGTACCACGGAAACTTTTTTGTATCGTAGATCAGTCAACTGCTTTCCAACTGACGCGTAAAATAGGGGAGCAAAACTTAAAGTTCGAGTTGAAAGTAGGAAAAATGCACGGGACGAAAGTGGAACGTGCTGTGATGCTGTAGTACGTAATTCAAAAGTATATACACTTGACAGCTGATAAGTCTAGGAGGCCAACAAGTAAACGCACAAGCTCTTGATTTTAGAAAAGAACTGAAGACCTTGACGATTTTTTTTTCTGTGCGACAGGTGGAACTCGACACGACCAAACAATAAGTTGCCGGGGTACGTGACGAATGCGACGTGACACAACACGACGAGGCATTGTGATGGGTGCTTAAACCATGTATAAAGGAGTTAAGATATATTGCTGCGTATAAATGTATGATGACGGTTCGCAAGTGTGTTAGATGGGTCCGCAAGCGATATTGCATAGCCCCTGGCGAATATCGAGTCCATGTAGATTCGTGCAATCTCACCTGAAAGTGCCAAAAGCTACGTTGCAATCATTCCGTAAAAATAACAAGCTCACGTTACTTGTAGGTTCGGCTCTTTTACTTTATGCTTCTTTACGCATGAGGGTGCATTTATAGTTATCTTGATATAATATGTTAATTTGTTAATATCTTGATTTATTAGTATCTTGATTTATCAACATCTTAATTTATTAGTATCTTGATTTACTGCTACATTGTCATATTCACTTTTCATGTACTAAGTTTTATTTACTTTTAAAAATCTCTCCATACTCCGGATTAGAAAACTTCATGTACAGTTCTTTAGTCATTTTTCTAAACCTCTTACCGTAGAAAACGAACAATAAAAACAGGCCATTTATAACAAAAGCCAACATAAATAATAACCATGTCAAAAGAACTAAACCACAACGATCTAACCAGTATTGGAAAACAAGTACAAATACCATTCCGATCATGTTTCTAATAAACAACATTAATACCATGGCTTCGCTCGCCATACTTTGATAACAATCAATAGAATAAGTAAGACAAATTGCACCGGTAGAACTCATTGAAAATCCAACTAACCCAATACCAATAACAACAGACACAGGCCATGGATCACCATTTGCATTAGCAATTCCATAAACTAATATCCCAACAGAATTGGTAATAAGTGGGAGAACCATGGCATAGAGTCTGAATTCAGGTTCTAAAACCCCCTTGTTCCGTTCAGCCAATTTGATTGTAAGCCAATCAACAAATTTACCTCCATATAACATACCAAATATGTTCCCAATCAACGGAGAAAAATTGAAGAGTCCAATCATCCCACCAGAAAATTCATAAGGGGCAGATCCATAAATTGAAGCTTGTGATGTATTGATCAATGAAAGCCACATCATTTGTGCTCCATAAACAATACCTCCCCACACAACTGCTGGGAATGATATCATAAGAAAAGGTCTATACCAAATACATAACCACGAACGAGTATCATTATATTTGGTTTGGACAACTTGTACTTTTTGCCAATACGATCTCAATGGTATCGAATCGTCAACCGACACACTATCACCAAAACTACTACCAGTTTCCTGAACGGCATCAATGCCTCTATCTTTTTCAAATCCGTGTCCTTCTTCAACAACCACCGATTCTCTACTCTTTATTTGCAAAACAATGTCGTCCTCCAAGTCATCAAGATTTTCACGTCTAAAGGTAGTATCTTCCATAAAGAAAAAAAGCACAATGAACGTTCCACCAAACATTATAAGCTGAAGCCAATAAGACCATCTCCAACTTAACCTTTCAACAATATAACCACTAACACCAGGTCCTAAGTAGTTACCAAAGTATAAGGCAAATATAAATAGCGCAAGAGCACTAGCTCTTTGATGTTGGAAAAATACATCAGTAGTTGAAATTTCCACTAACGAGTCACAAGGAGCAGCAGCAAATCCGACAATGACAAACACTCCGTAAATCAGATTCATACTGGTGGCCTTTGCACCAATTATTTGACCAATGATCATCAATACACAACAGAAAAGGTACACGAATCTTCTACCTAATTTAAGAGCCGTTGGTTGTAAAAATAAGCATCCCAAACCCAAAAAGCAAAAACTAAGGGCTGTTGCATTATTAAAATCTTTTATAGTGCAGTTTAAATCTTTGGTCAAGATCAACCAATTTGGACCTGTCCAGTTGACCGTCAAGGCCATAAATGTGGCGAACCAAAATAGTAAGAAAAACTGTTTAAATTTTTTAGAACTAGACCATCTTAATGGATCATTAGGATCTTTTGATGGCTGAGGTCTATAAATGATTTTTCCATCTTCAGAATTCTTCTGTACATGAATGTGACCAGTCACATCCACCAAGTGTACAGTACCGGGAACTGTAAGATCTTCCAAATTATTTTCCAGCATGATTTGTTGCCATGTTTGGATATTTCGACATCTTTTATATTGTTAGCAGCCAAAGATAAGCACACTCATTATGTACCTTAATAGGAAAATTTCGGGGGCCGGCTGCGAAATGCATTGCTTACTGCGGAATTTGGCGATAGGAGATAAAGACAGATAAACAAGATAATGTACAGGATATGATGAAAATGGAGTACGATGCAAGAGGAGAATTGGAACAAAGGGCTACACTTAAAGTTTACAATAACCATTCTTTTATACATTCGTGTCGTCACATTTATGATACTATTATTACTCATTATATTACACTCTAGAAAGAACTCCAAGTCCAATCAGTACTATTAGTTATCGAAATTCTTGGTTCCGGTCTCCCATTCGTATTAAACTTCTTATTAAGGAATGGGTTATCTACAATAACAAAAGGGGGATTTGGGTCCACCGTTACTCCCCCATTTAAGCCCAAATTGTTTTCTGTACGATTATTAACATGAAACAAGATGTTAAGATAATAGTCACCACAGTTCTTGCAAATTTTACTCACCTTAAATCCCATATGGAACAACCCGGTTTGCAGTTCGCTGTCACTTAAATTTTTAAATACTGGAACCACAAATCTTGCTTCTTCATCCAAGTAAATGGTATTAGCCAGTGCTAAAAGTCTTGAAGCCATCAGCATTGAAGAGCCCCGTGATATTTTTCCATCTTCTCGACTATCATAGAGACAGTTCCCGCAAATTAAAAATCCACAAAATCTGCAATGATGGCGACGTTTAACGTTGAAAAAGTTACCAAATGTCTTAAAGCACTTCATGCAACAATTGGTAAAGTTATCAGGTTTCCAGTGAACGTGTGTTGGCTCCACTGGGTCCGTGCGTTCTATAAATTCGGTATTATGATCCTTGGGGGGAAATTTGATATTAATGTTGTTATAGCTGAGAGAAGATGATGACGAAGATGTCTCTGATTCTGGCAGGGATGGTGGACGTAAAACTGCTGGGATGCTAAGTGGCCTTTTGTACTTGTACACTGGTTTGACGAACCCTTTGCCTGAGTCCGTGGCCCTGTCTCGTTCATAGGACGTGAGGTTATCACTCAAGTTTGAAAATGCATCGCTGACAGTGTTGGGGGCGACGCTTTCACTGACAGTAGAGGCGGACCGGGCGTAGGTGTAATGGTTCAAGTCAAAGTTTGCCGGTTCGTAGGGAGCCAGACACCCGGTCAGAGACACGGCCAGAGACAGAGCTTGTGCCAGCACCAGAGCTTGTGCCAGCGCAAGTTTTGTGTTCACGATCGAACCTGTAGTCGGCTCGAGAGGGTCCAGGGAATCAAGAACTGGATCTATCGGGGTCGTACCACTGTCACTTTCAGCAGTAGGACTAGTAGTGTTTCTTGTAGCGTCTATACTCTCACGGTCTGCTTTTGTAAAATAGCTGAATCTTGGAGCTCTAATTTGTTGATCATAATTAACGTTATTACTCAGCGGTTTTGGCGATCCGGTAGTACCAACATGTTTTTTATTGGATGACAAGTCTGATATAATGTCGGAAGTTCTGTTTGCAGCTCCACCTGACGCCTCAATAGTGGGACCGCCAGATGCTGCTTCAATACTGGATTCACTAGGGAAAACACCACGCCGAGTCGTTGGACTACTCAGGCGAGAAGGTTGATTCACGCGAGGAAGAATGCTTGAAATGGCAGATCTTAGAGGAATAGGCAGTGAGTCAATGGGCTTTTTGGAAAATGAAAAAGAACACGTTTGTTCTTCTGAAGGTGCTACCGTAGTAGTGGTAGCACATGGATTTGGGTCACAATACGACATACCCAGGGTGCTTTTTGGGGAACAAATCCAATACGAAATATTATTCTTATCAAGGGATCAATTTATTTTTTTCGCAACAGAAAAGGAGGGTCGTGGCTATACCGCCGATAAGCGTCTAGTAATTTGGAAGGAACAAATGGGAAAAGAAAAGCAAAAGAATTCTACTGGAATGATGTGGAAGGACTGAAAGCGAGAGTGGCGAATTGTGGCGAATTATAAAAGCTATATAGTAACGAATGAAAACATTGCTTGACCAAGACGGACTATTGTCCGGTGTGTGTAGAGTAAGAACTGGTGACGTCGAATAGTTAGGTTCCCGGTTGGTTACTAGGTGGTATGAACACTTCAGAGATATACTGCATATATGCATATATGCGATTTTTTTTGGACTAATTTGTTTTGGTCGACGGAGATAATTTGCTTGAAGCCGGGGGGTAAGTAAGATTAATTTAAGGCACACAATATACTGAAATTAGGCGTATAATTTACTAAATTTGGAATGCAGTACCTTGAATATTGTTTTGATTTGAAACAGATCTAAAGCTCTAGTCACCTAGTTTTTGAAACAGTCTCTTGGTTTCGTATTAGCAATTTAATGGTGGGTAGTATTTCAATGACAGTCCTCTCTCGGTTCCAGAGACCACTCTTTGAAGTCTGGATTTGGCCGGATCAATCTTGATAACCGCCCAGTATCAAGAACTTCGAGAAGTAATCATTACAAAGTGAAAAAAGTGTATCTTTTCAAAGATGTGAACTGAGAAAAAGTGAATCTTTTCAGGGATGTAACAACCAACTCTGATTAGGGTGAGCAGTCACGGGAACCGGTACTAGGGTTGACACCAACGAGACAACCAGTTGTGCTGTAGTCGCAGCACCAGATCACTCCAGATTCTCCCAGATTCTCCCGGATTCTCCCAGCGGCAAATGATGCCAGGCTACGAGCACTAACACAATTGTCCCACATAAATACATCAGCTACCGAGTTCTCGGTATACACTGGGTACACCCACAATGTATACATAGTGTATACACAGTGCCCCGGCTTCACCTCAATTTTACTTCAATTTCAATCTACACATGCAAAGTGAACACTAGTATATAATATTATTACACATCTATTTAATCCTTCAACACAACATACAAAGCATGTAAAATAGCTGGGAACCAGAAGAAAATACAACACACAATGTTGATCCACAATGGGGAGGAGGCACCAACCTTCATGAACACAGCCAACGGTGGTAAGAATAAAGCAAGGATAACGGCAACGATTTTTTCACTATCCATTTTGTTTGTTTAACTTGCCTCAGACTTGGGAAAATTGGTTAATTTATACGCGGGAAATCTGGTCTGGTCACGTTTGTATCGGTGCCGCTCTATGGAGACGCGCTAGAGACGCTCGCTAGATATGCTCGCGAGACATGTTCGCTAGAGCGACACTCCGCGGTGGGAGGACTCCATGACGGCTGAGCCCCTTTCCATGACGAGTGGGGGAAAATATAACAATAGGAGCTATTCTCATTTAGGAAGTAGTTGCAAAATCGATCACCACTAAAATTACCAGAATTAATCAATTGACTATTTACTCTACTTCTTTCTACCAAACACCTGCTTTATATGATCCCACATTGGATCCCTATCATCCTTATACAAGATTCTACTTTTTCCTTCCTTCTCGTCGACTCCTGTTTTGCAATCCTCGAACGACTGAGTATCTGGTAAATAGTGGTCTCTCAAGCAAAAAGTAGCCAACAATAATGGAACACACAAGCAAAGTCCAACAATGCACAATTTCTTTTGAATGTCAGCGTATGCTAGCGCCACAGCAATACGAGCATCAGACCCCCATGGATGATCCGGAATGAAAGTGTACGGAGCTTTATAAGCCATGACTGCTAATTTTGTATCAACCCCCATTTGTTTCATATGTTTGACAATGGTGGGATACATTTGTTGCGTCCAAATAGCACCTGTAACACATTTCCCAAATGCTGAACCAATACTATAGAGTGATGCAAATAATGCAATGACGAGTGCAGTATACTCATGATTAGTACAAGCTTGAGCAGAAACCACCACAAGACGAGAAATGAACACGGTTCCAACTCCCAACAAACACATACCCGCAGCAATACCATTACGGAACATTTCACCTCTAATACCATCATTATCACCTCTATAGTGAACGAAAACACCCATGGAAACAAACCATACTGAAACCCCGAAAAGGATAAACATTCTTGATCTTCTGAAGAATATAATCAATACTCCAAAGATTGGAATAGTAACAGCAGAAGCAAACTCACTCAATGTGGTAATTCTTGTTGCAGTTACCACACTTGCATTCATTCCAACTAGTAAAACTGGGTATGCATATGTATTGGGCATATTACTTGCAAATGTATAGAAAACAGCAATCACCAATGCAGACCAAATACCTCTATCTCTCAACAATGGTAATGGAACTAATGGGTGCCTTGCAAGCTTTGCTTCCCAATATATGAATATTGGAATTGCTGCAAACCCAATAACAAGAGGTATGATGGTGGAAGCTCTTTGCCATTTTGTTTTAATTCCCCCAGCTAGCGTCAAGGGCACTAAAATAAACCCACAAATTATTACAACGAATAAACACCCAATGATATCAACTTTCCAAAAAATATCTTTTATGATAAACTTTGATCTAATGGTAAAAATCTTCAACTTATTCAGTATGCTGCTTGAGTCATGTTCGTATTTGTGCGTAGCTTGATTCATTCCAATATAGCTTTCACGTTCTGATTCCTTCAACTGTTGCCATTCTGGGGTTTTACGAGCCTTCCACCTCATCCTAAGACTGGCTAAAACATAAGGAATTGCACATAATGGGAAAGTGAACGCCCAAACTCCGATTCCAAAACTCCAACCTCTTTCCTTTAACAACAGTTGCACCAAATCACCGCTAGCCCAAGGGATAATCAAGTTTGGCGAATGTAAAACTGCCATACTTAAGAATCTATATTTTAATGAGGTTGAGTCTGCTAAATTGAACTGCCATACAATTCTAGCACCGGTGAATCCAAATCCATACAAGACAATCCCACCAGCGTACTTGTTAATATCATGAGCCTGAGACATGATAACAAGTCCCACCACTCTGAAAACTGTAGCAAAGAGAAAGGTTTCAAGACGCCCAAAAGTATCAGAAATTCTAGCATACGCAGGCATTGAAGCGGCAGAAACAACATTTCTAATAATTCCGACTGTTGAGAAAAGTGAATGCTGTTTATAATCATTCGTTGCATAACTAGTAAAAACACCAAAACAAGCCGACTCTAATAGGGCCACAAACATACAAATGAAAATCCCAAAAAAATAGAAACTCCTTTGCCAAAGATTGTTTTGTTCCATTAAAATTTCTTCTCTCCTAACGCCAAAAGATTTCTCTAAAAAGATGTTACTCTCAAGTTCCAGACCTTTGGTTGTATTTGAAATAACCGTTCCTAATTGTCTTTCGTTATCGACATTTTTCTCCTCATATGAATTTTGTCTTTCGTGATTCTCTGAGTTGTTCATTTGATTCATTTATCTCTCAATTTCTTTTCTAGAAAGAAATTTTGGTCCCTTAAATACTTGAGCCAGTACATTTTCAAATGCCAATACATGAAAGCCCCACTCCGGTTTTGTATTGCAGCTTTTTTCTCTTATTCGTTTACGAAATGGTTCGGAACTCTGGTATCGCCCTAGGCAAAAAAAGAAGAAGTCACTAACTACTAGAATATGAACATGACATTACAACCCATAGTCTATGAACAGCTCAGAATGTGTGTATATTTATATATATGTGTGTGTGTTGGGTACATGAAATCTTAGGCTGTATGAGTTGCTTTAAGTTTGAATTCTCAGTATACCGTTTTACACGGCTTTTACTACTGATCGATCAGATAATTTTTTTTGCCTGAAAAAGAACCAAGAAAAAAATTTAGCCAGTTACGTAAAAGCTCGTTAGCCTATTTCTAGTTCGCTCGCTACAAATCCTTTATACAATTGCCCGGAAGTACCCGTATTTTAGCAGGATTAACTGATCACTAAAGTTTACCGTAGAGGTTAGGTGATTCTACGGAAATTTAGTGCCAATATGAGTGGGTAAGAAGCTAAATTATTTGAAGACGAGAGAGAAAGGCTAATTAGTGTTCAAAATTTACATTACTTTTATATATAAAGCCCTATTAGATAATTCAAATTAGCTAAGTTTTTGATCACCACCTTATTCCTGTACAGTTACTCACAACCTACCTCTAAATCCAGATTGGGTAGCTCGATTTAATTCTGGCATTTATGGATACTAATTTACAGAAGCAGCCCACAAGGACATTAAAGGGATCATATTTTAACTATGTTTAAATACTTCTATACCAATTACCTAATGCCTAATGCCTAGTACCAATACCTATTCCTATTGCCTATACATACTACCCATTACCTATAACCTATTAATTTTCCATTCCCTGAACCTTTCAATTGAGTTTCATTCTCTTTATCAATTTCTTTCGTTCTTTCAATTTCATTTATTTTTTCAGTTTCATTTGTTGTTTCAATTTTTTGCTTCCTTACGAGTTCTTTCCGTCTTTCAATTTCTTTGGCTCTCTCACTTTCACTCATTCTTAGCCATTTGTATCCACTAATTGCTGCTTTTAACATTGCAAAATCTTCTTCAATGAGTTCTCTTGCTTCTTCCTCGCTCACGTCTTCAACCAACGTCGAATGACTGAAATCAAATATATAAATCCTCTCGTTGAACAAGAAATTCCGTATGCCTACATCACCGTGAATAACCCCAGCACGATGGATAATTTTGAGCTGCTTTGTTGCTTCCTGCAACAAGTCATAGCTTTCAGGAATCGGCTGTGACTCTATAAATCTTGATATTATACCTGGACCTTCAATCAAAGGATCGAATCCCCTCTCGTACAGTACCTCTGTAGGAATATGATCCAAATAGATATTGTTAAAGCCCTCGACTCCTATTAACATTTCCACCGCATCTCTCTCTTTAAAGTAGCATTCTCTGACAAATTTCTCTGCCTGTACCGTGTGATATTTTGCTAAAGGGTCGATAAGCATCGATGGATCGTAAATCTTCACCACTAAATCCATATCTCCATCAACATCGTCCACTATTACATTCCAAATATAACATGCTTTAACCTTGTAAATTACCGACACCTTGTGCTCTGAATATTGTATGCACACAGCTCCTGAGGCGTAACCAAATTCGACAAGTGCTGGCTCTTCCGTATCAGAATCAGTAGAAACACTATCGGTGGAAGTAATGAGCGGTCCTTCGTTGTACTTGTATCTCCCAGGCGTAGGGTCATAAGTGGTCCCATGGTTACGATCAATCTCATGTTTGCGGGGCTCTACGCCTAGGTTCCCTTTGGTATTCCTTTTTGAACGCTTTTTTGACTTCTTGTCATGTCTGACTGCATTTCCATCGGGAAGTTCTGAGAATAGCTTTTCCTTTTCAGAACTTTTGTTGTCACGCCTAGCCTTCTCTAGGAAGTAAACTAGCCCTTCGAGGAACGTAGGACAACTACTATTGATGTTCAATATCTTGGTTCTAATGTGAAAGAATTGGATGCCCTTCTTGTCTTCTGAAATTCTTCCATCAAACTCCACAAGGATCAAATAGTACCCATCACACAATATACCATATCTAACACGAGATGTTTTCATATAATTTTGGAGCTGTTTAACAATGTTTTTCATTTCACCCAGACAAAGCGAGTCCTTTGTTAAATTGTCCCTTTTATCAGGCTCAAATAGCGTGGGTCTTTTTATCTCAATCTCACACAAGACATCATCTCCATCGAAAACAGAATAATCAGGGTGCAAAGTACCTTTGTCAGAATTATTACCGACTGATACGGACCGCTGAGATTTCTTCTGCAATCCAAGAAAACTGCAGACATTACCAAAAATCAATTTTAAATTATCAGAAACATCTGATTCTAAAGGTGACCGTAAACTCTGATATTCATGAGAATAAATACCCGTAATTGATGCTCTTTTATAATTAATATTATGTATAACAGAGTGCAAGACCCTCTTTATATCACCATCATCGATGTCAGCTATAAACTCTGAGCTCAAGTTAAGTTTCGCTGTATTTTTATTAGAAGTTCCAACTGCCACGAAAGCGAGTTTTTCAACATTTTCAATTCTGTAAGTGATTATGGGCATCGACAACAAGAATTGTAGCAACTTGAACTTGTCAAAATTCCGATAACTAAATTTATGAAACAAATTCAATGTATCCAAGAGAGACCAACATTCTTTCTCATCAAAACCACTAGTATTGTACCCAGATGAACCCAATAGATTTGCAAATGAGGTGTAATCCAATGGATAGTGACCAGGGAATATCTCTTTATAGTTTAAAAATGTGTATTCTTCCGGGACAAGCAGGGCGGTACTACTTTCTATGAAAGAAGGGATCGTCTTAAAGGCTTCTTCTATTACCTCTAACCTATCACCTTGTATATCACCCATACTGTTTTCAATGGTACCTTAGCTTTCTAGAAAAGGAGTTGGTATTAACTCAAGACTGCCCCACAAAAATTTGCGATGAAAAGAAAATAAAAGAGAATTGAGACCAGCTAATATAATTTCTTAGGGATAGAAATGGTGAGTAACATATAAGTAGTAAGACAAGGGCGTGTCGTATTAGCTTGCCTAATATGGTACTCAAACTTATTTGTATTCAAAGAAATAATCCGGTTCGAAAAGTTAACTTTCAAAGATAGTGCGTATATTCTGCTTCTTACTTAAATTCTCTTTCTTTGAAAAATGAATCCTGTCTTTATACTTTATTCTCCAGTTAACTAATGAGATTAATGATTAAATTAAGCTTCTTTTATTCTTTTCTTTCTATACTTATTTTTTTCAACGTGAACACCGATCCCCTCAGTGGATGTTTCATATTTCTCTTTTAATTCTTAATCAGGCAATTTCCTGTTTCACTTCTGAAACAGTGAGTGTCATCTTATACTTCTCACGTATCTTTATTCCAGATTAACGTCATCTTAACTAATTGGCACACTTCTATTGAGAATTGACGACAACAACTATCCCCAGGATTACGGAGCGGGTACTGTCTTCTCTTGGGTGTGGGAATATATGATTTTCAGTCACATTTACTCAATTGAATTGCTTTAACGAAGAGACATAGTTAATTAATTGGCTCAATTTTCTCTCTAAACTTGAAATTTTTGATGTAAATTCCATGTAGTTAATATAGACAACTTTAAAAACGTAATTGATAAGGCTTATTCTCACACTGGTTATATACATCCCAACAAACAGGGGGACAACCTGAACAATCAAATGAACTGTGGAAATAGAAGGCAACAACACTATTTAAAGTTTCTAGAGTCAGCGTTCTATCAGAACATTGATCGCCAAATACGTCATCTCCATCATCATATCTGGGCTGGTTTTTGGTAATATTTTTGATTTGATTTGACATATTATTATGATTTGAGCTTAGGTCATTATTGACAGTCTTTACTCCTTTAGTCTTTAATAGTTGAGCATCTACTTTGACATTGTAACGTATGACTTGTCTAATTGGGAATAGCTCTAAACACTTTTCAATAATTTCTAAATTGTGGTTTCCTACGGTTGTATTGGTTGAGTTGATAACAATATGGTTGTTATCGATACTGGCTTGACAATAGGCGTCATTGTCATCAAGGCAGTGGTTGAAACTAGTCAAGTTTTGAAGCGAATTGTCATTGATATTAAGATGTGTGGCACCCAAGATAGTTCTGGTGCATAATATAAGTTGAAACTTAGCGGTAATAGCGATGAGGGCGAGGATATTTAACATAATCATTGTGATACTTAAATATCAAGTATCAGGATGATTCTTTCAGGTCAGCTGCGACACTTCAGCCAACACAGTCTCTCGTAGCCAAGAGCATATTACAGTTTTTTGCATCTAGCTTACCAGTTTTGTAATTAGATAGACCGGTTTGCTTGGAGGAGTATTTAACGGATTAAAGTTAGCTTTCGAATCCTTACCCCCAAAGAAAAAAAAAATCTCCCGGGGGTGAGTCGAACACCCGATCTCAAGATTACTCTGAGGTACTCATTACAGTCTCGCGCCTTAGCCAGCTTGGCCACCGAGAGGATTTTCTGGTTGCCCCACCTCTGCTCGTGCCTGTGTACAAAGAATTAAAGTACTCCAACTTTTCATCTAGTGATGAAAAATTGTTCATCAAATTAATGAACGGGATGAGAAAGTCCGAATTGGAATTACTAATGATATTGTCTGGTGGTGACAGAATGACACTATTATAGTGGGACGTATTTGAAAGTCTTAATTCAGGTTAACCTGGTACAACTCCGTTTCCTCAGTATGTATTTATTCTCACCGAATCGTAAAATTTACAGTTCGCAGCATAAAGATTTAAAGATTTAAAGATTTTTGCAGCCGTCAAACAAGCAAGAATTATTTATTTACAGGAAATAACACGTGCCAGAGCATAATACCAAGAAAGTCCTACTTAGAGACCTCAGCACCTGGATTCAAAGGACACCACCGGAAAATATCAAGACGTAACACTGCCACTCTGGATCAGGAATCTACTCTCTATTTAATGATACAATATTGCAACTTGGTTGAACAACTTGAAACACTACTAAAAGAAAATGGAAAAAAAAAGAAATTATCACGAGATCTTCCCGCTAATAGCTTCATTATGTGAGTACCCTTAGACCATCCGATAAATACCGCAGAGAAATTAACCCAGTGCGAGCAGAACACAACCAATCACAAGAATCTCTTTGGTAATTATATTACATCCTCCGCACAAATGTTAATTTTTTTATCAAAATTGCAGCATATCACGTGCAATAAGATAAACCTGCGACTACAAATCAGAGTAGTATGAAAATGATAAAAAAATATTAAATACTCATCTAACTCATTAATCAATACTTATTAGTTAACGAGGTAACTTAGTATGTCTCGTACTTTTGAAATCATCGCTCAACTTGTTGAGAAGGTGCCTGGCCGTGTTTTCACAACTCGCCTGGCGAAAAAAGTTGAGTCTTCTTACTCCAGGTTTTTCACCGGAGATAATGCTACTAGCTTATTAGACTCAAATGATCCATACCTTGTTGTCGGGGATGCTATTGCCCAAGAAGCTCAAAATGCTGATGGAGATGAAAAAGAAGAAGAGCAACAAAATACCAAAATTCCAGAATCTATTACTACAATTTTGACCTCGGGTAAAGCTCTTTTCCAGAATTTACCTCTGCTTTCTTCAAAATCTTTTACCACTCAACCGTCAGTTCACCATGTTGATCTTGTCAACTTTGACTTCTCAATAATAACTGCATTAAGAGACTTGGAATTTCCGGTGCTTATTTCTCAAAACTCCGAGGATTTAGTGGCTAATACTAAATTAGCTTATAACCTCGCTGCCCGTTCGTTCACATCAGTGTTCCACTTTGTGCTTCCATTTTCAATCTCAAAAGCCCCAAAAATTTCTGGTGATGTATTATTGCCAAACCTTTTAAAGAAGAATAGAGAGGATCTCATCGCTCATTTTGGAGTACCTCCATTCAGATTATTGAATAGTAAAGCCGTGAAAAATCCTAAAGATGTGGTGGTATATTTTGGTTTGATCAATGATGATTTGGTTTCTTCCTTTAGTAAAAATGGTTCTCTCTTGATAACAATCAACATTTACCAACCTTTTTACTTGAGCCATTTATTGTCCATAACTCCTTCCTCTGTTGAAACTTTGACTTTGGTGTTGCAAACCACTTCGCCATCTCAAGGCTTCTCTCCACTCCTATTGGACTTCTTCCAGGAATACTCATCTTTGCAAACCTTGAAGAATTTTACCAAGGTTGTTTCTGCTTATTTTGGATTTAGTTCTGATATCAACTCCAGCGTTGAACAATTGTTAAGGAACACCAGATCAGAATCTCCTCTTCAAAACTTGGCTTTTGGTAAGGTTGGTGTTGAATTGACTATCAAATCAGAAAAGGAAAGACTCGATGAAGTTTCTAAGGCAGTTGATCAAGCTATTAAGCTTGAAGAACCTTATAGAAAATTATTGACTCAAGTAGCTGGTACCAACTTGAATGTTTTGAACGAATTCAGTGCTGACTCTGCTGGAGCCAAGTCTAATCCTGAGTACGGATTTGGTAAATTCTTAAATGATAAGGAAAACTTGACCAAATTTATCAGTGATATTTATACTGCAGTAGAAAGCAACAGCTTCAGAAGTTTAAATAATGGCAAGTTGTTGGAAGACTTATCTGCCTGGTTAGAATTGCAAAAGGCTGGTAGTTCTGAAATTAACGAAGAATTAATTGGTAACATTTTAAACTTGTTAGAATCGGATACTACTAGTGAAATCGCCAAGTCTTTGTTGGCACGGGAATCCAATTTCAAATTGAGCTCTAACTGGTTGATTGGTTCTGATGCTTGGTCTTACGATTTAGGTTCCTCTGGTGTTCATTCTGTTGTTTCTTCTGGAGAAAACATTAATATGTTGATCATTGATAGTGAACCATATGACACAAAGAAGACCGTTAACGGATTCCGTAAAAAAGATGTTGGTTTATACGCCATGAACTATGGTGAATGCTACGTTGCATCTGTTGCCATTTACTCGTCTTATACTCAAGTATTACAAGCATTTATCGAAGCCGAAAAGTTCAATGGACCTTCTATTGTGTTGGCTTACTTACCTTACCATGATGAAAGCTCCAACACTCTACAAATCTTGAAGGAAACCAAAAAGGCTGTTGACTCTGGTTACTGGCCTTTATACAGATATAATTCAAGTTTGGAAGATTCCAATAAATTCAAATTAGACTCTTCCAACTTGAAAAACCAATTGAAAGACTTTTTGGATAGAGAAAACAAGTTGACCTTATTAGCCAACAAGAACCCTCAATTGTCGAGAAACTTGAAGTTGAATGCCAACACCGAGACTAAATTACAACAGCAAAAGTTAGCTGATGATTCTTTCAATCAATTGTTACAAGGATTATCAGGTCCTCCTTTAACCATTGCATTTGCTTCGGATGCTGGTAATGCCGAAGCCGTTGCCAAAAAAGTCCATAGACAAGCTTCTGGTAGAGGTTTGAAATCAATTGTTTTGGCAATGGATGATCTTTCAGTTGAGGACTTGCCAACTGAAACCAACATCGTTTTCGTAACTTCTACTTCCGGTCAAGGTGAGTTCCCATTGAATGGTAAAAACTTTTGGGAATCTTTGAAGAGTTCTGTTGACTTGGACTTATCTGCTGTTAAGTTCTCTGTGTTTGGTATGGGTGATTCGGAATATTGGCCAAGAAAGGAAGATAAGCATTACTATAACAAGCCTGGTAAAGATTTATTCGCCAAATTGACATTGTATGGTGGTCAAGTCTTGACTGAAATTGGTTTGGGTGATGACCAGGACGCTGACGGATTTAATACTGGATTAAACGACTGGATGCCTAGATTATGGACCGCTTTGGGTGTTGATAGCATCGAAGGAGTTGAAGAACCAAAACCTATCACTAACGAGGATATGAAGATTGGCTCTAATTTCTTAAGAGGGACTATCGCTGAAGGTTTGAAAGATGAGTCTACTGGTGCTATTTCTGCTGTTGATCAACAATTAACCAAATTCCACGGTATTTATATGCAAGATGACCGTGATATCAGAGAAGAACGTAAGTCTCAAGGTTTAGAACCTGCTTATGCTTTCATGGTCAGATTGAGATTACCTGGTGGAAGATCAAGTCCTCAACAATACTTGAAATTGGATGAGTTGGCTGATACTAGAGGTAATGGTACTCTTAAATTGACTACCAGAGCTACTTATCAATTGCACGGTATCGTCAAACACGACTTGAAGCCTGCTATCAGAGGTATGAACTCTGCTTTATTAGATACCTTGGCTGCTTGTGGTGATGTTAACAGAAATGTGATGGTTAGTGCTTTACCACACAACGCCAAGGTTCACAAACAAGTTAGTGAGGTTGGTACTCTTATCTCTGACCACTTATTACCTGAAACCACTGCATATCACGAAATCTGGTTACAAGGTGAAGATGACGGAGATAAGCCAGGTGATCGTGATACATGGGAAACTAGAAAAGATGGACCAAAGAAGAAAAAGACCTTGGTCTCTGGTAATGCTTTAGTTGATCATGAGCCATTGTATGGAGAAACATACTTACCAAGAAAGTTCAAGATTGTTATAACTGTCCCACCTTACAATGATGTGGATGTTTATGCTCATGATATCGGTTTAATCGCTATTGTTGAAGACAACGAAGTTCTTGGTTTCAACTTGTTAGCTGGTGGGGGTATGGGTTCTACCCACAATAACAAAAAGACTTATCCAAGAACAGGATCTATGTTTGGATATGTTCCTAAGGACAAGATCCACATTGCTTGTGAGAAGATCATGTTGGTGCAAAGAGACTTTGGTGATAGAACAAACAGAAAGCATGCCAGATTGAAGTATACAATTGACGATATGGGTGTTGATGTTTTCAAAGGTAAGGTTGAAGACTTATTAGATTTCAAGTTTGAAGAACCGAAACCATTTGAAATCACTTCCAACATTGATTATTTTGGATGGTGTAAGGACGAATTAGGATTCAATCATTTCACAGCATTCATTGAAAACGGTAGAATTGAAGACACTCCTCAATTGCCACAAAAAACTGGGTTAAAGAAAATCGCTGAATTTTTAGCCGGTGGTAGACCAGGTGAGTTTAGATTAACCGGTAATCAACATATGGTTATCTCCAATATTGTGGATGAAGATTTGTTCCATGTCAAATCATTATTGGCAGAATATAAATTAGATAATACCGATTTCTCTGGTTTAAGATTATCATCAGCAGCTTGTGTTGCCTTCCCAACCTGTGGATTGGCCATGGCTGAAAGTGAAAGATACTTACCAGAATTAGTCACCAAGTTAGAAGATGCTTTGGAAGAGTATGGATTGAGACATGATTCTGTGGTCATGAGAATGACTGGTTGTCCTAATGGTTGTGCTAGACCTTGGGTTGCCGAAGTTGCATTGGTTGGTAAAGCCTACGGTGCTTACAACTTGATGTTGGGAGGTGGACATCACGGTGAAAGATTGAACAAAATCTACAGATACTCTATAAAGGAGGATGAGATCTTGAATATATTAAAACCATTATTTAAGCAATGGAGTTTAGAAAGGCTTGAAAATGAGCCATTTGGTGATTTCGTCATTAGAACTGGGGTTATTAAACCAACTACAGAAGGTAAATACTTTCACGATGATATTCCCGAAGAAGCTTAACTTAATATTTATCGCTAATATACATTATTTATACGTTATTATCGTATTTAAATCGTTTGATTTTCATCTCTCATATCTTATTTTTTCTCCAGGCCTTTTGTAATTTTGCCGAGCTGGACATCTCGTACTAGGGTTTTCATCTTTACTGGTTTGTGCCTTTCTACTTGTAGTACATCTTTCATCTTCAAATCCCAGAACGCTACACTAACAGAGTTTAGCTTCTTATTAATTCTCGTCCTCAGAGCAGTACAAGCTTCGTCACATTCCTTCTGGAGCTGAATTAGTCGCTCATCGGTAAGGGCTTTGTACTTGGCGATCAACGCCTCTTTCTGACGTCTAGTGTAAGCCATAAGAGTTAATTGTGAACCCTAAAAATGTCTTTCAATCTCAATTTTCTAATATCTCAATTTTTCAATCCTCAATTCCTCAGATTCTCACATTACATTTGGTGGCAAGATGGTGTTGGAAGCAACAATGATCGTGATCGATAACTCCGAGTACATGAGAAATGAAGACTACCCGGTCTCCAGATACGAAGCTCAATTGTCAGCAACTGAATATATTTTCCAGAATAAAGTCAACTCGAATCCTGAAAACACCGTTGGTTTAATCGCTTATGGCGGAAACGGCCCTGAGGTGTTGAGTACTTTGACCACCGATTACGGAAAGATCTTACTGGGGGCACATGACACGAAGGTCCATGGTACCAATCACTTTTCCAGTGGGGTACAAGTGGCTGCTTTGGCGTTAAAACATCGTCAAAACAAAGTCCAAAGCCAAAGAATTATAATATTCGTTGGTAGTCCTATTAATGAAGGGGAGAAAGAATTGGAGAAGTTGGCTAAGAAAATGAAGAAAAATAATATAGCAATTGACGTTATAAACTTTGGTGAAGAATCTTTCAATACAGCAAAATTGGAAAAATTCAACAGTGCTATAAGTAACCACGATAACTCACATCTTGTATCAGTACCTCCAGGGCCACGGTTGTTATACGAGACTATCGCCATGTCTCCAATCTTGATGGAAGAAGCTTTTGAGGGTGGGATGGCTGATGGAATGGATGGTTTCGGTGGTGGTGATATGATTGATCCAAACATGGATCCAGATTTGGCATTGGCATTGAGGCTTTCTTTGGAGGAAGAAAAGGCTAGACAAGAGAGAGAAGCTGGCGAAAAAGAGGCTGGTTCAAAGAGTGAAGAACAACCTTTAGATAGAATAGATGAAGGCACAGAAGATAAAGAAGATAAAGAAGATAACAGCGAACAAAAGTGAGGAGTAGATAGTATTACAATGGTACATAGAAGGTACTCGTAAGTACGATAATACGATAGTGTGAATGAGAGAGTGTAGTTTGGACTTTTTTTTTTCTCTAGCATTTACCCTCACACTCGCAAATTTATTTATGTTTGTAACGACTGCAAATGCTAACAAGAAGTAATAGGAAAAAACAGCTGAGCAAACGTCTGACAGAGTCACGACAGGAGAAAGACTCAAATGTAGTCACGTTCATTGCACCGTTTCATGAAAGCGAGACAAAACCAGTGGTCATGACTAAAGCCCATTTTTTTGACGCTTATTCAAAAGTACGTTTTTGCAACCATTTAATTCAGCTTTTAAACAATCATACTAACCAGTTTTTTTAGGGAAAATGGAACCTTTCGGAGATTGAGAAGCCCAAGTGCTTGGAGGCGACTTACTTTATCAAACCCCCTGATTGCTACAATGAAATGAGTAGAACCAAGGTGGTTTCGGAGTATAATAACTTAAAACAGTGGGATGAACAAAGTATCTTTAAGAAACTTATTGGAAGAATGAGAAAAGAGTTTAACGTCGCAGGCGTTAGTATAGCACTTCTTACCGGATCTAGGGCAATCCTCAAATATGATAGTCTTTTAAACACCAACGAAGTTTCCAGGGCCGTTTCAATTGATGCCCATGCCATTCTTTCTCATGATTACTTCTTGCTATTGGATGCCTCTAAAGATTGGAGAACTTGTAAAAGCCCCTTTGTAAACGGAATCCCCTATGTGAAGTTTTATTGTGGTGTTCCATTGTATGGATCTAAAAGAGAGCTTCTTGGTGTGGTTGCACTTTTTGATACTTTTCCCAAGAAAGAATTTACTGTTGATAACATCAAATGTTTAAAGAATTATTCTGAAGAAGTAACCACTATAATCACTACGCCACTCCCTGAATTGAGAAAGAAATATTTAGACTCGAAGGTTTATAATTCAGTTATCGGCTATGACGAAAAGAAAACTGAATTGAATGAGTTGAAAATGAAATTGGGTAGAGCTACTTCCAGAGGATCATTAATGACAGTGTTTGAAAAAGATGGATCTGGTGGACCGTATTCTCAAAACTATAACTTTAAGTTCATGACTAAACTAAATAATGAAGACGAAAAGAAGGAACAAATCACTAATGAACAATTGGGAGAAAAACTAATGAAAATCGGATCCATGAAAAGAGCTTCAAGCTTATTATGTAAGATTTTGAGTGCCACTTATAATGTTGATTTCGTATATATTTTAGAGATTCGGATTGCTGAGCAATTTGAAATCGAATCAAGATATTTCCCTAAGGAAAACAAGGTTGAAAGTGAAAATTTCAAACACGCAGATAAATTGCATAAAACTGGCAGCAGCAGTAATGAGTTTATGTCCAGAATTATCGGTAGTTTTGGTTCATCTTATGGGTCGTTAAATTTCGAAAACTTGATTCACCATAGAAGTTTTGAGGCAGAGTTTGGCATACATTACACAAACCCTTACAATAATACCATCTATAACTCAGGGATAATCATGCCGTTTTATAGACATGGATCCAAACTTGTGAGACAGAAAAAATTAAGACCAGATTCGAACAGCACTGATAGACATAGTAATATCTCTTTATTTCTCAGATCTGGTGGGTATCTCATTGGAATGTTCAGTAAACAAGACAACAAGAACTTGGATCCGGAAACTATCTCGAGAATTTATAATAACGTAAGCGTATTTAGAAAGCTTTATATAAGTGGGTAAAATAGGAATAAATGTAATTTTCACATACCAAGTTCGTTCATAATGGCCAATTCTTCATCATGGTCATCTTCATCATTGTTATTTTGTGGTACGACATCCTCAAACTGTTCTTTGGCCTGAAGTGTCGTGTCTGCTGCCAGGAGGAATTGCTCATCGTCTGAAAACATGTCGTCTGATTCAACATCCGCCAATCTTGGTGCAACTGGAGGTGGAAGTGATTGAGAAGCCGATTGAGAGACAGCAGTTTGAGAGGCAGACTGGGTCATATCTTGATTCTGTTGTGGAAATTCCCCAAGCCCTTGATTCTCGGGATTCTGTTTTTCGGTCTCGCCATACAAATCATCCTCATCTGGGTCAACAAATAGACCATTTCCTCTTTCCATAAAGGAAAAATCATCATCTACAAAATAGTTATCGTTCTCAACGGTTCCGCCAGTGTGAACATTTGTATCATTGTCATTATTATTTTCATCGTTACTTTCCATTCTTTCACGAGTGCCAGTTCTATCATCGTCTAGTGGAATATCAATGATCCCCATCTCTTCCCTCTTCTTTCTGAGTTCTTGTTCTATCAATTCTCTCCGGTAAAGCCTTAATCTTGGTGATCTATTCATAACACCTCTAATTAGCTGTACACAATCCAGGAATTTCGCCTTGGGGAAAAGCGTATGGCACCACAATTGATAAAATTGAAGGACCGAAGAAAGGTTTTCGAATTCATGATCAATTTTCATTTTTTTTGACGTGATTGGTTTTTTATCGTGTTTCTTGATGATTCGATTAAGTTTTTGGTGGTTCTTAACGATATAAGGAAGCCCATTTTTGGAAAGAAGTCTGTCCTGGTCAATTTTGGCAATCTTTGACCGCCTGGCTACCTTAAGAGGCTCATCGAGCCCGAGAATGTTGTCGGCTTCGTTATCCATGTAGTGGTAAAATAAAAAGACGCGTGCGAATTCCCCTGCATTTAAATGGGATATCTGGTAGACGCTAGGTGTTGGACTGAACAAACAGAGATAACGCTGTGAAATTGGTAGCACCCAGTTATTGGGTAGTGTAGTATAGTGATTTGATGGTTTAGGTTTAAGTTAGATGTTTCCAAGTTTAGTCACGTTACTGGGAGGGGTGGAGGCATCAATATATCGTTGTTTTTCAAGACTAGATGAATTGAAAGCTAAATTGTTTACTTACAGGTGTTAACAGAGAAATTTTTTATGAAGTAAGGTCGGTGCTTGGAAATGGACGACGAAATTATATAGGAGACCTTATTGTTATTAAGCTTGAGAAGAAAATGGCTGCAAAATTCAAGATCTCAAAAATTGCTTAAGCGAGATGAGCCATTTACGGAGCGAGGTAACCATGAAGTCCAAGTAATTAATTAATCCTATATATTGCCCTTTCAACACAACTGTACTGTAGAGGTATGTTGGGGTCATGTGATGAAGCTCTGGTACAGTAAATTAGAAAAAATGTGCAGTAAATTAGAAAAAATGGACAGAAATTGGTATTATCAAAGGAATTGGAAACTAGAGACAAGAAATTAAGAGAGGACAATATTACTAGAGAGACTAGTATTCAACTCTATTGGTGTCTTAGATTTGCAGTAAACCGTGAAGTCATTGGTCGAAATACAAATACCCTGATACGTTTCTACCCTGGGAAGCCAAGCCAGCAATTCCCTCAATTGAAACCGGGGGAATCTCCATTTATACAAGCTTTTCTCTCCTGTAGTAGACCAGAGACCCAGACTCATATAATCTCATACAGTAAAAATCATTCATTTGCAGTTCAGCTCATTCTTTTTTCAACGCTCCTCCGGATATCATTTGATACACCAGTAATTTGGATTTAGTTTGGATTTATTTAGAACGGAGTCTCATCAAAGCTGGCACGAAACTACACCCTACGTGGAACAAGATCGCACCACAACTGACACCAGGTTCATTTGCAAGGCAGAATTTCACCAACCCTAAGAAGAGTTTGATTCATCTGCAGAAGTAATTAACACCCTACCCAAGGTATGATTGACGCCACGAACTCACCAAGAACCAGATTGAGTCCCTTTTTTGTAAGATCGGATTCATTTGTGGCAGTCGACCATACCTCCAAATTTAAATTACCGGAAACAAGTGACTTCCGGTAATGGAGTGAAAGGGATGAACAAAACTGCAAAAATATGATTTCGATTGTATAGTGAAAAGGCACGCTGAATTTAAACCCGTTTCCGATTCTGGCTAGAATCTCTCCTTGTTCGTCACAAAATCTAAATTCTCATCTCAATTCTTGTCAACACTACGTCATTGTCTCACCTCGGTATCTCCACAATGTATCGAGTTTACGAAACAATTAATCGGCGAAGAGTACACGGAAGGCTTTGCAGTCTGGTAACATATTCAATAATCCCCCTCCCACCGTAAAATGCTAGTCTATCAAAACTCGTCATTATATTTATTTGAAGGACTGACCGCAGCTTCGTAAAACCAAGCTTAGCTTTTAGTCAACTGTCGTATCTTCCTATTGGCTTGTACGCCGCAGTGGGCAGAACGATTCGCCGTAGTAAAACAAAAAGGAGTCGCGCGGTACCTCGCGGCAACGGTATAATATATGGCCGCAGTAACAGCGGCCCCAACAGATGAAATATACTTGGCCGAAATCCAAACATCAATTTATCAATTGGTCATCCTCATTTACTAAAGATAGAATGAACAGCTTGTTGTTCGCTCGGCATTATACATATTCTATATAGCAATATAAATAGAGATACATTCATCGTACGTTTTTTGCTTAATCTTTTACTTCAACAGCAAACGGAAGCAACTACTAAGTTAGCAAACTAGAATATTTCTCGGTTACGAGTCCCGACCTTTTTTATATTCTGTGCACAGACCAACAATAACGTAACTAACTCCCTGCGTTCCAGACATCATTAAAATTAAAATTATTTTTATATATCATTTGGATTAAATATATTCTAACATTAATTTACATAAATTCCTAATTTGTACTAAAACATTTCCATTCATTACAAATTAATTACAATCAACCTGTTCCCATTTATTATTTTATATAACAAGTTTTAAATCCGCAGTCTCAAAGCGATTGCAAAAAAACTTATACCATGGTTCCAATAATAGTATTCACAGTGTCTTGTCTCCTGACATTCATCTTCCCGCTTCTTTTAACGATAAAAGCGGTAAATGCTAACGTGTCACGTCCAGACTCCAAGCTCTGGCAAGAACTCAAGTTTCTTTTCAACTACTGGATTTATTATATTGTGCTAACCAATATTGAATGCTCGGTCTTCATAAAAGTGCTTGATGATTCAATATTCCATCTTGGTGGAGTGATATTTTTGGCATTGAGATTATGGCTATTCTATGGTAAAGGGTGCTTGGTTTTAAGTTATTACCATCTCGGTAGTTTTTTTGCCAGATTTTTTGGTAATAGGTCAAGTAATAGGTCAAATCTAGAAGTTTTAGAGGTAAGATTTATTGACCCTATTGCTACGCTATCTATCCACAATTCTGTATTGACCGGCCATGTGCTACTGGCAGTGTCCAGTGTATGTGGGCGCAACAATATAATAGGCTCAATCATTAACAGTATTCAACAATTTAATTCTAACTTGGCCATTGCTTATTCTAAAAACCAATTGAAATCTCCATTTTTCTTATCCGAGGCATTGGAATCGTTCTGTCTAATAGACAATCAGTCAGTTTACAAACAGTACAAATTGACCAACCAATTCTTGAATTTGTTTCTATTGGGTGCTTTTACATCCGAGCCTTCCATTCAGATGAGAAAGTCAAGACTGCTAAACTACAAGCACACAAGTCATGGAAGTAATGTTAGCCTCAGCAGCAACAGCTACCCGAATAATTACACGCATTCTCTTGAGGTTAGTCCAGCCATGAGCCCTAAAGTTAGCCCAAAGATTTCGCCCAAAGCGCTGCTTCAAATGGATAACAGAGAAAGAGAAAGACTCGATAAAGTCGACCTTCGAGTGAACAGCGAGAAGCTAGATAAGGAAAGATATATTGATTCACGGTCATTGTCACCCCGGTCGGCCTCTGATACACTCCTGAATAAAGGCCGGTCTCGGTCGGGATCTGCATCTAGTAGTTTAAATATCCCTGCGAATGCCATATCCATTGATGAGCTCTTGAACTCACAAGACGACTCGCTGCAAGCAAAAGTACGTGATGAATTTTTGCAAAGCCGAAGTAGAGCTACATCCGCCGGCTTCCCACCATACCCGGTAAATTAGTGAAGTCCCGGTAAACAAGTAAGGTGGTGGAGATGGATGGTATTACGACACCCAAAAATTGTTACGAATAAACTTCACTTACATCTAGAACTTAATTTACATAGTCCATATTTATTAACATAATAAAGAAAACAAATAAAAATAAAAAATGAAACATAGTATATAGTCTCTGTTGTAGAACCTATATGATCCAGCTACTGTAACTTTTGTACACTGTTATTTCTTCTCATTATCCATTTTTGTTTTTTTTGCACCCATCTCATTACTCCGATTTTTCAGTCCGCGATGTACTACTGTGAGTATCTACCCCGGGTGAACAGCATCTCGGTGGTAACAGACTTTGCAGGAGAAGTTAAAGACTTGTCACGCTTAGCCATTGAAGATGGATATTTGGTTTTACAGACTGATACTACCCAAAAGCTCCGGCTTCCAGTGAATACAAATGAGCTAACATTATCTAACACTAGAAAAGCATCAGATTCATTAGCTCTCACTTTCAAGCTAAATTCCACCCCAAACTCCCCACAAAACTTCATGAGCGTACTAGAGATTCAACCATGGTCGTGTAAAGATTTATTGAAAACACCCAAGGAAAACGATAACAGAAATGTGTTTCAATTTAATTGCAAGTGTGGGAAAACGCTTATCAACTCCAAAAACTTTGAAAGATTCAGTGATATGCCATCGGAGCTCTGGGCTGAAATGATGGACTTCTGGCATTGCCACAAGCCTGTTTCCAGCTCTCAATTCGGCACGCAAAAAAATTACAGTACCCTTAAACCACAAGCTCGGTCTATTGTGATTGGCAGCTATTATTTACTCTTGAACAAGGAAATCGACGTGAAAGTATCTGCTGGAAAGGTGCGATGTACCTGTGGTAATGAATTGGGAGAAGAAAGTGACCTGCTGTTGAAGCTTTTCAAATGGAATCTTGAGTTAATCTACGGGAGTACCACCGAGTCATACCCTATGTATTTGTACGTGTACAATCGTATACTTGACAAAATAAACTCACAAGCAATCAGGAAATTGGTGGTGAATGACTATATCTTGTGGATTTTCAGTATAGGGATTGACGTTACATGCACAGACAGGCATTTGGTGAATACTTCAAAAATTCTCTACTGCAAGAAGGATCCTAGCGATCAACGGATTTTTGACGACCAAATCACGGTAGAAGATGACCTTTTTAGAGCATTTTTGAATGAGTTAGAGGAAGTAAATGCATTAATCCCTGAGGCCAGTAAGTATTTACTGATAAAGGAGGATGACCAGGAAATACAATACTGTATGAGTTACATAGGATTAAATAAGTAGATGCTAGAAGTCTTGTTCAATTCTATATATTTATTTCTATCTATTTTCTGTCAATCTCTAAAACATCTTTTACAGCCGGGACAATTTGTTTTCTAGATGCAGCCAAGTTCTTCTGGTTCAATACCCTGATGTTCACATTTTGTCTCAATTCATCCAATCTTTCCTTGAAACAGTCAATGTTGTAAACTTCATCGTTGAGACACAAGCTGGTGCAGTCCTTCTCGAACGAATGAAGTATAGGGAACTTTGTGTTTTTATTGTATGCCAAAATCATCTCACGGGTGTACTGTCCTTCTTTGTTGGTGTAGGAAGGAGTTATTATCAATGCATTCAAATTGAAGGAGTTGGTTACGTCGTGAATTCCACTCAATATCTCTTCATTGGTATAGGTTCCAAAAATCCATTCAGCAGATCTACCAATCGAACTAAAGCCCACGTTTATGCCATTAAACTCGAATTGTTTATAATCCTTTCTTAATACCTCGTTCAACTTGAAGCCGCTGAGATCTTTTTTGGCCTTTTTAACCGTTTTATAGAAATTTGTAAAGTGATTGTTGAATGACTGTAAACTAATCTCCGGGGAGACGATTTTCTGATATTGTTCTACTGCATCAATATCCCCCTGTTCCACCTTATCAGACATGTTGCTTGTATCGATTAACAAAGGTGCAATGAATAACTTCACGATTTCACTTGAGTTTTCCCTAAGCGCTTCGATGTTATTTATCTTTTCATTCCAGTAATTAAACACTAACGAAGAACAAGATCCATTGGAGGTGATGAGTCTTGGAATGGCTTCAAGGAACACGCCTTCGTCAGCGTGATGGTCAATGATGGATACCACTTTTAGTTTCAGGTCTCTATGGTGTTGAATCAATGTCTCACCTTGAAGATTGCAGTGGTCTACTAATGTGAGATCCACGGTGCTTTCACCGGCAATTCTCTTGAAGTCCTCGATGAAGTAGAGAAGATCTTCAGTGATGGAGTGGTTTTCCAACACCAATTTAATATCTCTTCTTAATTTAAAATCCTGTCTAGGTATATTGATCAAAGGGATACAAACACTAGTGTCGTATTTGTAGTGGAGGTAGGAGTACCCAATGGCACTAATGACCGAGTCAAGGTCAGCAGATTGGTTACCAGTAACGAACAGAAGGGGCCTCAAAGAGGAAGCATCTAGTTCTTTTTTAACTAGCTGAAGGAAGGCTTTCACAGACATGGGAAATTTATTTGGGTGAGCGATGATTTCAAAGTATTTAGAGTGAGATTGAGAGACAGCAACAGATTAGTTTGGTATATTCTATAAATCTAACTATCTGATATGAAATGACTATTATTTTATTGTTTGTCGAATTTACTATAAATCCTTCTCTACTTGGCATAGTGTAACTTCATATCCAACCACTGTCTCTTTTGCACTTCCTCTGGTGACAAAGAAATATCACCATAAGAGACTGGCTTGAAATAGAAGAAGAACCAAATGATTCCAGCACTGCAAACAAGTACCAACACATCGAGTTTGCGCTTATTTACACCAATAGGTTTGCCGCTATTAATTCTGTTATTGGAACAAATAAATTCAGCTAACCCACCAGAGAACAAGGCTGCAATCAAATGTGCTGGCAAGTAGTGGTGCAAGAACTTTTGTCTGCCCATCAAAAAGAATGGGAAGTAATGAGCTGCCCAACCAACGACAAAAAATCCTAAAGTAGTATACAATCTACTTCTAGCCTTAACGTTCAATAAGTGAACATTTCTACGAATAGTTAATTGATCTGCCAATAACAATCCGAGGTAGACGGCTAAGAAGCATACTTCAATCCAGAAGCCAACCACATTTCCGGTGAAATAAATTTGCTTCTTGTTGACATTGTCATTCCAGAAAGAAACACCAGATAAAGCTAATGGCCAGGAGTCTGGTTGAGAAGCAAATGGATGAGATGCCGATAATTTATTGTTATGATGGAACATTAAAAATTGTAATTCCCACCATTTCTTAAAGAATGATCTTGTCTTAACCACTTTTGGAACATAAGTGTTTCTTGAATCGTCTTCAGGTAAATTAATAATGGTATCAAAGAACCAGGTATTGGAGTTATCGGTAATCTTCTTGTTACCACTGACTTCTTGATGGCCAAATCCCCATTCAGGCAAATGCTCATCATTGTGAGTCCACATAGAGACCACAGTATCGACATGAATGATTCTCAAAGGGGTTCCCTTAGTTTTTACCAATTTTCTCTTGTTCTTGTTGGTACTAGAACCACCTTGAGCAAATCTTAATCTAAACAAACTCTCATTGTAAGCCTTACTATACATTTCTTCGTCGTAAGTAACGGTGAATTCTTCGTTAGTCGATTTCAAAGGTGAAGCAACGTCATGGGATAATAAATATCCACCGGTACCGACGTGTTTCAATCTGATCACATCATTAGTGAATACGGCAATATCCTTAGTGTACTTCAAATCAGTTGGAACGATTTCCCAGTGATTGTTAACGTCATCCAAGATACTTTGTTCTTCACCTTCAACAGGTTTAACACATGTAACTTGTTGGGTGTTAGAAGAAATTCTACCATCTTCATAACGCAATGGATACACTGCATCGTGAGAATGTAAGAAAGCTTCAGTGTCCTTGTGTTTAATAGTAAGGACATCATAAAAGTTGACTGTTTTAGCTTCTTTAGCCAAAGGAGATTCGATCAAAGTCTCTTGGAACTCAGAAGACATAAATGAGTCACCTGGACCAGATTTGGTCAAAATCGCAAAATGAACGTAAAACCAGAATAAATAGAGAATGAATGGGAATACAATCAAAGTATAGAATCTGGCAGCAAAATGTTGAGCAAATTCGAACAAAGTCAAACCCTTTTTATGGTCCAACCAGAACCATAATTCACTCAAAACAGCAATTCCGATACTGAAGTAGGTCAAGACCCCAACATACTTGGTAGAAATGACCATAGATAATGAAACACCAGTTGCACTTAACCAAATCCACCACCACTTAGAGAATGGCTTGGTTCTGTAAGTAGAGTACTTGGCGTAAGAAAACATGGTCAAAGCAACCGACAAGTTCAAGGTGGCATCTAGCAAGATCAATCTTGAGTCAATAATATGAGCATTATCGAAACATACAATTAAACTAGAAAGCACACAAGCATTGACTGAGTACCCCAATGCTTTCATGGTTTGAAACATTATAGGAACGGTAGCAGCTCCTTGGATGGCAATAAACACTCTGTAAGCCACATAAGGAACTTTATTAGCAATATAGTCGTCATTGATGTTTTCAAACTTGAATTTCCCATCATAGCCTACTAACCAACCGACGAAAGCAATTAACAATTTAGCAAATGGAGGGTGAAGATCAAAGAAGTAAGTTCTCTCAAGGTAATAAGAGGCGAACTTACCGAAATGGACTTCATCGAATACAACTTTTGAAGGGGTATCAATTTGCGTGAATCTGGTGAAAATTGCAAAAGCAGTTACCATAAGAATTGCAATCCAATATTTATATTCTGGTTCTCTTGGGATGTAGGTTTCATCAACAGGCGTCTTGGTATCCACCTTGTCGATCTTGTCGACCTTTTCCAGTTTTTTGGACTTTTTCTTTTCAGTTGACATCTATTGGGATATTGAAAAGTGTCAATATTCAACACGCTGATTTTGGGATCGCGGGCGCGTAGTCCAGGGTTCACGTGAGTATTGTGAGTTAAACAATAGGTATGGTTGGGGCAGTGCAGTAGGGTAGAGTTTCACACTGTTGAAATCGTGCTGAAGCTGGAGTTCAAGAGGAAAGCTGGGAGTTACGAGTTTTAACCACCGTTAATCGGGAGAACATTTCTCCCCTCTTAATCTAGGGTGTCTCGAAACTTTAATGTTTGTGGGGAGTGAATTCCAATTGGAGAGAAACTTGAATTTTGTTTCAAGATCAAGAATAGTACTATATGAAACAACAGTGCATGACAAATCCATATGGATTGACGATAATTTGGCAGCGCTAGAATATCAAGATTACTGCATTCAATTGTTGGCTACAAAGTTACAGAGATCACTATGAGATTAAAATGGTCAAAATCTAACTACGAAAAGATACTTCTATACCCATTCCCTATACATATTCCTATTGACTTTCTATTCCGTGACCCTCCCCATTTCTTTTGATTGACCATTCTCTCCTTCAATTCCATTCATTCTCCAGTTTCTGTGAAATTCACCTTAGCGTCGATATTATTTATGTTGGGCGGTTTGTAAGTGTTATTAACTATACACTATTCTGGTGAAGATATACTGGATGACTAAAGCCATCCCTCTTTAAACACTTTTTGCGAGACGTACTGTTTTGCTGTACAAAAATCGTTCTCTTGTTCATCATTATCATTAATATTACATACAAGTACAAAACACTTACATATGTTTCTTGGAACGCTTCTGGTAACCACCACGTCCTTTAAGAATCGGTACCCCCAGGCTACTTGTGCTGCCAAAGTATCCCTTATTCATATTCATATGAACTGGCGTATGAAGTGGTGGGGTGTTGTGGGGTAGCTGTGACGACGACACACTAAGTGATTCGGAAGAACTCAGATTATTCCGTTGGATATTGTACATATCCATCGGATTGTCTGTATGAGCACTATGGGTCATGTGTGATCGGATATGCGGCTGGGAATTGTTCCTATCGATAGTAGCAGACCCCGGTATAGAGATAGGACCTGAACTTGAAAGTTGAACAATCCGTAAATTTTTCTCTTCTAAAGACGTTTCATACTTTATAATCATATTTTGTAACTCCAGTATCTTTTTCTCGTACTGATTACTCAAAGTATTGACCTGGTACGCTACTTCTTTCCGTTTCAGTAAAAGTTTTGTTTCATAGATCTTACTAGCTTCGGCTTCTTTTGTCTTTGCACAATCAAGTTGTTGCAGAAGTTGGTGATTTTCCTCTTTTAATTGAATAATCTCTGTTTTCAAATGGTGAACTTCCTTCTCATGTTCAGTGAGTTCATGATTCGCCGAATGTGTAGGAGGGGGCTTCACGGTCATACTTTTCATTTGGCTTTCAAGTATATTGTAATCAGTGGTGAGATCTTTGAGTCGATTATGCAAATTGAAAATCTCTTCGTCTTTGGCAGGTATCACTTTCATACTAAGTTCAAGAATCTGTTCCTGAAGGTCACCAGCAAGTGCTTTAGCAGAACTATACTCGTTTCCAATAGTGTCACCTTCTTCTTGAAGACTAAGAAACTTACTCATAAGTGAATCTTGCTCTGCTTTATGAGTCTCTATCTGCAAAAGAAGGTCCTTGTATAGTTGTTTGAAATCATTAAACTCCGCCAGTAAACATTCATACTTTTCTTGAAATGTGTCTTTATTTTTCTGACGAGAAGCTTCCTTCATCATGCTGTTAATTTGAAGTTTGAGACGAATACACTGGAATTTATTGAGGTGTTTCAAATAACTAGAGAATTCGAATTCGTTTTTCAACAAGAGAACTTCTCGGTGATAAAAATCGATAACACCGTTAGACACTGGCACTGTCTTATCACCATTAGGAAGATTAGATAATGACCCTCCAGAGCTGAAAATCGTTTCTCTAGTTGATTCAATAGAAGGAACAGAGGACTGAGCTTTCCCTACTTTCTCCCCCAACAAATTATGAACATCAGCTATCTTGGAATTCTGTAAGGTTACAATTGAGCCCTGCCTATGCACGTCTTGATTTGTTTGATCCAGTTCTTTAGCACTGTAAAGCTTCTCATGTGTCGCCAATAACCCGTTCAAAGGGTCACTGGATTTCCTCTCACTCTGGAACCAGTTGGTCTTCTTAGGTTTTTCGTAGTTAACTTCCTTGAATGAGATTTCACTCTGCTTTTTGCTCTCAATTGTAAGATTCGTTGGTACAACTGACATTTTCCTGTTCAAAGCATTAAGCAGAAAATCGGGAACCACTGAATTGTTAGTGAAATTAAAATATATAGGACTTCCAAGCGAAGACGCCCGTGACGTGGCCACACTTATATCATTGGGTCCAGAAACTTGCAATGGTGGTTTCCCTCCAGACTTTGAGTCCGCTGATTTCAAATCTCCTGATTTGTTCAGTACTAATTCATCGGGAATGAAGAAACCAAAAGCAGGGTTCAAGCTCAAACATCCGATCATGACATCTTCCATTCCAAAAGCTTGACAATCATTTTCTTCAACCAACCATTCGGTAGGGCTTTTCCTTTCATATTCGAAGTTTAATCTACTTGGGTTTAGGAAATTGGGATGCAACCTGAATGACTTCAAGTAGTATTCTGTGTATCGCTTCACACACTTAGAAACTGGTTCTCCGTAGGGTGGCTTATTATTCATGAGGATATTATCCACGAAAACTAAAGAGCTAGGATTAATGGTCCTGGGAGGGTTAGTCTTGAAAAATTCAAATGGTTCTTTAGCAAAAGTAGTTAGAGAATAAGGGAATAGTCCGTAGGTGATCGTAACCAAATGACCAGCATCTAGTAGTCTATTATTCTCATCTAGTTCCGGAACAGCGACTTCCCAAGACTGGTCGTTTTCCAATAACCATTCTTTCAATATAGTGATTCTCTCTGGCCTTTGATCCAAGAAATCATACCAGATGACTACCCTGGTATAGATAACAAGAAATTCCGAAATGAAATCACCAATCCGATCACTTATGAGTGGTACTAGCATCACCAACAGCGAGAGAGAAGACGCTACGATTTTCTCATTAAAATCAAACGTCAATGTCTTCAAAATGCTTGGGAATAGTTGGGTGTCAACCAATGCATGCAATTTAGATGAGTTTGTGTTTAGTACTCGATTTAGAAGTGCTAAAATGGCCAATCTTGATTTTGCAGCCATTAATCTATTGTTAGCTAATTCACCAAATAAATCAGGTCTAGCCAACGCAAAACCACAGAGAATGGCAGCACTATTACTTTGAATGAACCTACGTCGCTCCCAGTGCTCGATCTTGGAATCATCTGTGCCCTTATGACTGTCTGAGCTCAGATCGCAGCCCATAAACTCCATCACCAGGTCTGATGGACCAAGGTAAATGTCAAACAAGTAGTCAGCTACCATTTTAGATATAGCCATACGTCTCAAGTCCAATGAAACATCATCTGACAGCTTATAGTCAACAAGTCTGTCAATAAAAGACCGACACTTCTCTACAAATTGTATGTCAAAATGAGCACTATCTACCGCTGGTTTTAAGTAAGCACCAAGCCAGACTTCGACCTCCTCTTGGCTAAGAACAGGCAGGACTCGTGTGAGTATCTCGAGAAATAAGATTTCACGGGGTAGGTTTGAATTGGGTTCGATATTTTCATTGTAAAAATCATGAAGCTTATTATGAAGATTTGTGGACTGCTTAATCACTTGTAAAGTATTGTGCTTTTCATGAAACTCTGTGATGGTAGTGAACAACTGAGATGTGTGCTGCTCCAGGGTATCAACAGATGATTCCCAAGTGTCAAATACACTAGTCAAGTCTCGTAGAAGTTGTTTAGAAGACCCCGGCATCTAATTGTGCAGCTATAATTTTAAGTAGCGGGTGCGAAATAATTTTTCACTAAAAATGAATACCTCACTTGATACTTATCTACCATTGATTGATCAAGTGGATGGCTTTCCTTATTCCACAGACGTCAATGGCCTCACAGTCGCCAATGGGTTGTTTAAACTTGTAGCTCATGACCAGAAAACAGTTTTGGGGTTTTTCTCTGAAAAGATCGCAGAATATTTCGCTAAAGAAGAAGGATTGCACACAAATCAAGAAGAGAAGACGGTTACCATCGATGCTAAATTTGACACCGTTGAAACAAGAAACAATTTGTTTGCCCAAGTAGCCCAGAAATGGAAAGAGTACCCAGAACTTGAAAATGATCTAAAGGCTGGCTGGAGAAACGAGCTTTATACCGTGTACTGTCCCTCTACCGTACCATACATGTTGATCGAGAGAGCGTTCTCGGTACTCATAGGTGTGATAACGTACGGAGTACATTTAAATGGGTATATCCCATCGGAGAACTCACTGGATGGGAAATTGAAGTTTTGGATCCCCAGAAGATCTGCTACTAAACCAACTTACCCGGGGATGCTTGATAATACCGTAGCTGGAGGTTTAGGCCACCCATACGGAATCTGGGAGACGCTAGTGAAAGAGTGCTTTGAAGAGGCCGGATTGTCGGAAGATTACGTTACCAAAAGATGTAGAAGTGCCGGGGTAAAGACGTACATGTACTACCCAAAGACAGAAATCGAGAGAGTTCAGCCAGAGGTGGAATATATTTATGATTTACCATTTGATGACGAAACCAGCGTAATGCCACACCCTGAGGACGGTGAAGCAGAAGACTTTAAACTCATGGATGTAGACGAGGTAGTGAGGCGATTAAGAAACCATGAATTTAAACCAAATTGTGCGTTGGTAATAATCGATTTTCTTATAAGACACTCGATAATTACCCCAGAAAACGAGCCTAACTATATCGAGATTGTCAATAGGATGCACAGACGGTTCCCATTTCCTACTAGGTGAAACGAGTTGATTAGTATATAACTGAATATGACTGAATCTGCGGACAATCATGATCATGAATTGAGCTCTATTGTACTTGTCGACTGTTAGTACTTTTGGTCACCTATTGGGTAAACTAACGTGCCTGTAGCCTTATCAACATGCTCGTGTTTGTAATCACTCTTCTTCTGATGCTTTTGTGACCATCTGCTCGTACTGTACATAAACTTTTCGTATTCATCTCGTGTCCTCGTGGTGATCACAACCGTGTACCACCCACTTCCACTCAGGTCACAGAACTTTTCGCTTAAGCTGACTCCTGCACAATTCACACATTCGAGCCAAGCCTATGGAAACACATTCTGTGATCATCCATTCCTTGTATGGTGCCCCTACCCCATGATGACTCCATGATGACTCCATGATGGCCTCCTCCACGACCCCCTCAAATGGATTAAATCACACTCACGGCTGCAAAAACTGAGGCGTGCATGAACGCGATTTTGTGTCATTTCTCGTAGATTTTCTAGTATAAGATCCTCTGTAAATGTCCCATTAGACTCTATTAATTTCCCATCTATCATCTTTCAGACTTTAATGTTTAAGAAATTATCAAAGGAAAAACAAAGACAACCCCCTGCTTACTCAGATTTCAATCCTCAATTCTTGAAGCTTCTTCAGGATTCTAAAATTTCCCCATCAGGTACTGGTGTGCCTCTGACCTTTGAGATTGTAGCACATTTAAGACTTTTATACGCTTTTAATGCCCTTAAAGAAACGGTAATCCAAGAAATCGCCACCAAGGCGGATGCTTCGAAGCTTTGGCAAATTTATTTGACCCAAGCTTACAGGAGATTTACCATATTTGTTAGTGCTATCAGCTGGGGTGGATTGGAAGTAGAAGAGCAAGATACAATGCCTCCTCTGTATAATGAAGAACCCATTGAAAATGCTGCTCATAAGAGGAGGAATAATTATGATTCTGTAACTGGTTTTCTTGAATCAACTTTACCTCCTATTGATGTTATTCTAATCTGGCATTCATTTTTGCTTAATCCCGGATCTTATAGAGATAATTTCCATCTTTTACCAAAATTTAGAGATTTTGCCTTTCCCTTGAGTCGTATAAATGATGCTTTTAAAGGACCTTCTTTAAAGTTTGAACCACCAATTGGGGCTCAAGAAGCTTTTACTGCTGGTATGCATAAGTACCTTGAGTACATTGGAGCGAGCGAGGTCTTCTCTTATGATTCATACGCCCCTTTCGACACAAAAGAGCTCATCTGGCCGGTTCATTGTCCGGCTTGCTACCAATTGCTCTTTAACGCTCCCGTAACTTTGGCAAACGATACTGGATTCGCTGATAAAGATTTTTCGGCGAAAGTAGCTTCTTGTAAATGTCAAAGGTCATCATTCCTAGTAGACCACAAGTTGTTGAGACTTCGGAAACTTAAACGGGATGCCAAACGTTCAGAGATGATGCCTTCAACTATCAAGTACTTTGATAATCGTGCCGTGAGCCGTGAACGTTATGAATCCGTGTGCAAGTACAGTGAATTCGTAAAACCTCCTGAATTAAGAAAACCACCGAAAGGACATAAAGGCACTAGCACGGAACAGACCATCAAGCCTCTTAAAGATTTGAGTGAGCTGGCAAAATTTGTTGCTGAAATAATTGGAGAATTTTCCCACCTTACAATACTCTATCCACCCGAACTCAAAACATCTAAGGATGCTTACATGGTCATTCTTAGGGATTACTTGGAATTGAATCCAGTTTTTGCAACTATCTCCCAGTCTGATCATTCAAGCGTTTGGAGGATTCACGAAGACTTGGTTGCTTGTGCTACAAGACAGGAAAGATTCATTGAAAAAATGGTCAAGTTGAATTGGCTATACTCTCCACTTGTGGAGTTGACAATCGCCGAAAGCAAAGATCGGTATCAAAATTTCTTTGCCTTGATGAAGGAAACCAAGGGAACTATTGTCCCTACTCTTGATATCGATTTGGTGTGGCATACTCACCAGTTGAACCATGATAAGTATGCAAAGTATAGTGCAAAAAAAGCCGGCTACTTTGTGGACCATAATGATAAGATTGAGGAAGGACGGTTGAATTTTGCGTTTGAAAAAACTTGCAGGTTATACGTTAGACGGTTTGGCACTGATTACTCCATTTGTCTTTGCAACTATTGCACCAAAGTTAGGTCCAAAAGTAGGAAAGTTTTCCAACGCAAACCCAAGCTGCCATACGTCCTGTCGTCGACCGATCAAACTTCCTCATCCCATATAAGCAGCCATAACTCAGTCAGAATTGATACCCTGCAGGGTAGGAACATTGCAAAAGCAGTTGCAAAAAAGTATCGTGTGAAATCCGGCGAGGACAAGTATTGGAGTGAACAATTACCGTACCTGGATAATTTTATTGTCAATCCAGTTCTGCCACTTGATAGCAACAAACACCCAGAACATGTTGAGCTTTATCAAAATGGAATGTGCGAGACAGTATATGACATGGCCAGTGCTTGTGGGTATCAAACCCGGTCAGTAGTTAATGCTTCCTGTACCGCCTATTCTCCATACGCTGGTTCATGTGCAGTCCAAACTACATATATTGGAGCATACGGGTCAGCATATAGCGATACGGGTCTTCCAAGTTTTGATGGATGCAGTAGGAATGGAGGATGTGGCAGTAGTGGTGGAGGAGGATGTGGCAGTAGTAGTGGAGGAGGATGTGGCAGTAGTAGTGGAGGAGGGGGAGGCGATGGAGGTGGTGGTGGAGGCGGATGTGGTGGTGGAGGCGGATGTGGTGGTGGGAGTTAAGTGTTTTTAGCTAGAAACTTGTTTATTAAATGTACTTGTGATCCGATATGAAAGCCTAATATTTTCAGTTCTTAGTTGATTTTAATTTTAAAGCTTTCTCTGGAGCAAAGATTTATGATTTTGTAAGATTTGTACCTTCAAGTTCTTCTCCTTGCTAAAAAATTAGACATTAAAAGAATATTATAGCTGGAGAAATATTATCTTAGAATCGTAATGGATTTTCAAACAATGTCAATCTTTGTTACGATATCCCGGTTTTCACGAAGAGGTAGACATAAATATTTGCAGCCATCGCATCAGTTCAAAAAATGAAGCAATTTGCAGCATTTCGTTAGAGAATAAGGCCCACTTACCAAAAATTCTTGGGTTTGCAACATTCCAGTACTCTAATCGGCCCTTTTAGTCTTTATCAGCTCCTTCTCTTATGACCCATTATCACTATCTGATCTTTCTCAATTGTGATTTCGCGAGAAAGATCAATAAAGGAATGAATGTTAACTTCAAAGCAGATTCTGATATTGAGCGTATTGATCATTACGTATACAATTTGGACTTCAATGGATTAGTACAGTACCATACATGTACGGATTTGTATCAATTTCATCAAGCATTCGGTCGATTCAGGGATAATGCCCTTGATTTACTTTCTATTCTTGCAAAAAACCCGGTAGAGACTTACGCCATTTCTTGGGTTATCACTCTTGCGTACTTGGAAAGAGTGCTTCAAATCTCCACTACACACTTTGAGAGAATACAGGAAGAACTGGATCCTACAGAACAAGAATTAAAGAGCGTTGGAGTTTCTGTGGGCCTGTTGAGTGCAGAAACTAATCAGTTTATTATTACCCTACTTTCTAGTGAAAGTTTTGAAAGTTTGATGATTTCGGAATTGGGAAACAAATCTTTAATCTTGGAAGTTTCTAAATTGTACCAAAGCATATTTGATTTGAATGAAAATAATTTGGTTATAGATTTTGGGTTAATAGACAACAGTAGAACCATCTTATCGCACATTGTTGATACCTTATTTGACATATTTTCAAAACTTGACGATGGTGATGTTGAAGATGGTAAGATAAGTGTTAGACACCACGTAGTGTTCTCGTTGTTGGCTAAGTGCTTGAAGGCAGTGTATTTGAGTGGGAATTCGGACTTGATCCAGCGTTTAGGAGACGACATCTTGACTCCTAAGTTGTCTTTGGCATTAAGACCGATTTCTCAACCAAGCTATGCGGACTTAGAACTGTTTTACAAATATGCTGCTCTAAATCTTACCAGTGAAGCAGTTTCTGGTGGCATAATACGAGAAAAGTTTGCTTTACAAGCGGATTTGTTCTATAAATCAATCATGGTTTTGCCAGGGACTGATTACAGTTTGCTTCTGTCAAAAAAGGAAACTTTCGATCCTGCTCTTGGTGATCATGGTTTTAGATTAAAGGATCCTATGCTAGAGCTTCAGGAAAAGGTTCTGAAAGCGGAAGCTCAGGAATTAAACTCTAGGCATGAAATCTCGTTAATGTTTATTATAAATAGCTTATTGCTATGCAATAGCTTGACTGATGCTCTTGATATAAGTCCTCCAGTAAAACTGGAGTTGGACTTGTTCTACAGTAGTTTAACCGAGTCACTTTCTAAGAACATCAAAAGAGAGAGCTCTTCCACGGCAGCATCTACTACTACCTTGAACTTACTTGATGGAGATGCGAGATTGCCGCTTCCTAGTCCACTGAAGCGCCAATATTTGAGTTCTATAATCTTCCATGGCTCTTACAAGGAGAAACAGGTGGCATTAGTCCTGTGGTTGAGTTTATTAAAAGAGGGGAAACTTAGTCAACTTCTAAAAAATTTCATCGCCGATGAACTGGGTGTCTCTGATTTCAGCAGGCTCTATGAACAGACACTCGAGAAAAATAATCCTGGAATGTACAAATTATTTGAAGTTTTGATAATGATATCAAAGTTAATTCAAGTTTTGAAGGTAAAGACTTTAATCGAGTCCATTGGAAGCAACAGGCTATCCCAGACAAATCTAGATAAATTGTTAGGCGATACAAACATTGAAGAACTTACAAAAGTCAAAGAGTTATATACATATAGCTCCTCCAATAATGGCGAGGATACAATCTACACTTTTAAGTTGATTGAGGCAAATGCCCTTAGTATCAACCAATCGGTATCAAAGCAAATCGAAATTGCTGAGTCCACAGACGAGCTTTTTAACAATCAAAATGTTGCGGATGCTATAGTTTTATAAAGTAACTAAATAAATTATTTAGTATGTTAATGAAGTACTGGGATACCATTAATTAGGTTTACTCTTTTTGAACTGTAATTGATCTTCAGTCTCTGCTACTCTTTTGTTAGAAAAATCATCGACTTTTGTTGAAAGAGAAGGAGTATCTGGTGGTACTGAGGCTGTTTGTGGTTCTGGGGTTGTCAATGGATCTGGGGTTTTTTGTGGATCTGGGGTTTGATTAGAATTCTCAATAGTCGGAGTTGATCCAGAAGGAGTTCCTTTGACTTCGTTCTTTGTTTTTCGGGAAAACTCATTTAAAAGTTCAGGCTTATCCTTTGCTAAAGAGTCAAGTTCTCGCTTACAGAGTTTCAAAAGATCTTGGACACATGGGAATATGTCCTTTTTGGCCAACCGTTTCACCTTACCATTCGGTGAATCCGTTGCAGGGTTAGTAGTATTCAGATCTTCCAGTTCAATACTATAATAGAGTTTCACAAAGACCGCTACAATAGTATCATCTATCAAGGAAGTTGGGCCAAATCCAATGTTGAGTTTCTTCATCTCAGACAATCCATTCAATATACAAACAGAAGGCTGATATTTTGGAGGTATAACATTCTTTAGTTGTTTGTTGATTTCTTTGACATGGGCAAAAAACAAATAGCTTGGTGTATTAAGGAAACTATCAGTAAACGAATCTTTGACATCATATAATTCACGAATTAATTTACAAGTACATGAGCAAAGTTTCTCCCAAGCAATGTTCAAAGAAAGCATAATGGTTCCTGATCGTCTCAATCTTGGAACCATTAAGAGCAATCCCACCAAGTTCTTATCTTCGTATAAAAGTTTGATGAAAAACATAATGTATTGGAATGTATAAACAAAATGCTTTCCTGGTCTTTCAATATCTGGTTTCCAAATCAGTACCAAAGTCTTACTTGTTGACTTTAGCGACACAACAGTAGACATTTCCTCAATTGCTGATTCTCTATCACCAAGTTCATCAGAGTAGATCTTTGAAAGCCTGTAGCGATACTTGTGGTGCCATTTTTTTTTGTCTATTGAGGCAATCCGTTTCAAACACAGCACGATAAACTTGTAAAATTGTTCCTTTGTTACATCTGAACTGCAATCCATTTCTATCATTTCGAAAAGAATATTTTGGCGAATGTACTCTACTGCCTTGATTGGTTCAAGTTTATCCTGTTTGACAAACTTGTATACAGTTGAACAAAGTCTATAATGTGGCTCTAGCACAGACTCCATTCCCAGAACGTCCCTGGCAAGCCTACACGCTTCTACCAAAGTGTCTAATATGAGATTAACAGACAATCCCTGCTTAGACTGGATTTTAGAGAGGTAATAGTAATTCAACCAGTCGTCCTTGCGGGTTTTGACAGCGAGGTGCAAACATTGTTGGATGATTTTGAAACACCTTGACTTTTGTATGTAAGGTTTGTCTTGTAGAGCAACAAACTTGTGTTCTTCTTTAACATTTACGAACTTTGGATTAGTAGTTACTTTAAATGCCCACATATCCATCGGTTCGGTGCATGCATTGAACAACTCAATTGCAAAACTGGACATGAGTTCACCAATAATCATCTTGACATCAGATGATGGTGCCACCTTAGAATAGTTGATCGTCATCAAGTAACACAAAAGAGACTTTCTTTGAAGATTTGAAGTTACGATTTTCTTTTCAGTTGCAACAAGTTTGTCTGAAGTCCATATTAAGTCATCTTCTACAAGATACCCATAAGCTTGCCCCAAGAGCAACCAGCTTTCTAATCGGTTAGAGTTGAAAACAAGATCATATTTCAAAAGTTTGATTACATTTTCAAGTTCTAGTGATCTTCCTTGCATTGATTTTCTTCTCACTTTATAGGAAGAGAACACAAGGACAGCCGCAAGATAGTATAATCCCTGTTGTACTATTTGCACTTGTTCAGTTTTTTCAGGTTTTAAGAACTTGATCTCCTGAAGACCGTAAAAACACTCCTTAACAAAATCGTTTGTCAAGGCAATGTTATCTAATAGATGATCGAGAGTTTTACTATTTTGATCCAAAGTACTGTAAGGTTCAAATTCAGGATCACCAATAACCTCATAAAATTCATCAATAACTGTCTTTAAGTCACCCTTTGGCGGATACACAACAGGATGTTTGGCGAAACAAAGAGGCAAAACTAACTTGGAGATACTGTAGGCTGATTCTTTATTCATTTGCGCCGATGCTCTTGTATCGTGATCAACCGGTGTGAACCCACTTGACGAGATCTTCCAATGGTTTTTACAAGAAAGAATTTGAAGGATGTCATTTGGACGGTCGTTATCTGAATCTAGAAGAAGATCCTGGAAATACTTAAGTAAAACACCACCGCCAGCATCACATAATCTCCTATTTCCTAGTTGATCATGAATCAAGGAAAGGAGGTCCAAAGTTGATGTGCTAATCAGTCCAGGCTCTGCCGATACAATAAGATTATAGTAAATGACACAAAGAGTAGCGGTTCTGGTTAAAGCCCCTTTAAATCTCTCGTAACCAGCCTTGGTATTCTCGTAAAGTGAGGTCTTCTTCGAAGTAATTAAGGCCGCTTCTTCGTGTAAACTGAACACATAGAATGTCTCAAAGATTGTGAGTAAGCGTTTAAATGTGGACTTGACATCAGAAGTCTGATTCTGGCTTATATGTTTATTCAACTGCCAGCCATTGCCGGAAATGTGCTCCAAGAATGTAATGAGGTACTCATCGAAGAGAGATAGAACTTTGAGTAAAGTTACGAATCTTTCGTCTGCATCAAGAGATTTGTAATAATCGCCATTCAAATCTTTCAAAAGTACCTCTAGTAATCTTTCGAACCCAAATTGAAATCTCTTCATATCATCAAAAAGACTATAATACAGGAAAAGCGTGGTCCAAAGCTTATACTTCATGTCGGTTCTTGATTCTTCTACCAACTTTTTGACAGAGGAAATAGCTGAATTATCGATTGAAGTTCTTGATTGTTCTTCAACAATGAAATATTTATCATCAATTAAGGTTCTCTCCAAGATATATATGGCCTCATCTTGATTCCCGTCTTCACCAGCATACAAAATTTTAGCAAACACACCAAGAACGATAATTCCATTTGATAATATTGAGATAGATTTGTGGCTTATTTCCTGAACGCATTTATAGTTGGGCATGGGTATATCTAAATCGTATTGGGGATGTGAAGTAATACAATTACTTAAATTGAGTAATTCTTTTATCAAATGATCACTAGATTGAAAGTTGGCATTGTCGGCTTTTTCCATGTTGATCCAGGCCCATTCGTATCTAATATATGAAGTAAATGCCAGTAAAGACTCAAACATGTCAGGAATGAAATAACAGATCTTGTCAATATGAGTCTTCCACTTGGCTAGAATGCTGCGTAGTTTCGTAAGATTGGAAAGGTGGGTAGACACGGCGTTCTTGAAAGATTTTTGAAGTCCCTTGGTTGAATTTTGAGATACTAAAAGGTCAAGCTTTTCCTTCAGTTCCACGTACGAATCAACAAGTAACTCGTATATACTTAACACGAATGCTAATTCCGATACAGCTTTTGTTTTATCATCCAAATTATCCAGAGATCTTTTCAATAATAGTGGTTCCAATTGGAAGACCCAGGTCTTCACAGCACTGAGTAATGGTACCAGCCATTTACTCTTGTATACTGAACAGGTCCCATCTTGTTGAGGTCCCAAAAAGTACCGTAGTATCTCTAGTTTGACCTCGGTAATATGAAGGCCCTTTGCATTTATTTCAAGAATAAAGTCAGAAATCAGATCAGGAGATTCCAGCATAGTTAATACATCTTCTTCAGTACTATTCAAGTAATCGGTTGTGTGATTAAAAGATTTCAAAACTTCCAAGAGTTTCATTTTCTCATTGTCGTCTGTAAGCTTCTTGGTTTCTCGTTTGTATCTTATTTTATCAGCATCTTGAAAAGCCTTAACATGTTTGCTGTGATCAAATACGTTCAAGACGTGAATAAAGTCATTTATGTATTGAGGGTTTTTTTCTGGCAGAGTAAAATCGGCACCCACATCTTTCAATCGTACAGATTCAGGATCAACTATCTCTAAAAACTTGTCAATCTGTTTGAAAAAATAGGATGTTTCGGCAAACATGGCTGGTGTAACTTCAATGGCAGGACGGGTAGATGACTCTAATTGCTCGTGTAATTGAAGCCTCTTGGAGACTCTTTGGATGTTCTTGCCTGATTTTATTGGATGTTGTGGTTTATCCTTTAAATCTGTAGGTTCGTTCGTTACCTCAAGGGATTCGCTTAGTTCAACTGTGGGCTCTCCTTCTGCAACTGGTGGTGTTTGCTTGCTCGGAGGTTCAGATGGTTGAGATTGCATAACATGAGCGTCCATTTCTACTGGCTCCTCAATTAGTTGCGCTTCTAATGATGGTGTATTTTGGGTCGTTCTAGAATTACTGTTTATAGAGCCGTCTTTTTCAAGTTCAGTGGCATCGGATCCATTCTTTTCAGTACCACTCTCATCATTTTTTTCTATATCATTTTCAGAATTGTTCCTTTCAAGATCATTCTTCTCAGATTTGGAATCTATTTCCATTGCACCACCATCAACTGGTAAGTCATTAGGTTTTTCCTCTTCGGGTTCGTCTTCTTCGGAGCGGTCACCCTCGTCTTCTTCATCATCAACAGTATCAAGGGGCGTTCCATAGACCGACTCATCGTCACTTTCATGGGGGAGGTCAAATTGAAGAATATCAATTGCAGAACTGGTAAAAGAATATGGATCAATATCCTTGAGTTTCAGTCTAACGGTTGATTCTATACGGGATTTATCTTCATTAGCCTTGATTAAATCATTAATAGATGTCACTACATTCTCCCATTTCAAAACATCACCTTTAGTTTTAATTTTACAAGTAGACACCTTAGGCTCCGACAAAACATTAAGCTGCCGTTGGAAATCATCTCGCATCAGTCTCAAAAACATATACTTTTGCTCCAAGTACTGTACATGTTTGTTATACGCCGGAGAAGGAGCACCTGGGTTGTTGATAGTTTCCACTAAAAGTGTATGACGCTTCAATGCCACTTTATCTACCGGTAAAAGTCCTAGTATATCATCGCTTTCAGTCTTACTACTAATCCGGTACTCAAGTACGTACCTAGCGAGTCTAAAAGATCGAAGAAACACCAAGATTTCATATAATGTATCAATAAGTGAATCATCTGCTTCATTATAGTTGAGCGCATTCCCCATATCATCTAACATTGTATAGAACAATTCTTTGGCGATACTGAAGGTGGTTTCTGAGCCGGACGTTTTGTTAGTGTTTCCCACCACATTGCCAGATTTTAGAATGTCCAAGTACAAAAACGCTCTATTCCTAAAGATCAAGAATCGTAAAGATTTGAGGTTTGGTGATAAAAATGCAAGTTCATCAATCCTGGTATTGGCACCAGCATTTTGAATACCCTTCATAAATGTTGGTTCATCGTCGTAATGGCCGGATACCACGTCAATCTTGAATAATTGGTCGTAAATTCGATAACAGTCCAGTAAATTCCCCAGTTTATGAAGAGAAAGAGCATTTTCAAAAGTTTTAAATGCTTGTTCAACTTGGAGTTCCCGCGTATGTTGTTGTTTGGACACACTGGGATCCTCTAGCTGGTTAACCGGGAGGAACGACGCCTATTTGTTAGTAAAAACAACGGGGGGTAACAGAGAATAATGCATACCATCAACAGTGAGTGAAAAATCTCAGAGTAAAGATCGCGATTACAGGATTCGTATATCAATTCAAAGTCTATAAAAGCTAGAAGAACTTGACAGGGTCGTGACATTCTTGGTCGGTCTTCACTGGTCGGACACTATTATACGGCCAATAGAACGAAGTACATGATAGTTTACACTCGTGATTTGTTACATGGGGATGGTTTATTCATAATTAATTACATGGTTTGCGTGCATTCTCGGTCTGGTCGACCGTTTGTGGTTCAATGCCAGATTCAATATCAACTCCTTGAACATCTGATTCCTCTCCATTTATCACTGAACCTTTATCATCGTTTATTTCGTCGTCTTTCAACCTTTTTTCCTCTTTTTCTTGCTTAATAATTCCTTTACCACCTAGTATAAAATACCATATGATCTGGGAAGAAAAAATCCCCAATTCTAATCCAAAAACAATAGCATAAAGTACGATACTCAATACATCCATATTTCCCACAAATATACTACACATCGAGAGAAGAGCTCCCAAGTTATCAAGACCCAAAAAGAAAAAATTGATCCCCAATACTCTTCCTCTCCTTTTTGCAAGCTCAAAATAGGGCGGGAGTAAACCGACTGCCAATAAAATTGACGCCACAATCCCAATAATTAGCATGGGATAATTTATGTTCCTTCTTTGCAATGGTCTAAGCCAAACGATAAACCCCACCTCCAAGGCCACCGATATTAGTACGAAACTTGATACCATTATAAATAATTTTTTCCTGTCCATTCTAACTGGTGGATAATAAAGACATTGACTCCAACCAACCAAGCAGAAGAAGGTAAAGAGTTGAGGTTGAATTCTCAAGGGAATAGACGCATCGATACCAAAGAAGTATATGGAAAACGGCACACCACTGGCAGCCCATAGAAAAAGCATTAAAGGTGGTAAACCTTCACAGTCTTTAACTTTATAGTTTCGTATAATTTGAGGTATGAGTTGAATACACCAACATATGGTACCGGCAGTTGAAAGTACATTAGTCGCTACTTCGCTGTACATGGCCCAAAAGAAAAATTTTATGGGATATGGTTCTATTATATATTCCATGCACAGGAATCAGGAAAAAGCGCAATTCCGCATTCTCTGATAGTAGATGCGCTTCGCGTTAGTCTTCATCGCTATATTCAAAGTCGAATCCCTCGTTATCGGATGGAACCATTTGGGAAGGTGAAGTGGGAGAATTGGTGCGACTAGGACTGGATGACGGTGGTGAGGTAGTATGGTGAGGGCGAGGGGTGGAGTTTTTTGCAGTTAGCAAAAGTACCTGAGGCTTATCACTGCCTTCTTTTTCATCTGATTCACGGACTACTACATTGGAATGAGCCGCAGGGCTGGAAACCGACAGAATCGCATCAAAAGCTGGGGCAAAATTCTTATCTGAATTAGGAGCAAGGATGACATCCGAGATGGCTCCAGAATTGGCACCGGCGTCTGGGGACGTAGGGTTAGCATTACTGTTATCTGGAACGTACTCTAGAGCACCATTTGTTAGCACAAAGTGGGATTTTGGTACGCTAAGCAACTCATCGTCGCTGTCACTTTTGACATGTATGCAGGGAGACCGGGCACCAAGCGCAAAATTCTTATCCTCATTAGGTGATTCGTTCCGAAAGGTACTCGGATCTAGTTCTTTAATGGAGTCAGATTCTAAATCCGATATTTCTTGCACTGGCTGAGGTGTTGACTGGGGTGCTGATCGAGGTGCTGATCGAGGTGCCGACCCATATTCCTGTGAAGGTTCATCGTTTAATTGATCGTAATCACTTAAATATTCTAAATCGGGTGCAGGGATTGGCCGATGTTCTGAGTTCTCGAAAGAGTCGTGGCTCTGATTCTCTTGCATAAAACCGCCTTCTTCTTCTTCTTCTTCTTCTTCTTCTTCTTCTTCTTCTTCTTCTCCTAAACCACTTTCTGGTTCCTGTTTATCCAAAAATTCCTCTCCCTGCCCTCCTTCCATTTCAGTTGGTAGAAACCCTCCAGCTTCATACTCGTCTTCACTATAAACACTGTAATCAGAACTTTCTTCCTCTCTTGGTGTTTCGTTTTCCTTCACCTCGTCTTCTTCTGAAATCTCATCCTCCTGCTGGTCCTCGTTTCGAATCTTCCCATGATTCTTCTCAAGCCTTCTTAATACCCTCAATTTGGTCAATATAAACTTCCAGTTCCTTAAAGCATTCATCTCAATCTCTTTGCTCTTCTTGTACTCAACTTCTTCCTCTAAATGCTCAACCGCTAATGTCATCGCCTCCTGGTATTCCTGAGCTACCAAAACACCTCCTTCTCGTGCTGCTGGGATTCTTCGGTGAACTTTGCCCCCTTTTTTCCCGAAATCAAACGCCACAATGGCCTTAGCGTAATCTATATCCAAACCTCTAGCAGCTTTTTCAATAAGCTTAACTGGTCTCGCGTCAGTAGCTGGGAAAAGATAACCCCCATCTGGTATCATTGTAGGCGTATAGATGTCAATGTTCCCGTATGCATTCTTTTGAATCTTCCCGTCAACGACCGCTGGAGGTATAAACATCTTTGTCTGAAACTCAGAGTATAAATTAGTTGTTTCATCATCGTCATCTTCTTCATCACTATAATCAGACGTTCTTCCTCTTGCCCTTTTCGCCTGCTTTACTCGTAAAGGTTGAGCACCAATTTTCAATACTCGTCCCCGAAGATACCATGCTTTTGCCGACCGGAGAAGGTGCACGGCCGACCGTTTATAGACTGGTACTAAATCGGTTTTTTTACTCTTGCTGGACAATTTATACCTAAATGTTCCACATTTGGAAGTGTCGTCCTTGGGGTAAATAACCTCATTCTGACGAAGCTGGGATTCTAGTGCATATAGTGGATGATCTTTAAACCCAGAAGCACTATTGGGCATTCCTTCCGCAAGATCTCGGTCCCTAAATTCTTTGAGTTCAAGAATGTCTACTTTACTAAGAGTTTGTCGTTTGGATAAGCTATTGAGTACTCGACCGTACCAATCAGCGTACACTTCAGACTTCGTGGGGAGCCGTTTCTTCACCGTTTTGGAGTTGTACTGCTGAGCGTATCGACGAGTCACGTCTCTGACGCCTCCTTGAGCATCGTACGCCATAACATAGAGAAGATTGTTGGTCTTATCGGCCATTGGTGGTTCAAAAGACGACTTACGACGCATCGGTGGTTGCTCAACTACTTGAAGCACTATTGGGTCTACACAAAGCCATTTCTTGCTATACTTATTCCATACCTCGACCCAGAAGACTGGGTAACTAGATTGGGGGAATTTGTAGTTAATAGGAGACAGTTGCGGTTTAGTTGCTTGGAGGAAAGCATGTTTCGAGTTCTTTGGCCTGGCGGGTTTGTCCTTCTCCTGCTGCTTTGTCTCCCAATTGATAACTGGTAGTTCGGTAACCATTGCAAAATCTGGTGGTTGTATAGAGAATGCAAGGCGTGCTTTCATGCCCAATGAACGACATAAACTCAAAAACCCTTGAGCACCTAAATCTCGAGAACCTTGAAACTTGAGTACCAGCTGTTGAAACTTGGTTTTGGTCATCCCCCTGTGAATATTGGTTTGAGGGATAGCCAATTCGTTCCAGTTTTTACGAACTAGCCCCTGATGAGTAATTCTAAACTTGTTCGAATAGCCAAACATTAGCTGTCGTACCACATCTGTAAACCGGACGGAGTTTGCCATGGAGATTCTGCCATCTGATCTGATGCTCTTGAGCTCGTGTAACACATCTGGAGACACGGACATTCGGAGTCTTCTTAGAAAGCTCGTATTATTGCACCACCGGTTCCGTATGAATCCGTGGCACATGGCCGACACGAGGTAAAGTTGGTGCATAAGAAGTCGTAGCGATCTCACCTCTTTTGACACGAACGCTACCTTTTTCTTGAGCGTTTTGGGTTCCGGCTTATGTATTGAAATTGTGATATTCTCGTTAGTTTGTGCAACCGGTTCGTTAAGAAAAGAGTAGTCCACGTCTTCAAACAGGTCGGAGTCGGAGTCAGAAGACATATCAGACCCAGAGACACCCTGACGCGTCTGTTCTTGTTCAGAGCTTTTCTGTTTATTAGAGTCAATACGGGGATCTGGGTCTTGAATCACGTCTTCAAACTCATCTTCATCTTCTAGCTCGTTTTCTGTGAAATCTGGGGTCGAAGTTGTGTGAGTTTCCGCTTCTTTTTGTGGGTCTAGATTACGGACTCTTCTTCGCTTCCGGGTTTTTGTGTCTCCTTCATCCCGTTTATGCTGTCGAAGCAACGCGTGATAGTGGCTTGACATGGCTAACCTAACCCACTCTTATCACCGGACCGCGCGAGATATCTTTAGATATATTTAGTGTGAGACATCGCAGACCCATCGCGAGAAGCCATCGCGAGAAACCATCGCGAGACTTGACTTGATTACTTTACTCATTGAGAGTATGATGGGACTGATACTAATTCTACGGCCACGAGTACAATTTCTACATCCAGGACTACGGCCATATATACAATATGGGGCAACGCTGATACGACATCTCCATGCTCGCCTCTCTCCCCGGTTCCAAGACAAAACTCATAGAAAAGAGAAGCATTCGCTAGAACGAGAGGTGATTCGATACGCTAAATCATCGATAACAGTTCTGCCCACGATTCTGCATTTTTTGGTACAAATGGACCTTGGTTCAGTACGAATGAAGGAATTCAATGTCCACGGTAAGCGTCCACAGCTACTTGAACCGGCTGTGTACTATGGGTTGTGCTGCTTTCACCGCGAACAACTGGTACGAGCTACCTCCAGAGACGCTCTACAAAAGATGTTGAAAAAATTGAACATCACGCCCATGGACTTGTACGCAGAACAAGAGTTGATGGTATATGCTCACGACAAGTTTGGCAAGAATTTGCCGGAAATTTACGAAAAATTGGTGGAAAGTCTCGGAGTAAAACCTGTTGAATCTTTGAGTCACGATAGACAACTGTTTTATTTGTTCTTGGTAGCTTTCTTCACGGTTTCTGCTAAAGGTTATGGTAATATGTTTAACGAGACTGATTTAGCGTGCTGGTTTCGCTGTATTTTCGCTTCTAGCGTGCTGGAAGCTTGTGCATCTCTCACAAATCTGTTGGAAATCCCCGGGTTTGTTTTAAAAGACGTCCTAATGAGAACCCCGGTATCAAAGCTTGAAACCATGCTTCAGCTTGAGCTCTGGACAGGGTACAGTGATGTTTTGCGTCAATCCTATCACGGAAATCAGGGCCATTTACGGACAATATTCAGTAATTTAATGTATTATGTCTCGCAGCACGATATTGCTAACCTTCCGATGCTTATCAAATCAACCCTTGACATATACACTCACCAAAAGTCTAGATATACCCTCAAGTTAATAGACACCGGATTCTCGAATAAAATATTTTGGGATCTTCCGTATCACTTTCTTGTTTCACCTTCTAATCGGTCAAAAGACATTCGGTATGTGATCCAAGCACAAGAAACGTTAGCACGGGCTCTCCCACCAACGCTTACCCTTCAAGGGCACATGGGAGTTGTGTTAGCTGTACTGGCACTAGATAAAAAGAAAGCATATTCTCTTTTCCAGGCTTCCAGAAATAAGCACATGTCCCGGCGACACGAGCTCTCTAAGCCTGAGCTCCAGGCATTCTACTTTACACGCATTATGCTCTCTGACACGCCACAGGAGCTATTGGATGCGTTCAACGATGCATCTACTAACGGAACCCATAGTTCTACCGCTTGGCAAGGGCTCATTAAAAAGTTACTAGAGTTTGAACTACTTACGCATACCAGGTCACTACAAATAGTTGAAAAACTCGTGAAATCAAAAGACCTGGTACTTGTTACGAAAAACATGTTATTGCATTTGCTTATTCCCATTTTCAATTGTGGTCAGTTTGACAAGTTTGTATCACTTTTGAAGTCTCATCTCGTGAGTACGAATAAGAATATCTTGCTTGAAAAGTACATGAAGCTATTGTACCTCACTCAGCTGAGAGGTCCTATCACTACAACAAGGCAAAATACTGAAGTTGCCAGCACTACGGTGAACAGCACTACGGTGAAATCACTCGTGCCAGATTTAGTATTGGAGAAATTAACTCCACTCAATGTAGCACGAGAGTTATACAAGATTTCCAAAAGGAAAACTCCCAAGGTCGTGGGGATCATGCTTCAAGGTGAAGCCAGTGTTCAGCCAAACAATTTGTACACACTCTATCGTCAAGAACTTCTTGATCAAGGTATGTTTCCAGACGAGTCGTGTTTAACGGCACTCATTCATGGAGCCAAGGACTCGCCCAATTCCCATGCTGACTCGTGTCATGTGTGGGATGATCTTTATGCTCCCCAAGTGGCTATCCACGAGTTCAACACTCATGCGGTGATAACCAAACGCGACGTAGGGTCTGATAAGGTTTACGCCAGTAATAGTCTCTGGCAGCAGTATATTTCCTTGCTAGAGAAATATCAGTATATAGACAAGTTGTCGGAGATTATGGGGGTCTGGGAAGAAATTCAGCTTGTTCCTACGCATGACACATTAATGGCATTACTTAAGGCACTCCCAAAACAGTTTGCAGTCAGACATATAGAGCATGTAGAGAAGGTGAAGAGAGAGACTGTTCACGCTCCCACTAGCCAGGCAGGAATTGAAGGTAGAGTAAATGGTCAGTCCAGTGATTCTATTTCTCGTGGTAGCACCCTCTCATGGCCCTGGCCTCAAGTCGACGAACTTTGAAATCCCATGCATATTTCCATATCCACACACATTTCCACGCCCTTACACATGTCCATGCCCATGGACCTACCGCATACCCGTACCGCATACGCTTACCCATAAACCTCTCCCGAGGAAGCCTTTTCGCAGCCAAAACGCTACCGGGTGATCGACCAATAATATCCCGCGCTCGGTCCCGTGTCTGCGAGGGTGTCGTGTCGAAGCTAGTGGGAATTTTTCACTTAAATATCCATTACTCCGGTGAATTCCTTTCTCCAGCGTAATACCTATGTTAAGACTTCAATCTACTAAAACCTCCGCTCTTAGAAGCCTCAGATCCATGTCCTCCTCTGCTCCATTGCACTCTGGTACCAGAATTGAGTCAGATGCCTTCGGTGAAATCGAAGTTGACTCCTCTAAATATTATGGAGCCCAAACTGCCAGATCAAAGATGAACTTTAAGATTGGTGGAGAACAAGCTAGAATGCCAACTCCAATTGTCAGAGCTTTTGGAGTTTTGAAAAAATCTACTGCCATCGTTAATGAAAAATTAGGCGCTTTAGATCCAAAATTATCTAGTGCTATTCAACAAGCAGCTACTGAAGTTGCCGAAGGTAAATTGGACGACCATTTCCCATTGGTGGTTTTCCAAACCGGTAGTGGTACTCAATCTAACATGAACGCTAACGAGGTTATCTCCAACAGAGCCATTGAAATCTTGGGTGGTGAATTAGGATCCAAAAAACCAGTTCATCCAAATGATCACTGTAACATGTCTCAATCTTCTAATGATACCTTCCCAACCGTCATGCACATCGCTGCTGTCACGGAAGTCAAGAGCAGCTTGATCCCAGAATTGACCAAGTTGAGAGATTCTTTACAAGCCAAGGCTGACGAGTTTAAGGATATCATCAAGATTGGTAGAACGCATTTACAAGATGCTACTCCATTGACTTTAGGTCAAGAATTCTCCGGTTACGTCCAACAATTAACCAATGGTATTGAAAGAGTCGAAAAGACCTTGCCAAACTTGTTATACTTGGCTCAAGGTGGTACTGCCGTTGGTACTGGTTTGAACACCAAGAAAGGTTGGGATGTTAGCGTTGCTGAAGAAGTTAGCAGATTGACTGGATTCCCATTCAAGACTGCTCCTAACAAGTTTGAAGCTTTGGCTGCCCACGATGCCATTGTTGAAGCTTCTGGTGCTTTAAACACCGTGGCTGTTTCTTTATTCAAGATCGCCAACGACATTAGATACTTGGGTTCTGGTCCAAGATGTGGTTACGGGGAGTTGTCTTTACCAGAAAACGAACCAGGTTCGTCTATCATGCCTGGTAAGGTCAACCCAACTCAAAATGAAGCTTTGACCATGGTGGCTGCTCAAGTTTTCGGTAATCATTCTGCTATTACTTTTGCCGGAGCTTCTGGTCAATTTGAATTGAATGTTTTCAAGCCAGTCATGATTGCTAACTTGTTGACTTCTATCAGATTAATTGCCGATGGTTCTAACTCTTTCAGAGTTAACTGTGTTGACGGTATCAAGGCTAATGAAGACAAGATCGCTAAGACCTTACACGAATCTTTGATGTTGGTTACTGCATTGAACCCAAAGATTGGTTACGACGCTGCTTCTAAGACCGCTAAGAATGCCCACAAGAAGGGAATTACTTTGAAGGAATCTGCTTTGGAATTAGGTGTTTTAAACGAACAAGAGTTTGACGAATGGGTCAGACCAGAAAAAATGATTGGTCCTAAAGATTAGATATTTATTGAACAATATTAGTATTCGAAATGATTAGAACTGTAGACGTGTAGAAGTTATAGAATACCTTTTTTGTGTGAAGGCAGATTTAAGGTTAGAGTTTAAAGTTAGAGTTTAGCGTATAGCTTAGCGTATAGTTAAGCATGTTAGGATGTGGATTTCCTTTTGGGTCATTATGGCCGTTTTCACTAAAGTCTCACTCCGGACAGTTTGCTGTCTATTTCAAATTGGCTTCTCGGACTATCTCCTTGGGGCCGGGGTAGAACGTCTTTTTTTGCAGCTTGGTGTGCGCACTTTTTCTACAACATGGCGTTACAACGAATCCTAGAAAGCGTTCAAAAAAAGGGAAAACTCGTTGCATCTGACCGAAGGGACCCTCCTCCGACGATGACGACACGTATGAAAACGGACTCCCCAAACCGTGCTCAAAAATCCGTGTTACCAGAGAGGAAAATAGACCCAGTAGTGGCGAGATTAAAAGAAGCAAGACGACTTGAAAATGAGAAAAAGGAAGCAGAAAGACGAGAGAAGAAAGGCCTAAAACCGGTTGTACCAAAGAAACCAAAGGCCACCATCCCTCTTAGAACTGGACCTTCAAAGTCAGGGCAAAAACCGGCTGCAAAAACGAATAAATCCAATCAATCCCACTCAATCGCCCTTCCTCCGGTTAGTACTCGTCCCAAGCCCACAAAGATGAAGTTTAGTGAACTTATTAAAAAGGCCTCGACGATAGACAAGCAGAAGCTTCTGATTCAAATAAAGAATAAGCCACGTGAAGATGTAACCAAGGGCAGAACGAGGCCAGCTGTTTCTGGAAATGGAACTAGACCAGGTGTTCGGAGGGAGACTAGCCCTAGGGATATTGATAGAAGAGTTGCTAGAACTAATGGAAAGGTTGATAGTAAGGTTGATAGAAGAAACGGAACGGACGCGAGATCAACACCAGAATCCACTTATCTCCCCGTACGTAAACCATCGGAAAAGCTTGCCCAAAAGCTTCAACAAAGAAGACCACCAGCAAGCACGCGAGACGAACTGGACTCTGGCATGGATGACTTCCTTGCTTCTGAAGAAGAACCGGAAGATTACGATAGAGATGAGATCTGGAGCATGTTTAATAGAGGAAAGAAGAGAGCTGATTTCCTGTACAACGATTACGATTCCGATGACATGGAAGCTACAGGAGCAGAAATCTTTAACGAGGAGTTGGCGTCTCGTAAGAGAGCAGAGGCAGAAGACAGAAGAGAAATGGAAGAAGAGATTAGAAGGGCCGAATTAAAGAGACAAAGAAAATCAAAGAAATAGAAAAAGTATAGGTGAAGAGGGTATTAGCATTTAAATAGTATGTCATTCAAAAAAAAAACTACTTTATTGGCCACTTTAATTTGGTTTATTCTACAGTTCACAATTGCCATTTTGTATATTTCATACATTTCGAACATTTCATACATTTCGTACATTTCATACATTTCATACACGCTCTACGTTCTCTGCATGAGGCTTACTAGTCATAACATGTAAAGTCTCCTGGTCTACTTTCCCAAATACCATCTTGTGTGCCTTATAGGCTGGTCCCTTGACATTATAAAGCTTTTCCATATCTTCCAAAGCAATACCTTTTGTTTCTGGTACAAAAAAGAGAACAAACGGCACCGAAAGGACCCCAACAGATGCAAAGAAATAATAGACCCCATATCCCATAGCGTCAATCATATTACCAGTATATCTAGACATAATGAAAATAGGGATCCACATAATGGCCACCTGAATAGCTTGCACAAATGATCTAATTGTTTGATCAAACAGTTCAGACCCAATAACGAATGGAGCAGCTGACCAGGCAAGAATAAACGATGCAACCCATACGTACATCATAACAATTGCGGCAGTTCCTCCAGGTCCCGCTACAGCCCCTGGAAGTGTTGGGTCATTAAGCTTCAAGTACGTTCCAATATACCAGAAGCAAAGTGAACACACAGTAGATGAAGCCATAAGAGCCTTGGTTCTTCCTAGATTATCAACGACGAATAAAATGTATGCAAAAGTAGCCACAAACTTGACTACTCCAAACATACCAGTTGAAAAAAGCGTAGCATTTGTAGATCCAAGCCCCAATCCTTTAAAAATCACCGGAGAGTAGTAATTGATGGATTGGATACCCAAAAAATTCTGAAACACGAAAATCATCGTAGTAATACCCACCCTTTTGATGATCTTTCTGTTGGTGATAAACACATGTTTAAATGGGTCCCAGAATCCTAAACCTATACTGTATTTCTGATAATCAATTGATTGCTTGATCTGATTCACTTCGTAGATAATGTATTCATCTTGTTGTTTTAATTGCCTAAACCAAAGAAGATTTTTAAGGGCTTCTTCGTCTCTTCCCACACTATAAAGCCACCTTGGGGATTCTTTCATGACGATACTCCCAAACAAGAACATGGCTGAAGGAATCAACTGTATGGCAAAAGGGATAAGCCATTGCTTCTTTGATGATTCTATGTTGGAATCAACCCCGTAATTGATCCAAAATCCTAAAAGATCACCAATTCTCCAACCAACCTCATAAATGGAAATAATCTGACCTCTTTGGCTTGCAGCAGCAAACTCAGAAAGGTAAACCGGAGTTAAATTTGTACTCATTCCTACAGCCAATCCGGCTAAAACTCTACCCACATACATGGGAGCCAAACCTGTGTTTTTGTTAGCAGCCAACATAATAGCAGAACCAACTGTTATAACACAAGCAGCAAAAATTAAGGGGATTTTTCTTCCATACCGATAAGAGAGTGGGTATCCAAGCAATGAACCAAAGAAACACCCAGCATGGAACACTGATATCACGTTGGATACTATAAAGTTAGCGTGTTCTGGTGATACTTTATCCAAACCAAATTCACTTCTAAAAGAGTCTAAAGCAACAGAACCCCCAATGAAACCTGAATCATATCCAATGATAATGGCAGCGAATGACGCAACTAGTGCGGTACCGTAGGTTCTCCAGTTATATATTTCGGGAGGGGTTGGTCTATCTTCGGTAGTTTGTAACAATTTCTTGAAGGTAAGACCATCTTTGAGTTTAGTTTTCCATGTCGACTCTTTGACAGAAACTTCCATAGAGACTTCCGATTTAGAGTCTTTGCTTGATGACACGCTATCCATTGAAGGTATATGGGTTTTAGCTGAATTAAAAGTTGTTTTTTGTTCAGACTCA